>SJXQ01004352.1:0-67331 GCA_006408695.1 Aepyceros melampus | reverse complement strand
CTGTATGCAAGACAGCAAAAGAGACACAGATGTATAGAACGGCCTTTTGGACTCTGTGGGAGAGGGAGAGGGTGGGATGAGTTGGCAGAGTGGCAATGTAACATGTATGATATCATAAGTGAAACGAATCGCCAGTCTAGGTTTGATGCAGGATGCAGGATGCTTGGGACTGATGCACGGGGATAATCCAGAGAGAAGGTGTGGGGCGGGAGGGGGTAGGTGGGGGTCGGGATTGGGAGTTCATGTACACTCGTGGCTGATTCATGTCAATGTATAGCAAAATGAATACAGTATTGTAAAGCAAAACAAACTAAAAAATAAAAATCAATTAAAACAAAACAAAACAAAAAAAATAGATCTTTAAAAATGCTAACATTTACTTAGAAATTTCTCTTATAGAGTTCTTGAACTTTAGAAGATCCCAATACAGTATTTAAAGAAATACTCTAACTGAACTTCCCTCTGTGTATTATTCATGTAAAACATGGTTCTGTAGACCCTTATATAATACCTCTGTTGTAATTTTCATATATTTTTATTTTATTGCTGTTATTTTTATTGAATTATAGTTGATTTGCCATGTTGTGGTAGTTTCAGGTATACAGCAAAGTGATTCAGTGTCATATATGTATACATATATAAATATGCGTGTGTGGATGCTAAGTTGCTTCAGTCTTGTCCGACTTGGAGGGAAGCTGTGCCAGGAGTTAGAGGTAAGAAGGCACTGTGTGTGAGCTCAGTCTCTCAGTCATGTCCGACTCTGCAACCCCATGGACTGTAGCCCACCAGGGTCCTCGGTCCATGGAATTTTCCAAGCAAGAATGCTGGAGCAGATTGCCAGTTTCCTTCTCCTGGAGATCTTCCTGACCCATGGATCGAGCACGCATCTCTGGTGTCTCCTGCATTGGCAGGTGGATTCTTCACCACTGCGCTATGTGAGAGGCCCAGAAGAAGGCAGATTTATGAAGTATGATATACCTGTGAGCCATCAAAGTGATGACATCAAGTAGGCAGTTGGATTTCAAGTTTAGAAAATGTCCTAAATTATAAATGTAAACAACTAATGTGGAATAGTCAGTATAAACCTAGAGCTTCTATTAAAACATACAGTTCGGAGCACAGTTGAATAAAACATCTCAGCATACACTTCATCATCAGAAAACTTTCACTCTTGTGACTTAACCTTGGCTTTACTCTGGTATAAGAAGTCTTACTTTTCTTTTCACTCACAGGGATGAAGAGCTAAGAAAAAGTACTGCTCTTAGTTATTATACTATAGGGTCCCCCTAGAGGCTGTTTCTTTTCTGCTACCCTAACTCAGGTTTTGCTTGCTTCCCCACATCTCTCAGTATCCTGCTCGTTTCCTTCCACTTTGAACCAAAAAGAAAGGAAATGATTTTGCTTACATATGCACTGTTTTCCTGAGATTAGCCTTTGCCACTTTTTTCCAGTCTCGAATTCTCTTTTGAATTCTCTGCCGCTTCCTGTCCTTTGAAGGCTGGAACTGTTATAAAAGCTAATTGGCATCAAACACAAAAGATTATTCATTAACTTTTCTCTAAGACCTACAGCTCCTTCCAAGCCTGATTCTAATTTTTTTAAAGGACCCATCTCTTTCTTTTCTTCTGAACAGACATTTTAGAATATGTTTGAATAGAACATGCACAATTTTTAAACAACTGCTTTGTATGCCGTATTTAGTTTGAAAGTTATTTTCCCATAGAAACAATATTATAAATGGTGGTTTGGTTTCTCCAGCCAGCTCCAAAGCCTTTTAAACTTGTGTCACAGTGGTATTTAATCTATAATTGATAATAGCTATATCCTTGTTTCTTGGGCACAGTGACACATTTCCCACAAATTATTCTAGTACTGCATAGAGACAAGGACTGTACCTACAGGGCCCCAGTAACTTAACTTTGTACACTAGCAGCATAGAATCATAGACGGTGTGAGCTAGAAGGGACTATAACACAGTCTCAACTATTTTATGAGGAAGAAAACTAAGAGCCAGGAAAACTAAATGATTTTTCCTCAGTGGCATCTTCTTATTTTACATCACTGAAACTTGTGTATGTTGATTCCTTTGTTAGAATTCCATATAAACTCCTTAATATCCACAAAAGTTCTGTGAAACTTTCTGTGTCAACCTTTGTCTCTGAATATAGTAGGTCACTCCAGTCTCTGTGTTAGCGCCATACACTGTATATAGCTCTTGTAGCATTTGCTGGCTGCAAGTTGTGTTACCTTGTATAACTCAACAAATATCTTTATACTCCAGTTTGTTCATCCATAAAATAATTATTATCATAATACCTCATAGGGTTAATATGAAAACAAAATGAGTTAGTATATGTAAACAGCTTATGACAGTATCTGTTGCATAGTAAATGGATGTAGCTATTATTATCATCATCATGCATTGTGATTTTTTAATGAGAATACTTGTCTTACCTACTGAACTCCTCAGTTCTTTCTCAAAGTCAGAAATATTATATATTACTCACTTTGTAAGCATTATATGTTTTTAATGAAACTTTTTGAGATGACTGTAAATTGGCATACAATTGTAAAAAAAAAAAATACAGAAAAATCCCTGTCCTTTACCTAATTTCCCCTAGTAGTAAACCTTGTAAAACAGTACACAATATCACAACCAGGAGATTGATATTGATACAGTCAAAATTCAAAGCATTTCTATTACCACAAGGATCTCAGGTATTGTCCTTTTATAGCCACACATTTCTTTCCGGTATCCCTCTCCAGGTAACATCCTTAATCCCTGGCAGCCATTGATCTGTTCTCTGTTCCTTTAATTTTATTTCAGGAATGTTATATAAAAGGAATAACACAATTTATAACTCAGCATAATTTATTCAACATAATTCTATGAAAATTCATCAAAGTTGTTGCATGTGTTATTAAAATTATTGTTGCATTGTGTTCCACAGTATGGATATGTATGCCAAACATGGTATGGATGCTACGTGGTATGGATAAATATACTTAAGTTTAACTCTCAATTGAAAGACATCTGAATTATTTCCAGTTCCTAGCTATTATGAATAAAGCTTCTTTGAACATCATGTACAGGTTTTTGTGTGAACATAAGATTTTTTTTCATTTAATTCATTCAGTTTTATTCTTTTTTAGCAAACATCAGATAATATGAACAAAATTGTATTGTTCACCATATTTATGCACATTCTTATTTGCTTTATGTGTTACAAACCTACTTAAGCAGATAAAATTCACTGAAGAAATTAGACATATTCCAGAACTCTGACATATACTTTTCTAAGTTAGGACAAAAGGAACCTTATCAAATTTCCCTGAGAGATCAGCGTTATACAACAAAATAAATTAGTATATGCTGCTTTTAAGTTCAGTTCAGTTCAGTCGCTCAGTCGTGTCCGACTCTGCGACCCCGTGAGTTGCAGCACGCCAGGCCTCCCTGTCCATCACCAACTCCTGGAGTTCACTCAGACTCACATCCATCGAGTCAGTGATGCCATCCAGCCATCTCATCCTCTGTCTTCCCCTTCTCCTCCTGCCCCCAATCCTTCCCAGCATCAGAGTCTTTTCCAATGAGTCAACTCTTTGCATGAGGTGGCCAAAGTACTGGAGTCTCAGCTTTAGCATCATTCCTTCCAAAGAAATCCCAGGGCTGATCTCCTTCAAAATGGACTGGTTGGATCTCCTTGCAGTCCAAGGGACTCTCAAGAGTCTTCTCCAACACCATAGTTCAAAAGCATCAATTCTTTGGTGCTCAGCTTTCTTCACAGTCCAACTCTCACATCCATACATGACCACAGGAAAAACCATAGCCTTGACTAGACGGACCTTAGTCGGCAAAGTAATGTCTCTGCTTTTCAATATGCTATCTAGGTTGGTCATAACTTTCCTTCCAAGGAATAAGCGTCTTTTAATTTCATGGCTGCAGTCACCATCTGCAGTGATTTTGGAGCCCCCCAAAATAAAGTCTGACACTCTTTCCACTGTTTCCCCATCTATTTTCCATGAAGTGATGGGACCACATGCCATGATCTCTGTTTTCTGAATGTTGAGCTTTAAGCCAACTTTTTCACTCTCCTGTTTCACTTTCATCAAGAGGCTTTTGAGTTCCTCTTCACTTTCTGCCATAAGGGTGGTGTCATTTGCATACTGAGGTTATTGATATTTCTCCTGGCAATCTTGATTCCATCCTGTGCTTCTTCCAGCCCAGCGTTTCTCATGATATACTCTGCATAGAAGTTAAATAAGCAGGGTGACAATATATAGCCTTGACGTACTCCTTTTCCTATTTGGAACCAGTCTGTTGTTTCATGTCCAGTTCTAACTGTTGCTTCCTGACCTGCATATAGGTTTCTCAAGAGTTAACACCTGCCATTTTTCAAACTTTTTTGGGTTACAGCTAAAATAATTTTTATCTCAAGTTTTATGACAAAAGAACAAAAACTGAAGCATGCAAATCCTATTTATAACTGTATTGGCCATTTAAAAAATAAAAAATAATAAAAATAAAAAATCAAGAAAATGCTTCCCTTGTGGCTCAGTCAGTAAAGTCTACCTGCAATGAAGGAGGCCTGGGTTCGATTCCTGGGTCAGGAAGATCCCCTGGAGAAGGAAATGGCAACTCACTCCAGTATTCTTGCTTGGAGAATCCCATGGACAGAAAGCCTAGCAGGTTACAGTCTATGGGGTCACAAGAGTCGGACACAACTAAACAAATAAGCACACACACAGCATACAAGAAAATGCTACTCATTCTGCTAGAAAAAAATAGCTACCAATAAATTATTTTAGAATACTTTAAATATGGATGGAATTTACAATAAGTAGATTTCACTGTATCTTGTTTTATTATTTAATGCTTCTCTTTTAATTTTAAAGTAACAGAACCACCCACCCACCCCCTGCAAAAAAATCCAGATGTAGGATTATAAAACCAACAGCCTTCAGAATATATTTTGTTTAGCAGGCAGAATGTTTCTTAATCTTTGGAAGTGTAGTACCTTCATGCAATACTTATTTTCCTCAAGATAACCACAGCAGTTCCCCACAGTGTCACCTGCTGAGCATGTAATACTGATACCCTGTTTTTCATATTATAAAACCCAGTTGTTACTGTTGTTGTTTAGTTGCTCAGTTGTGTCTGACTCTTTGTGACACCATGGACAATAGCCACCAGGCTCCTCTGTCCATAGAATTTTCCAGTCAAGATTACTGGAGAATATATTTTTATTTCCCGGAGTGCAATTGCTGGATCATGCTTGATATGGTGCTTGCATGTTTAGTTTTTAGAGAAACTACCAAACTGTTTTTTAGCATGCTGTGCCATTTTGCAGTCCCAGCAACAACTTAATGAGTGATCCATTTTCTCCACATCCTCACCAGCATTTGGTGATATTGCTAATTTTTTTTAATCCAGTCTGCTGAAGTATATAGAGATATCTCATAGCATTTTTCATTTACATTTCTCTTATAGCATATGATGTTGAACATCTTTTCATGTGCTTATTTGTCCTTTTTGGTGAAATATCTGTTCATGTCTTTTTCCCATTTGTTATTTGGATTTTTTTAACAGTTGAGTTTTAAGAATTCTTTAAAAATATATTCTAAATACTAGTCCTTTTTTGGCTATATCATTTGCAATATTTTCTCCTAATCTGTAGCTTGTCTTTTTATCCTATTAACAAGTCCTTTCATAGAGCAAAAGGTTATAATTTTGATTAAGTCCAGTTTACAATTTTTTGTTTTCTGGATTGTCCTAAGAACTCTTTGCCTAGCTATCAATCTGAAGATTTTTTTTCCTAAACATTTTATAGTTTTGGGTTCTGCATTTAAGTTCATGATCCATTGTACCATTTTGAGTTAATTTTTAATGTGTGAGGTTTATTATTATTTTTTGGCTGAGGATATCAAAATGTATTTTTTTGTTAAAAAGACTTTCTTTCCTCTATTGAATTGCTTTTACACTTTTATGAAAAATATGATTAGAGCAATATTGAAGAAAACAAGGTTAATATACAAACGTCAGTTTCTTTCCTCTAGACCAGCAATGAGTAGTTAGATTGAAATGAAAAATAAAACATTGTTTACATTAGACAAGAAGGAAGGAAAGACAGACAGACTTAGACATAAAATCTAAGAAAATATGTATAAGACTTATATGAGGAAAATTGCAAAACTCTAAAGAAGGAAATCAAGAAGAATTAAATAAATGAAGAGATATTTCATGTTCATGGATTAGAAAACTCTAATTTAGTTAGGGCTTCCGTGGTGGTTCAGAGCAGCCTGGCAGGCTACAGTCCATGGGGTCACAAAGAGTCAGACACAACTGAATGACTAACACACGTGCACGCGCGTGCACACACACACACATACACACAAATAGAGTTAAGACTCAATATAGTTAAGATCTTTGTCTAGATTCAGTACAATCCCAGTCAAAATACCAACAAATTGCTTTGTGGATATTGACAAACTGTTTCTAAAGTTTATGAGGAGGGGCAAAAAACCCAGAAATCTTTTTGAGGCTGAACAAAGTTAAAGAACTGACACTACCTGACTTTTAAGATATACCTCTGGTAGGCTGCGGTCCATGGGGTCACTAACAGTTGGACACGACTGAGCAACTTCACTTTCACATTTCACTTTCATGCATTGGAGAAGGAAATGGCAACCCACTCCTGTATTCTTGCCTGGAGAATCCCAGAGACGGCGGAGCCTGGTGGCCGGTCGCACAGAGTTGGACACGACTGAAGTGACTTAGTAGCAGCAGCATAAAGCTATAATAATCAAGACAGTTTTATTTTGGCAAAAGAATGGACAAACAGATCAATGGAACGGAATAGGGAACTCAAAAGTACACTCATAGAAATATACTCAACTGAACTTTGACAAAAGAGCAAACAGAAAAAAGATAGTCTTTTCAACTAATTGGTGCTGGAAAAAACTGGACATTCACATGAAAGAAATGGATATAGATAATGAACTTACCTTTCACAAAAACTAACCCAAAATGGACCATAAACCTAAATGTAAAATGCAAAACTATATAACTTCTACAAGTTACATAGGGGAAAAAAATCTTGAGTCTGGCAGTGAGTTTTCAGTTGTAACACCCAAAGTGTGATCAATGAAAGAAAAAAATTGATGTGATGGATTGCCTTACATTAAAATCTTCTGTTTTGTGAAGGACACTGTTAGAGAATGAATAGACAAGCTCAGACTTGGAGAAAATATTTGCAAATGATATACCTGATAACAAATATCCAAAAATGTGAAGTGAAAGTTGTTCAGTCGTGTCCAGCTCTTTGTGACCCCATGAACTATACAGTCCATGGAATTCTCCAGGCCAGAATACTGGAGTGGGTGGCCTTTCTCTTCTCCAGGGGATCTTCTCAAGAAACCAAGGGATCAAACCCAGGCCCCGTATTGCAGGCAGATTATAAAGAATCTTTAAATAATTTAAATTTATTTAATTTATTATTAATTATAATAAATTATATAAAAATTAAATTTAAAGCATCTATAGAATTTAAAGAATTCTTTAAAGAATCCATCTGCAATGAGAGAGACCTGGGTTCGATCTCTGGGTTGGGAAGATCTCCTGGAGAAGGGAAAGGCTATCCACTCCAGTATTCTGGTCTGGAGAATTCCATGGGCTGTATAGTCCATGGGATCGCAAAGAGCTGGACACAACCGAGCAATTTTCACTTCATCAGTTATCCAAAAAACACAATGAAGCCTTCAGTTCAGTTCAGTTCAGTCGCTCAGTCGTGTCCGACTCTTTGCAACCCCATGAATTGCAGCACACCAGGCCTCCCTGTCCATCACCAACTCCTGGAGTTCACTCAGACTCACGTCCGTCGAGTCAGTGATGCCATTCAGCCATCTCATCTTCTGTCGTCCCCTTTTCCTGCCCCCAATTCCTCCCAGCATCAGAATCTTTTCCAATGAATCAACTCTTCATGTGAGGTGGCCAAATTACTGGAGTTTCAGCTTTAGCATCATTCCTTCCAAAAGAACACCCAGGACTGATCTCCTTTAGAATGGACTGGTTGGATCTCCTTGCAATCCAAGGGACTCTCAAGAGTCTTCTTCAACACTACAGTTCAAAAGCATCAATTCTTCGGCGCTCAGCTTTCTTCACAGTCCAACTCTCACATCCATACATGACTACTGGAAAAACTGTAGCCTTGACTAGACGGACTTTTGTTAGCATGTCTCTGCTTTTGAATATGCTAGTAGGTTGGTCATAACTTTCCTTCCAAGGAGTAAGCATCTTTTAAATTCTTAAACATCAGCAATAAAAATCCAGACAACCCAATTTAAAAATGGGCAAAAGATCTGAACAGACATCTCATCAAAGAAGATATACAGATGATAAATAAGCATATGAAAAGATGCTCAACATCATATGTCATTAGGGAATTGTAAATTAAAACAACAGATTACTACTACATGCATATTAAAACAGGCCTTCCCTGGTGGGTCAGTTGGTAAAGAATCTGCCTGCAATGCAGGAGACCCAGGTTTGATCCCAGGGTTGGGAAGATCCCCTGGAAAAGGAAATGGCAACCCACTCCAGTATTCTTACCTTGAGAACCCCATGGCTAGAGGAGCCCAGTATATGGAGTTGCAAAGAATCAGACATGACTGAGCAACTAACACATATTAGAATGGCTAAAATCCTAAACACTGACAACACCAAATGCTGACTAGCATGTGGAGCAACAGGAGCTCTCATTCATTGACTACTGTAGGAATGCGCTTCTAACAATTTTGGAAATTTTTTTACAAAGCAAAACATAGTTTTACCATACAATCCAGCAATTGTTTTCCTAGGTGTTTACTCAAATGAATTGAAAACTTATTCCACATAAAAACTAGTACTGCAGATGGTGACTGCAAATGGTGACAGTAGCAATGAAATCAGAAGACATTTGCTTCTTGGCAGGAAAGATATGACAAACTTAGACTGTGTGTTGAAAAGCAAAGATACTACTTTGCCAACAAAGGTCAATATAGTTAAGGCCATGGTCTTCCCAGTGATCACGTACAGTTGTGAGAGCTGGACTGTAAAGAAGGCAGAACACCGAAGAACTGATGCCTTCGAACTGTGGTCCTGGAGAAGACTCCTTAGTCTCTTGGACAGCAAGGAGATCAAACCAGCCAATCTTAAGGGAAATCAACACTGAATATTTGTTGGAAGGATTGATACTGAAGCTGAAACTCCAGTATTCTTGTCATCTGATGTCAATAGCTGCCCATTGGAAAAGTTCCTGGTGCTGGGAAAGACTGAGGGCAGAAGGAGAAGAGGGCTTCAGAGGATGAGATGGCTGGATGGCATCATCGATGTAGTAGACATGAACTTGGGCAAATTTTAGGTGATGGTGAGGGACAGAGAGGCCTAATGTGCTGCAGTCCATGGGGTTGCAAAGAATCAGACACGACTGGGCGACTGAACAACAACAATAAACACTAGTACAGGAATGCTCATAGGAGTTGTTTTTCATATTTGCCAAATTTTAGAAGCGACCAACATGTCCTTCAGAAGGTGAGTGGATAAATAAACTTTGGTACATTCATACATTGGAATATTATTCAGCAGAAAAATGAAATGAGCTATCGAGCCATGAAAAGGCTTGGAGAAACCTTAAATGCTTATTGTTAAGTGAAAAGGCCAGTCTGAAAAGTCTGTAAACCATATGATTCCAAATACATGACATTCTGGAAAGGCAAATCTATAGACACACACACAAAAAAACAACCAGTGGTTGTCAGGAGTTTGGGGAGTGGTGGTGATTGAAAAGGAAAGGGTAAATTACTGAAGCACAGGGTATATTTAGGGCAGTAAAACTACTCTTTATGATACTGTGATGATAGGTACATGACATTACGCATTTGTCAAACTGACAGACCTATACATATCAAAGAGTGAACCTTAATGTAAATTGTAAATTTTAAAACAGACAAATATCAGTTGGTAATATTTCTGTGAGTCTGTTTCTGGGTTCTCTATACTGTTGTGTTGAGCTATGTATTTATCTCTCTAATACCACACAGTCTTGATTTATTATAGCTTTATAAAGTCTTAAAATAGGGTAGATTGTTTCTATTTTATTCTTCTCTTAAAAATTTGTTTTAGCTATTCTAGTTCCTTTCCCTTTACATTAAATTTTAGAATAATCTTGTCTTTATCCATAAAAAATCTTGCTGGGATTTTGATAGTAATTACATTAACTCCATTTGGGAGGAATTAAAATCTTTGTGATATTGAGTCTTCCAACTGTGAACATGGAATTTCTCTCCATTTACTTAGGTCTTTAAAAAAAATTATTTATTTTTGGCTGAGTCTTTGTTGCTGTGTGGGATTTTCTCTAGTTGTGGCAAGTAGGGGCTACTCTAGTTGTGGTGTGCAGGTTTCTCATTGCAGTGGCTTCTCTTTTTGTGGAGCATGGACTCTAGTGTGCACAGACTTCAGTAGTTGTGGCAGATAGGTTCAGTAGTTGTGGTTCCTGGGCTCAAAAGCATAGGCCTCAGTAGTTGCGGTGCACTAAGTTGTGGCTTAGTTGCTCTGCAGCATGTGAAATCTTCCTGAATCAGGGATTGAACTCATGTCTCCTGCATTGGCAGGCAGATTCTGAACCACTGAGGCATGATATTGCTGAACACCACATTCAGCTGAACTTCAGGTCTGTTGTTGATTAAGTCCCTCAGCTTTTGTTTGTCTTAGGAAGTCTTTTATTTCTCCTTCGTATCTGAATGATAACTTTGCTGGATAGAGTATTCTTGGTTGGCAGTTTTTCTTTCAATTATTCTGAATGTATCGTTTCATTCTCTCCTAGCCTGTAGGGTCTCTGCTGAGAAATCATTTGATGTCCTAACAGGGATTTCTTTGAATGTTACCATCTTTTTTACCCTTGCTGTTTTTAGGATTCTCTCTTTGTTTTTGTATTTTGACAGTTTCATTATAACGTATTGTGAAGAAGGTTGCTTTGCATTGCATGAGATAATGAGGCTCTAATAGCCTTGTGAACCTAGTTGTCCAGTTTTCTCCACAAATTTGGGAATTTCTCAACTATTATTTCTTAAATATTCTGCCCACATTTTTCCGTTTGATAGTTCAGTTATTCTAATAATTGAACAATGTTAGTGTCATAAAGATTACATATGCTTTCTTTCCTCTTTTTCCAGTATTCTCTTCTGACTATCCTATGGAAAACTTACTCTATCTTCTGTTTGGTCCATTCTGCTATAGATGATCTCTATTGCACTTTTTCATTTCATTCAATGGATTCTTCAGCTCCGAATTTCTGTTTCTCTTTTATGATTTCTTCCTCTTTGTTAAGTTTCTCATTTTGTTTAGGTATTATTTTTCCTGACTTCATTGAATTATCTTTCTGTGTTTTTCTTGTAGCTAACTGAGCTTCCTTAAGATAAATCTGTATGCAGGTCAGGAAGCAACAGTTAGAACTGGACATGGAACAACAGACTGGTTCCAAATAGGAAAAGGAGTATGTCAAGGCTGTATATTGTCACCCTGCTTATTTAACTTCTATGCAGAGTACATCATGAGAAACGCTGGACGGAAGAAACACAAGCTGGAATCAAGATTGCTGGGAGAAATATCCATAACCTCAGATATGCAGATGACACTACCCTTATGGCAGAAAGTGAAGAGGAACTCAAAAGCCTCTTGATGAAAGTGAAACAGGAGAGTGAAAAAGTGGGCTTAAAGCTCAACACTCAGAAAACGAAGATCATGGCATGTGGTCCCATCACTTCATGGGAAATAGATGGGGAAACAGTGGAAAGAGTGTCAGACTTTATTTTTTTGGGCTCCAAAATCACTGCAGATGGTGACTGCAGCCATGAAATTAAAAGACACTTACTCCTTGGAAGGAAAGTTATGACCAACCTAGACAGCATATTCAAAAGCAG
Organism: Aepyceros melampus; assembly: GCA_006408695.1. Lineage (NCBI taxonomy): Eukaryota > Metazoa > Chordata > Mammalia > Artiodactyla > Bovidae > Aepyceros > Aepyceros melampus. Next base: position 55,379 of record SJXQ01004352.1, on the reverse strand, counting down.
AGACATTACTTTGCCAACAAAGGTCCGTCTTAGTCAAGGCTATGGTTTTTCCTCTGGTCACGTATGGATGTGAAAGTTGGACTGTGAAGAAGGCTGAGTGCCGAAGAATTGATGCTTTTGAACTGTGGTGTTGGAGCAGACTCTTGAGAGTCCCTTGGACTGCAAGGAGATCTAACCAGTCCATTTTGAAGGAGATCAGCCCTGGGATTTCTTTGGAAGGAATGATGCTAAAGCTGAAACTCCAGTACTTTGGCCACCTTATGCGAAGAGTTGACTCATTGGAAAAGACTCTGATGCTGGGAGGAATTGGAGGCAGGAGGAGAAGGGGACGACAGAGGATGAGATGGCTGGATGGCATCACTGACTCGATGGACGTGAGTCTGAGTGACTCCGGGAGTTGGTGATGGACAGGGAGGCCTGGCGTGCTGTGATTCATGGGGTTGCAAAGAATCAGACACGACTGAGCGACTGAACTGAAAATAGCTGTTTTGAATTTTTTGTTAGATTGCAAAATTCTGTATCTCTGTATTCAGTTATGCAAGATTATTGTCATTTGGTGATGACATGTTTGCTTGATTCTTCACGTTCCTTGGGCTTTTGTGTTGCTGCTTTTGCAATTGGAGTAGCAGACACCTCAAATATTTACTAGTTGCCTTCAGGTAGGATATACTGTTTGTTGGTCCTATTATATGTGGTGTTTTCTCCTATCTTGAATGGATACACCTGCTTCCCATTTCTTGCTCATCCTTGTGGGAGAATTCTTAAGCTTTTATGCTTTCTTTAATTTTCACATCTCACAAGGCCAATTGCTGGAAACCTCTTTTATTTTCCAGAAGGTGGTGCTATGGCTTAAGTATGTGGTTTCTCTCACCTATAGACCCTGGTCTGATTATCTGAGTGCATTCCACTGGCTCTGAGTCTTGCTGCCATATTTGAGAGTGTGCAGAAGGACCTGCCTTCAGGGGTGGGTGGTGTGGGTATAGCACTTGGGATGTTGGGGTGCCTGTGGATCAGATGCAGAGATCATTAGGTGAGGTTCTCCTAGTAGCTCATGGGTGGGTTAAATGAGCTGGTCAGGAACCATGGAACCATGGTTCTGGTTCCTGAAAGCCAGGAACCATGTCTCTTTAATGCCCTTTAATTTTCTTATCTGCCTCTTCCATAGTCTTTTCCCTACCCCTAGACTAGGAAGTCTGACCTCAATACTCTGGGTACTAAAAAACAAATTTCTCCATCAGTGTCTGCACAGCTGGAGTAGCCAAGCACTCACCTTCCCCAGCCTTATCACCTTGAGAGAGGGATAGCACTGGCAAAGTTCTAGTTACTCTTTCTGTTGCATCTAGTTTTTTTTTGTTGTTGTTGTTTTGCTTTGTTTTGTTTTTGCTCCAGTGGAGTGCTAAAAATTTCCCCCAAGAAGGCTGGACTCTACAAATACTCTCTTATCTGGCAGTGACTTCCGCATGAACTCTCTTTGAGTTTTCCCCAACTATAGCTAAGAGAGGTTGGGACTAGTTTGCTAGCTCCTGCTGTTTCCCAGCCCTTATTGAGTCCTCTCTGACTATTAGCTGATGCACAGGTATGAGAAACTGCTTCCAGGTCCCTTGGCGTATAGTGTTGGAGATCTCACAACTCCCAGTGCTGTGTGCTTAGTAACTCAGTCGTGTCTGCCTCTTTGCGACCCCGTAGACTGTAGCTTGCCAGACTTCTCTGTCCATTCTCCAGGCAAGAATAATAGAGTGGGTTGCCATGCCCTCCTCAAGGAGATCTTCCCAACCCAGGGATTGAACCCAGGCCTCCCATATTACAGGCAGATTCTTTACTGTCTGTACTTGAGAAGCCCCACAGCTCTCAGAGGTACCTTCATTTTTGGATGGATGCTGATTTTTAGTTGCTAAAAGCAGGAGCAAAAAGGAACCACATCTTATGCTATCATGATGCTGATGTCCCTCTCCGGAAAAGTTCTTTTGACCTTGAGTTAGGCGAAGAGTTCTTAAAAACAACAACAGGATCATGATCTATAAGATAATATAGTAATAAATTAGACCGTATCAAAATTGGAAACTTATACACTTAGAAAAATGTGATAAAGAGAAGAAAACAATCCACATAGTGGGAGAAAATATTTGCAAAGTGCATATCTAGTCAAGGATATGTATCTAGATAATAGAACACTCAAACTTTCTAATGAAAAAACAAGCTACCCAACTATGAAACTGGCATAATTTTGAGTAGATCTTTCACCATTGATGATATGTGGAATGCAAATATGCACATCAAAAGATGCTAAACTTTATACAGTTTAAGAAATGAAAATTAAAATCCAATGATATACTACTGCATACCTATTCAGTTCAGTTCAGTCGCTCAGTTGTGTCCGACTCTTTGCGACCTCGTGAATCGCAGCATGCCTGGCCTCCTTGTCCATCACCAACCCTGGAGTTCACCCAAACTCATGTCCATTGAATCGGTGATGCCATCCAGCCATCTCATCCTCTGTCATCCCCTTTTCCTCCTGGTCCCAGTCCCTCCCAGCATCCGGGTCCTTTCCAAAGAGTCAACTCTTCGCACGAGGTGGCCAAAGCATTGGAGTTTCAGCCTCAGCATCAGTCCTTCCAATGAATACCCAGGACTGGTCTTCTTTAGGATAGATTGGTTGGATCTCCTTGTAGTCCAAGGGACTCTCAAGAGTCTTCTCCAACACCACAGTTCAAAAGCATCAATTCTTCGGCGCTCAGCCTTCTTCACAGTCCAACTCTCACATCCATACATGACCACAGGAAAAACCATAGCCTTGACTAGACGGACCTTAGTCGGCAAAGTAATGTCTCTGCTTTTGAATATACTATCTAGGTTGGTCATAACTTTTCTTCCAAGGAGTAAGCGCCTTTTAATTTCATGGCTGCAGTCACCATCTGCAGTGATTTTGGAGCCCAAAAAAACAAAGTCTGACACTGTTTCTACTGTTTCCCCATCTATTTCCCATGAAGTGATGGGACCAGATGCCATGATCTTCATTTTCTGAATGTTGAGCTTTAAGCCAACTTTTTCACTCTCCTGTTTCACTTTCATCAAGAGGCTTTTGAGTTCCTCTTCACTTTCTGCCATGATGGTGGTATCATCTGCATATCAGAGGTTATTGATATTTCTCCTGGTAATCTTGATTCCATCTTGTGCTTCTTCCAGCCCAGCGTTTCTCATGATGTACTCTGCAGAGAAGTTAAATAAGCAGGTTGACAATACACAGCCTTGTCGTACTCCTTTTCCTATTTGGAACCAGTCTGTTGTTCCATGTCCAGTTCTAACTGTTGCTTCCTGACCTGCATACAGATTTCTCAAGAGGCAGGTCAAGTGGTCTGGTATTCCCATCTCTTTCAGAATTTTCCACAGTTTACTGTGATCCACACAGTCAAAGGCTTTGGCATAATCAATAAAGCAGAAATAGATGTTTTTCTGAACTCTCTTGCTTTTTCCATGATCCAGCGGATGTTGGTAGTTTGATCTGTGGTTCCTCTGCCTTTTCTAAAACCAGCTTGAACATCTGGAAGTTCATGGTTCACGTATTGCTGAAGCCTGGCTTGGAGAGTTTTAGCATTACTTTACTAGCATGTGAGATGAGTGCAACTGTGCAGTAGTTTGAGCATTCTTTGGCATTGCCTTTCTTTGGGATTGGAATACAAACTGACCTTTTCAGTCCTGTGGCCACTGCTGAGTTTTCCAAATTTGCTGGCATATTGGGTGCAGCACTTTCACAGCATCATCTTTTAGGATTTGAAACAGCTCAACTGGAATTCCATCACCTCCATGAGCTTTGTTCGTAGTGATGCTTTCTAAGGTCCACTTGACTTCACATTCCCGGATGTCTGGCTCTAGGTGAGTGATCACACCATCATGACTATCTGAGTTGTGAAGATCTTTTTTGTATAGTTCTTCTGTGTATTCTTACCACCTCTTCTTAATATCTTCTGCTTCTGTTAGGTCCATACCATTTCTGTCCTTTATCAAGCCCATCTTTGCATGAAATGTTCCCTTGGTATCTCTAACTTTCTTGAAGAGATCTCTAGTCTTTCCCATTCTATTGTTTTCCTCTAATTCTTTGCATTCATCGCTGAGGAAGGCTTTCTTATCTCTCCTTGCTATTCTTTAGAACTCTGCATTCAGATGCTTATGTCTTTCCTTTTCTCCTTGGCTTTTCAATTCTCTTCTTTTCTCAGCTATTTGTAAGGCCTCCTCAGACAGCCATTTTGCTTTTTTGCATTTCTTTTCCATGAGGATGGTCTTGTTTCCTGTCTCCTGTACAATGTTATGAACCTCTGTCCATAGTTCATCAGGCACTGTCTATCAGATCTAATTCCTTAAATCTATTTCTCACTTCCACTGTATAATCATAAGGGATTTGATTTAGGTCATACCTGAATGGTCTAATGGTTTTCTCCACTTTCTTCCATTTAAATTTGAATTTGGCAATAAGGATTTCATATCTGAGCCACAGTCAGCTCCTGGTCTTGTTTTTGCTGGCTGTATAGATCTTCTCCATCTTTGGCTGCAAAGAATATAATCAATCTGATTTCAGTGTTGACCATCTGGTGATGTCCATGTGTAGAGTCTTCTCTTGTGTTGTTGGATGAGGATTATCTTAGGCAAGCCTTAATCAGAGAGCTACTCCTCCCATCATACTGTCCTTTTAAATGATACTAATCTATTTACTTTACTGGATTGCAATAAGGTATAAAGTATAATATGGAGTACACATTACATCTGGTTAAAAATAAGCTGTGTTGGAGCAACATCCTAGACAGAGCAAAGCCCCAGACACTAAAACCTCAACCACAGAAGTCAATCTAGGTATCTTCAGCTCACTTTAGATATCTACATATATCAATACCTGGAGGGATAGTTTAAATAAAGATTTTATGTGGACAACTTAAAAATTAGTTACATAATTTCTGCAACACAGAAAACCAACTGTCCAGATAAAACCTCTTGGTTTAGAATAACTAATGATAAAATTCAACCTGTTATCATGACAAAAACTGTTAGCAAATAGGAAGACATGGAAACTTCCTTAATCTGATAATGGTTATCAATTAAAACTTACATTAAATATCAAACTAAATGCTGACAGTTTGTTGTTGGTGGTGATAGTTATTTTTCCACGATAACTGAACAAGAAAGGAATGCTACTTATCACCATTTTTATTTGACTTTGTGCTGGAGGTGCAAACCAGTATAGAAAGGAAGAGAAAAGAAAAGGTATAATGATTAGAAACAAAAACAAAAAAAGCTCCCATTATTTGTAGAGGATATGAATGTGGAGGTAGAAAATCCAAAAGAATCTATAGACATATTATTCAAATTAGTGAATTTAGCAAGGTTACTGGATAACAGTTTAATACACAATAATCAGTTTAATTTGATAGACCAGCAGTTAGAAAATGCAGTGGTAAAATACAACGTACAACAGCATAAAATTTCAAATATTTAGAATTAAATCTGACTGAGATATAGATGAGGCTGTTAAGAAAACTATAAAAACATTATTGAGACAGCAATAATTATGAAAACACTGATTAATCAGACTTTGTCAAGTTTTCTGCTCTATAAAAGACACTAAGAAAATAAACAGACAAGACACAGACAAGTAGAAAATATCTAACAAACATATCTGCTAAAAGACCCATATCCAGAATATACGAAGGACTCCTAAAAGACACTTTTTAAAAAGCCTCACAACCCAACTTTTTTAGATGGTCAAAAGATTTGAACAGCTACTTCACAAAGGAAGATATAGATATGATTAATGAACACATGAAAAAGTACTCAACATCGTTACTTATTAGAGAAATGTAAATGAAACCCATAATGAGATACCACAATGCACTCACTAGAATGGCTAAAATTAAAAAGACTGACATCACAAAATGTCAGCCAAGACGTGAGCAATTAGAACTTTGATATAAATGCTAGTGGGAATCACTATAAACAAACTGATGAATTTCAAAATGATATAATCAATTATATCTCTATATATTTTGACCCAATAATTCCACTCCTAGCTATTTATCCAAGAGAAATTAAAAAAAAAAATCCACACACTCTTGTATAAAAAGGTTCACAGCAGCTATAGTCACAATAGCAAAAAAGCTGGAAAAGCTAAAATATTATTCAAAGAAGAATGTACAAATTGTGGTATATTCATACAAGCAAATATTTCTTGGCATTAAAAAGAAATGAGCTGCTGCTGCTGCTGCTGCTAAGTCACTTCAGTCGTGTCTGACTCTGTGCGACCCCAGAGATGGCAGCCCACCAAGCTCCCCCATCCCTGGGATTCTCCAGGAAAGAACACTGGAGTGGGTTGCCATTTCCTTCTCCAATGCATGAAAGTGAAAAGTGAAAGTGAAGTCGCTCAGTCGTGTCCGACCCTCAGCGACCCCATGGACTGCAGCCTTCCAGGCTCCTCCATCCATGGGATTTTCCAGGCAAGAGTGCTGGAGTGGGGTGCCATTGAACTACTGATACGCATATAATATAACAAATCTCACAAATATAATGCTCAACATAGATACATGTTACATAAGCCCATTTATATGATGTTCTAGAACAGGAAAACCAATCTAAGGTGAAAAATTTTAAAACAGTGGTTGGCTCTTGGCAGGTGGGGGACCTAACAAAAAGCCACCTGAGAGAAAATTTTGGAGACTTGAAAATATTCTGTATCATGATACCCATGGATTACACTATAGTATTACTATTGATACGTTTAACAGTGTTATTACTGTTGTTGTTTAGTCAGTTAAACTCTTCTGTGACCCCATTGACTATAGCCTTGTAGGCACTGGAGCGGTGGCTGTGTGGTGCTGAAGCAGAAGCTACATGGTGCTGGAGCAACTTTGAGGAGATACCCCCATGTCCAAGGGCAGAGGAGAAGTCCCAGCAAAACGATAGGAGGGGCAAAATCATGTTTAGAATCAAACCCCATACCCGCCAGAGACACTCAGAGGGCTCAAACAAACTTTGTGTGCACCAGGACCCAGAGACCCCCACAGAGACTGAGACAGAACTGTGTTTGAGGTACGGGTCAGCAGTGGGCTGCTTCAGGGCAGGGGCTCTGGGTGCAGTAGACCTGGGTACGGCATAAGCCTTCTTGGAGGAGGTTGCCATTAACCCCACCATAGAGCCACCAGAACTTACTCAGGACTGGGGAAACAGACTCTTAGAGGGCACAAACAAAACCTTGTGCACAACAGGACCCAGGAGAAAGGAGCAGTGACCGCACATGAGACTGACCCAGACTTGCCTGTGAGTGTCCAGGAGTCTCTGGCAGAGGCGTGGATTGGCCATGGCCTGCTACAGGGTTGGGGGCACTGAATGTAGCAGTGCATGTGTGGGACCTTTTGAAGGAGGTCACCATTATCTTCATTACCTCCACCGTAGTTTGGCCTCAAGTCAAATAACAGGGAGGAAACACAGCCCCTCACATCAGCAGAAAATTGGATTAAAGATTTACTGAGCATGTCTCACCCATCAGAACAAGACCCAGTTTCCCCTCAGTCAGTCTCTCCCATCAGGAAGCGTCTATAAGCCTCTTATCCTTCTCCATCAGGGGGCAGACAGAATGAAAAGAATAAAACCACAATCACAGAAAACCAACCAATCTGATCACATGGACCACAGCCTTGTCTAACTCAGTGAAACCATGAGCCATGCCATGTAGGGCCACCCAAGACTGACGGGTCATTGTGGAAAATTCTGACAAAACGTGGTCCACTGGAGAAGGGAATTCCAGAAAAACATCTACTTCTGCTTTATGGCAGATTGCCTGGAGAAATATCAATAACCTCAGATATGCAGATGACACCACCCTTATGGCAGAAAGTGAAGAGGAACTCAAAAGCCTCTTGATGAAAGTGAAACAGGAGAGTGAAAAAGTTGGCTTAAAGCTCAACATTCAGAAAACAAAGATCATGGCATCCAGTCCCATCACTTCATGGGAAATAGATGGGGAAACAGTGGAAACAGTGAGATACTTTATTTTGGGGGGCTCCCAAATCACCGCAGATGGTGACTGCAGCCATGAAATTAAAAGATGCTTGCTCCTTGCAAGAAAAGTTATGACCAACCTAGCTAGCATATTAAAAAGCAGAGACATTACTTTGCCAACAAAGGTCCATCTAGTAAAGCTATGGTTTTTCCAGGAGTCATGTATGGATGTAAGAGTTGGACTATAAAGAAAGCTGAGCACCAAAGAATTGATGCTTTTGAAGTGTGGTGTTGGAGAAGACTCTTGAGAGTCCCTTGCACAGCAAGGAGATCCAACCAGTCCATCCTAAAGGAAATCGGTCCTGAATATTCATTGGAAGTACTGATGCTGAAGCTCAAACTCCAATACTTTGGCCACCTGATGTGAAGAACTGACTCATTTGAAAAGACCCTGATGCTAGGAAAGATTGAAGGCAGGAGGAGAAGGGGATGACAGAGGATGAGCTGGTTGGATGGCATCACTGACTCAGTGGACATGAGTTTGAGTAAGCTCCTGGAGTAAGCTCCTGGAGTTGGTGATGGACAGGAGGCCTGGTGTGCTGCAGTCCATGGGGTCGCAAAGAGTCAGACATGACTGAGCGACTGAACTGAACTGTACTTTCCATCATACCATAACCACTTCTACTTGAGCCTAAGTGTTGGTTAGTTAGGAGAAAAGAGACTAGTTTAGAGACTATTGGAGATACTAATCAAGAAAAGCAGTAAGGCAAGCCTGAACTGAAGTAGTGGTTGTATAATTAAAAAATGAAATGGCCCACAACTTGTATTTTTGCCATTCCCTTTTCTATTTTTCTATCACTTTTCTTCAGTTCTATCATAGGAGCTTTTTACTATGTATTATAATTATCTGTTTTCACGTCTCTTTCTTTTTAGATTATAATATACTCAAGGACTTTGTCTAATTTTGCATCTTTATTGCTCAGCTTTATCACATTGTTCAGAAGGTGTTGTTTGATTGTTTGCTTGACAGAGTGAATGGGTAGATAGGTTATAGACCATTTTTGGAGAATTTTGTAAACTGTGTATGTAAGAGGCACGGAAGAGAACAGGTTGTAGAATATCCGACCAGAATTCAACACTGAATGACCAGCCTGTTTTCTTTCAGGGTCTGAAAAATCAGAGGAGCATAATTTTAGGGGGAAAGATGAAGAATTCAGTTTAGAACATGTTAAGTGACTTCCTCAGGAGATGTTCATCAGGCAGTTGCAAATGTAGACCTGGAGCCTAGAAGATTTTGAGAGATATACTTCTGGGTGTTCCAGCAAAAAGTAACCATTAAAATTACCTGACACTATCCTAGTTCTCACCATCACTTCTCTTCTATAAATAGCTTTTAACAACTGATCTCTCTGCTTCTGTTCCAGCCTCTCAATTCATTCTCTACATTCTCCAGAATGATCTTCTTAAAATGTACATCTAATTATGATATTGACTTATTTAAAATAATCTTTTAATGATTCTTCCTTGTTTTCAGAAAAGAATCAACACTATTTACCTGTTATGTTTATAATCTCATCCCTTGCTACCTCTTTGGGCACATCTCTCCATCTCTTCTTTATACTCTACCCTTCAGCCCTCATAGCTCAGCTGGTAAAGAATCCACCTGCAGTGCAGAAGACCCCAGTTCAATTCCTGTGTTGGGAAGATCCCCTGGAGAAGCTATAGGCCGCCCCCTCCAGTATTCTTGAGCTTCCCTGTTGGCTCAGATGGTAAAGAATCCATCTGCAATGTGGGAGACCTGGGTTCGATCCCTGGCTTGGGAGGATCCCTGGAGATGGGGCATGGCAACCCACTCCAGTATTCTTGCCCAGAGAATCTGCTTGGGCAGAGGAGCCTGGCAGGCTACAGTCCATAGGGTTGCAAAGAGTCAGACATGACTGAGCGAGTAAGCACTTCAGCCATAATAAACTGCTCAATGTCCCATGTAGATGCCACTATTATAGAACAGATGGTGGAGGTGGTGGGGAGACTACTACTAATAGCAATATTTTTTTCAACAAATGTCAAGATTCTGCCAGTTCTTATTTTAAGCAATTTATATATAATAATAGCTAAAATTTAATACAGCACATGCCATATCACAGCAAAGAGCTTAACACTTTGCCACATCAACCAAGGAGGGGCATCTTCTTAGGTTCAAACATTAGACTCAAGACTAATAGGCAAAGAAAAAGACTGTAATAGACTACACTTCACATTAGGCTGGGCTTCCCTAACAGCTCAGTTGGTAAAGAATCCGCCTGCAATGTGGGAGACCTGGGTTCAATCCCTGTGTTGGGAAGATCCCCTGGAGAAGGGAAAGGCTATCCACTCCAGTATTCTGGCCTGGAGAACTCCATGGACTATATAGTCCATGGGGTCACAAAGAGTCAGACACAACTGAGTGACTTTCACTCACTCACTCACTCACTGACATTAGTCTACTCGAAAGTATATAGGACATTTCAAAACCTAACGATGAAGCTACAGTAGTCAAAACAGTGTGGTATTGGCATACAGACAGACATACAGACCAATGAAATAGAGTATAGAACCCAGAAATAAACCTTCATATATGTGGTCAAATGATTTTGACAGGGATGCCAAGACCATTCAGTGGGGGAAGGACAGTCTTCAACTCTTGGTGCTGGGAAAATTGGATGTCCACATGCAGAAGAAGGAAGTTGGACTCTTACCTATTACCATATACAGAAATTGGTTCAAAAATAGATCAAGGATCTAAATGTAATACCTAAAACAATAAAAGGGCTTTCCTGGTGGCTCAGATGGTAAAACATCTGCCTGCAATGCGGGAGACCTGGGTTCAATCCCTGGGTTGGGAAGATCCCCTGGAGAAGGAAATGGCAACCCTCTCCAGTACTCTTGCCTGGAAAATTCCATGGATGGAGGAGCCTGGTAGGCTACAACCCATGGGGTTGCAAAGAGTTGTACACAACTGAGTGGCTTCACTTTCTTTCTTTCTTCTAAAACACAATAAAACTCTTAGAAGAAATCATACAACAAAAGCTCTGTGGCATTGTATTTGGCAGTGATCTCTTTGATATGATACCAAAGGCACAGTTAATAAAAGAAATTGGATTTCATGAAAATTAAAAATTTTGTACATCAAATGACACTATCCATAAAGTAAAAAGGCAATGCACATAATGGGAAAAATATTTATATATCATATATCTGATAAGGAATTAATATCTAGAATATGTAAAGAACTCGTAAAACTCAACAACAAAAGAGCAAACAACTTCATTCAAAAATAGGCTAAAGACTTAATAGACATTTCTCCAAAGAATATACAAATAGTTAATAAGCACATTAAAAACAAAGCTCAGCATCACTGATCATTAGGGAAATGAATGCAAATCAAAACTCTCTTGAGATAGCACCTCATACCCAGTAGGATGGCTATTACTTTAAGAAACAAAACCCAGAAAAAACAAGTGTTAATGAGGATATGGAGAAATTGGGACACTTGGATACTGCTGGTAGGAATGTAGAATGGTAAAGCTGCTATGGAAAACAGTATGGAGATTCGTTCCTTTAAATTATTAAAAATTGAATTACCATATGGCTGAGCAGTTCCATTTCTGGGTGACTATACCCCAAAGAATTGAAAGTAGAGTCTCAAAGAAATATTTGTTCACCCTTATTCATAGCAGCATCATTCACTGTAGCTAAAATGCAAAAGAGGGACTTCCCTGGCAGTCCTGTGGAAGACTGTGGTTCCACTGCAGGGAGCACAGGTTGAACCTCTGGTTGGGTAACTAAGATCCTGTATGCTGCATGACTTGGTCCCCAAAAAGAAAAAGCAAAAATAATGGATGAGTGGATAAACAAAATGTGGTATTACAGAAAACGGAATGCTAAAAAGGAAGATAATTCTACAGTATGCTATAATATGAATGAATGTTGAGGACATTGCATGTGTGCTAAATCTCTTCAGTCGTGTCCAATTCTTTAAGACTCTATGGACTGTAGTCTCCAGGCTCCTCTGTCCATGGGATTCTCCAGGCAAGAATACTGGAGTGGGTTGGCATGCCCTCCTCCAGGGAATCTTCCTGACCCAGGGATCAAACCCACATCTCTTATGTCTCCTGCATTGGCAGGCGGGTTCTTTACCACTAGCGCCACCTGGAAGCCAGTATGTTATAATATGAATGAACCTTGAGGACATTATGCTAAATGAAATAAGCCAGTCCCCAAAAGACAAATACTGTTTGACTCCACTTACATGAGGCACTTAGAGTAATTATAATCATAGAGACACAAAGCAGCATGGCAGTTGCCAGGGGCTTGGAGGAGGGAAGAATGGAGAGTTATTTTACAAGATGTAGTGAGTTATGAGGATGAATGGTGGTAATATCTGTGCAACAATGTGAAATGTATTTAATACCACTGAAATGCACACACAAAAATGAAGTGAAAGTGAAGTTGCTCAGTCGTGTCCAACTCTTTGCGATCCCATGGACTCTAGCCTACCAAGTTCCTCTGTCCATGGGATTTTCCAGGCAATAGTAGTGGAGTGGATTGCCATTTCCTTCTCCATGGGATCTTCCCAACCCAGGGATTGAACCCAGGTCTCCCGCATTGTAGACAGATGCTTTACCGTCTGAGGCACGGGGAAGTCACACATAAAAATGGCTAATATGAAATGGTATGTGTATTTTGAAGTGAAGTTGCTTAGTCGTGTCCGACTCTTTGCAACCCCATGGACTGTAGCCCACTAGGCTCCTTGGTCCATGGATTTTCCAGGCATGAATACTGGAGTGGGTTGCCATTTCCTTCTCCAATGTGTATTTTAGCACATTTAAAAGAAAACAAAGTATATAGGATAGGATCCAAAGCTTGCCAGCAAGACAGCATCAGGCATTCTTCTTCCATTAGTTTGTAGCAGTTTATAGCTGTTCAGAAGCTATTTTTTACCTTCATTCTTCTAAGTGATACTCAAGTATAAAGAAATGAGATCCACATTGAGCTGGTCTAGTAGGTGCCCTGACTTAAAAGGCTTATGTCCCCAAAGAGTCAGTATCTCTTATAGAATTTCCATAGGCATAGTAAGCAGGGTTCCCATAAGGGCTGTGCCAAGTTAAAAAAGTCACCACTCAAGGGAGCCCAAAGATTTGGCATTAATTAGGTATTTATAATTCTTCCAGTTCTAACCAATCAGGTGTCATTTTTAGCCATAATGTTGCTTAGGAACATAGTTGATATTCTACCTTTATCAGGTTTTCAGGGGAACATAGTTAAAATTTTAATCAAAGGTCAAAGTCTCATGAAGAAAGTTACTTTTGTTAACCCTTTAACCACATACATATTAATCCATTTATACCTCACTGCAGGCTTCTTTGGAGAAGGCAATGGCAACCCACTCCAGTACTCTTGCCTGGAAAAATCCCAGGGATGGAGGAGCCTGGTAGGGTGCAGTCCATGGGGTTGCTAAGAGTCAGACATGACTGAGCGACTTCACTTTCGCTTTTCACTTTCATGCATTGGAGAAGGAAATGGCAGTCCACTCCAGTGTTCTTGCCTGGAAAATCCCAGGGACGGGGGAGCCTGGTGGGCTGCCGTTTATGGGGTCACACAGAGTCGGACATGACTGAAGCGACTTAGCAGTAGCAGCAGGCTTCTTTGGTGGCTTAGAGTAAAGAATGCATGATTCGATCCTTGGGTCAGGAAGATCCTCTGGAAGAGGGCATGGCAACCCACTCCAGTATTCTTGCTGGGAAAATCCCAAGGAAAGAGAAGCCTGGTGGTCTACAGTCCATGGGGTTGAAGAGAGTCAGACATGACTGAAACGACTGAGAAAACATAAATATCTCACTACAACAAAATAGTATTATTATCCCTTTTTTACAGATGAGGAAACTGAAGTGCAGAGAGGTAATTTACTCAAGGTCACACAACTATTAAAAGATGTTAGAACATGAACCCAGGCAGTATGACTCCAGCATGTACACTCTTAATCATTGTGTTAGGCAGAATAATAGGTTTCCAAAGATGTCTACATCTCAGTCATCTGAAATCTATGACTATGTTATATTATGAGATAAGGAGGAATTAAGATTACAGAGAGGGTTAAATTTGCTAATCAGCTGGCCTTGAGTTGAGGAAGTTATCTTGAATTATCCAGGTAGTCCCAGTGCAGCCACAGTTCAGTTCAGTTCAGTTGCTCAGTCGTGTCTGACTCTTTGTGCAGCCACAGTAGTCCTTATAACAGAAAGAGGGAGACAAGAGATTCAGTGTCAGATTGATACAGTGGAGATGCAGCCCTTACTAAGGCTGAATTTGGAGGAAGGGGCCACCAGCCAAGGAAAAGCTGGAAAAGGCAAGAAAATAGATTTTTTCCCTATAGCCTCCAGAAGGGATGTAGCCTTGCAGACACTTTTTTTGGCTGTGCCGAGTGGCATGTGGGATCTTAGTTCCCCAACCAGGGATCAAACTCACGTTCCCTGCAGTGGAAGTGCCTGATTCTTAACCACTGGACTGCAAGGGAAGTCCGGTAGACACTTTGATTTTAACCTAGTGAGGCCCGTTTTGGACTTCTGTTTTCCAGAACTGTAAGATAGTAAATCTGTGTTGTTTTAAGCCACCAAGTTTTTGGTAACTTGTTACAGCTGCAATGAGAAACTAACATAATCCCTGTGCCATGCTGCATCTCATTTCACTATACTTCTTGCTGCCAGGCCTTCCCACAAGGCTGGTTTGCTTTTGCGTATGCCATTCTACCTCCTTTCCCTACTTCTGGCCCTCTCTTCAGTCTAGATTGTTGTTTCACCCTGGCGTTTCCATCTTACTCTGTGGCGCTTCTCATATTGATTCTCAGGTAATATAGATCTTAGCTACCTGTCTGCCTCCTTTTCACTTTCAAGACTTAACTCAAATATCACTACTGCCTCAAAGTCTTCTCTGAACTTCAGCCCCTCAGCCTGGATTAGTTATTCCTGCTCTGTTTTCTGTAATAGCGTTTGCCAATTTTTGTCATAATATTTACTTTCTCAGTTATAAATGTTTACTTGTCTGCTCTCCCACTAGAAACTGTTTCTTCTCATCTTAGTATCTTTGGTACTCAGCCTCGTACCTAGCACATTTTAAGTTATCCTGAGCTTGAAAATCTCTGTTTCCTTCATTAGAGTGTGAAAAATAAGAAAAATAGCTCACTATGGTGGCCATTAAAAATATGGTAATAACGCTGATGATCTGAGATTCATCTTTTTCAGCATTCATTGTCTCAGATGATCATTAAGTTTTAGTGCTATTTCCCTAAATAATAGTGATTATTTTCCTTTTTCCCTTCAATTTTGCATGAGAAAAAAGTCATATATTTTACCTGGCAAAACGTTTTGCATATTGGGATTCCATGTGTGGTCTTACTTAGACCTTTGAGCCAAACTTTGGCTTTTATCTTTGTGGTCCTTCTAGATTTTTATCTTTCAGCTACCACTCAGGTAAGAGTATCTCCATTCACCTTCCAGGAATCTTCACTTCTATGTCTACAAAAACATTCTGTAGCCTTCTTCTTCACTGTATTCTTGGTCTTGAGAGTCCCTACATGAACCACAGATGAACTCTTTAATCTTAACCTGGCTTACACAGGAGAAAACTTACGTGACTTTTTTGTTTCTCCTACAGGCTCCTCAGTAAGCAAGTTTGCTGACTCACAGAGGCAGCTTTTCTTGTCCTTGATTCTATACCTTCTGAGTTCTGATGTGCAATAATTCTGAGGCAAGGCCTGAATAAATTGAACGTTAGCTTAGATCATGACTGTTTTACAAACAAATTTAAACTCAAATTTATTAAAAAATAAATTACATTACATAGAGCATGAGAACCCATAAAAGCACAATTTAGATATTCCAAAGGTGATTCTGGGAATCTTTCTAAAGAAGTATACATGAGGAGGAACATTCTGTTTTGCAGTTTTGTTCCCTGCCTTTGGGGATGAAGCAGCAAAGGAGTTAAAAGCCATATAAGAATAGTGGGCGCAAGGGAAAGCTGGCCAATTGATGGGATTGTACAGAAAGAATGTAATTTTCATTCAGAAGAGTTGCTGACAATAGAGATTTTTCCAGTGAAGAATGGCTCTTGGATCCAGTGGATGATGTGAATGCATTTAGAACCCTGAATGAAGGCTTAATGAGAATGTCTTCTATTTGATTGGTGTTTGTATGGAATCAGATTACTGTAGAATGTGGAAAAATGGTTTGCTTAGTTTCTAAACAAAATGAAAAGCATTGTCCTAATTGAATTTGTTTTGACATTCTTGCTGCCCCACACAGGTCAAGCTGCAAGATGGAACAAAAGAATAAAGCTAGAGGGTAATGTGAGGCCTTGACCAGAATGCTGTAAATGTTAGGAATGGTGTTCTTACTAGCATATGAAACCTTTAAATAAAGAATGTTATGAGGGATATGCATTCATCTCCATATTAAAAAGGCCATGATGGAAATAAAATGTCATGGAGTTTAGAAAAAAATGAGGATTAAGATCTCCTGAAAATTAGCCTTTTGATTGCTGCTAGAATTTGATTATATGGGCTTCTCTGGTGGGTCAGACGGTAAAGAATCCACCTGCAATGTGGAAGATCCAGGTTCAATCCCTGGTTCAGGAAGGTCCCTGGAGAAAGGAATGGCAACCCATTTCAGTATTCTTGCCTGGAGAATTCCATGGACAAAAAAGCTTGGTGAGCTACAATCCATGGGGTTACAAGAGCTGGACATGACTGAGCAATTAACATACACTTATATGATACTTATGCATAGACATTTTTCTTTAAACCATTTGAGGTTAGGGCTCAGCTCAAAATGAGGGGGCTTTTAGATATTATAATAAAGGAGTTAACTGCAGTTATAGTTGGAATGCTAACATAATAATATTTTTGTAGTATTACAGTATGTTTGCTCAGTCATTCAGTCATGTCTGACTCTTTGAGACTCTATGGACTGTAGCCCACCAGGCTCCTCTGTCTATGGAATTTTCCAGGCAAGAATACTAGAAATCTCATGGACAGAGAGGCCTGGTGGGCTATAGTCCATGGGGTCGCAAAAGAGATGGACACAACTTAGTGAGTAAACCGCTACACCATTGTAAATGCTACATATTAACTCATTTTAGTAGAATTTCAGTGTATTCTGGTGTCTTGATTAAGGCCATACAATCTCAAAGAAGTAGCCAGAAGCTTTTCCTCTTGGAAAAAGATATATGGGTAATTTTAATGCTTTAATATAAATCTGAATACTATTTTGAAGACTTTTCAGAAATAAACATCTTATCACTCAATATTATATAGTTGATCAGAAATGGCTGTGGGTGTTCTTTTCCTTTTCCCATTGAAAAGCAATTCTTGTTTAGTTTTCTGTTTTTCTCCATTGATGTAGACTACTAAATGGAGTAGGGTAATTTCTGGAAATCATTTTATAATTATATATTGTCCTTTTCTCTGTTCAAATGAATAACCCAGGCAGTAGTTATTAGCCTATAACCTCCTTTTTAGCAACATGTATACCTTGGAAAACTCAGCAGTGGCCACAGGACTGGAAAAGGTCAGTTTTCATTCCAATCCCAAAGAAAGGCAATACCAAAGAATGCTCAAACTACCACACAATTGCACTCATCTCACAAGCTAGTAAAGTAATGCTCAAAATTCTCCAAGCCAGGCTTCAGCAATATGTGAACCGTGAACTTCCAGATGTTCAAGCTGGTTTTAGAAAAGGTAGAGGAACCACAGATCAAACTACCAACATCCGCTGGATCATGGAAAAAGCAAAAGAGTCCCAGAAAAACATCTATTTCTGCTTTATTGACTATGCCAAAGCCTTTGTGTGGATCACAATAAACTGTGGAAAATTCTGAAAGAGATGGGAATACCAGAGCACCTGACCTGCCTCTTGAGAAACCTATATGCAGGTCAGGAAACAACAGTTAAAACTGGACATGGAACAACAGATTGGTTCCAAATAGGAAGAAGAGTACATCAAGGCTGAATATTGTCCCCCTGCTTATTTAACTTATATGCAGAGTACATCATGAGAAACGCTGCACTGGAAGAAACACAAGCTGGAATCAAGATTGCTGGGAGAAATATCAATAACCTCAGATATGCAGATGACACCACCCTTATGGCAGAAAGTGAAGAGGAGCTAAAAAGCCTCTTGATGAAAGTGAAAGAGGAGAGTGAAAGAGTTGGCTTAAAGCTCTGCATTCAGAAAACTAAGATCATGGCATCCGGTCCCATCACTTCATGGGAAATAGATGGGGAAACAGTAGAAACAATGTCAGACTTTATTTTTGGGGGCTCCAAAATCACTGCAGATGGTGATTGCAGCCATGAAATTAAAAGACACTTACTCTTTGGAAGGAAAGTTATGACCAACCTAGCTGGCATATTGAAATAGCAGAGACATTACTTTGTCAACAAAGGTCCATCTAGTCAAGGCTATGGTTTTTCCTGTGGTCATGTATGGATATGAGAGTTGGACTGTGAAGAAAGCTGAGCACTGAAGAATTGATGCTTTTGAACTGTGGTGTTGGAGAAGACTCCTGGGAGTCCCTTGGACTGCAAGGAGATCCAACCAGTCCATCCTAAAGGAGACCAGTCCTGGGTGTTCATTGGAAGGACTGATGCTAAAGCTGAAACTCCAATACTTTGGCCACCTCATGTGAAGAGTTGACTCATTGGAAAGACCTGATGCTGGGAGGGATTGGGGGCAGGAGGAGAATGGGACGACAGAGGATGAGATGGCTGGATGGCATCACCGATTCAATGGACATGAGTCTGGGTGAACTCTGGGCATTGGTGATGGACAGGGAGGCCTGGAGTGCTATGATTCATGGGGATGCAAAAAGACGGACACGACTGAATGACTGAACTGAAGTGAATAACCTTGTATATATGTACATTGTTTTTGCAGAGAACTGCTTAAGGGATATGGTATTTTTTTCCAACTTGTGTTCAAATCTGTGAAGTGAGAAGGAGGCATCTGATCTGCAGTTCTGAGTAGGTTGGTTGTCCATCAGTATACAGACAGTTTATTCCATAAGTCTTCTGCTCCACAGAGGGGCTGGGGTTGGGGGAATGAATTTATCATTTTAAAATGATTATGCTTTATGCATATTAAATGTTTAAATGAATTTTCCAGACAAACCCTTCTCGTTTTATTTTCTTTTACGTAAAATGTTTCTAAAATAACAAAAGAAAGATAATTCAATCTTTTAAAATATACAGGTAATCCCCTTAATAGAGATCCAAGTAGAAGAATACTGGTAAACTAGGTAATGCAAGGGTATCTCTAAGTGAATGCCTGGGCTTGGGAAGTCTCATTATTCTGTAACTGTGTTGCTGGCACAGATGGAGTGCAGAGACCATTGCCTGCTGAAGCTGGTGCTGAGAAGGGCCTGTGGCTGCCCTTCAGAGATTAATACAAGGAAACCCTCTTGATTTGCCAGAGGAGTCTGGGAGGGGAGCAGATGGCCACAAGAAGGGCCCTCCAGCTTACTCAGCTGCTCTGAGAAGCTTAGGATGACCTCTCTAATACAAACAGACTAAACAGCTCTCAGGGCAATGGGGCAGCATCATTCATATTCCCAAGTACCAATACTGCTCCTCACTTTGCAGTCTCTCGCACCCTCATCCCATGTGTGGGTGCCGTCTGCTTCTTATAAACTTACATAGGCTGGTTGGGATTGCTCTTGACTGATATCTCTGGGAATGTGTTCTTTACTAATTACTTCCGTATGAATCTGATAGGCATATAAGTATTATGTCTGTTTCCATAATTAAGAAACTGAGGCAAAGAGAAATTGAGGGGCATTGGAATTAGAACCCAAGCACCTTGATTCTTCAGCTCAGTGTATAATAGAATGAGTCTATAGAGCCATTCCAGCACTCTTGTTAAGCAGTAGTTATCCAGCTTTTGAATAAGGTTTTCTAGAAGAGAAATTAGTTATTTTGAGCTTGTCACTTTCACAGTTTTAAGCCTTTGTGTGACTACCATTTTGCTAAGTGACAGAAAGGAAAAAGAGTGTCTTCTAGTATACTGCTATAGCCTTCCAGGAAACAGGAATTGAGAAGATCTAATTTATACTATATAGTTTCATCAAAACCAAATTTGTTCAAGAGAAAAGTGTTCTGGTGCAAAGAAGTTACCTAGTTTGTGTGTGTGTGTGTGTGTGTGTGTGTGTGTATGTGTGTGTGTAGTTAAACTGACTATAAGAAAAATTATTCTCTTTGTGAACCACTGCTCTCCTTTTCCCTGCCTTTGGCTGAAACTACATTCGTTTTCATGCATTAGCACCTGCTCAAGGGTCTGGTGAATCAAAAGAGCAATAAGCAAAGTGGTTTTAATTGCCCAAGCTTTACTAGAGGCGTTTTTGCACTCGGAAACACAAAAGACTTTGAATGGTGTCAGAGGGCTATACTGAGAAGTGCTTTCCTTTAGAACTTTCAGATGATTCACTCCCTGTGTTGAGACATTGTCTTGTACAGATGAGTTCATGAGCTCGTCTTCCTTCCAACTGTGAGAGTATCACAAGCATTTGTCAGTTTCAGTTGCCTTAACAATTGCCCGGGAAATCAGGCAAACATTAGAGTTTACTGACTTGTCATTAGTGCATCTTCGTATAGCACTGTGCTTGCTCATTACTTTTATAAAATTCCGCATACATAATTTTAACTGCATAGTTGTATTCAGTACGACTTATCATGTAGTTAAGAGTACAGGCTCTGGAACCGACTACCTGGTGCAAAGCCCACTTCAGCCTCTCACAGGCTGTGTGATGTTAGATAGTTTCCTTTACTGTCTGAGCCTGTTTCCTCATCTGAGAAAGGGGACTAATACACAAACCTATCTTGTAGAGCTCTTGTGAGGATTTAGTTAGATAATACATGGAAAGTACTTAGAATACTCTCTCACATAGGAGTATCCAATGATTGTTAGGTAATGAAACCTCATATTTTATATTTTAGAAAATGGGTTGAAGATTGGCAGAAGCATAACAGGTGTCCATATGAGGCATAAATATGAATTATGGAAAATAATATCAATGTTTCACTATTATTAGCTTGTATTCAAATTATTGTTACTTTGTTCACCATCCCAGTAAAACTGTTTAATTATTAGCTGATTTTGTTTTATTACAAAATCAGGAATTTCATAAGCATGCTTAATTCTCTGTGAATCATGAATGTGGATGTATAAATTAAAGATTTAGTTTAGTGTTCATTTATTCATTCATCCATAAACAAATACTTATGAAACTCAAAATATGCCTGAGATGAAAACATAGAATGGAAAAGACAACCCCTGTTTTCAAGGAGTTCACAATCTAAAGGGAAAAGGCAAATATAAAAACTATTAATTACACTGATATCAAGTGCTGTAGAAGAGATATGGCTGATAAAAAAAAAAAGAGAGAGAGCTCAGGAAGCATTTAGGACTTCCCTGGAGGTCCAGTGGTTAAGACTCCACACTCCCAATGCAGGGGCAGGGGTTCAATCCCTGATTGGGAAAGATCGCACATGTTGCACCATCAAAAAAAAAAAAGGAGGAGAAGCATTTAATTCTCTAAGAATGTCAGGGAAGATTCCGCAGAGTAGGTATCATTTGAGTTGAGAATTAGGATAAGGAAGTGAGAAACTCACACCTGCTATGGGGACATAGAGGCTAAGAAAACATTGCATAGTCAAGAATCTGCAAGTAGTTTAGTGCTGAAACTCCAGTACTTTGGCCACCTCATGCGAAGAGTTGATTCATGGAAAAGACCCTGATGCTGGGAGGGATTGGGGGCAGGAGGAGAAGGGGACGACAGAGGATGAGATGGCTGGATGGCATCACCGACTCGATGGACGTGAGTCTGAGTGAACTCCGGGAGTTGGTGATGGACAGGGAGGCCTGGCGTGCTGCAATTTATGAGGTCTCAAAGAGTCGGACACGACTGAGCAACTGAACTGAACTGAGTGCACTGAGAAGTGGCAGGAAGCAAGTCTGAAGAGATAGAAAAAGAGACTGCATCATAAATTTGAACTTTATCCTACTATCAGTTAGGAATCATTTAAAAGATTTTAAACAAACATTTTTATAAATTTTTTTTCTATGCCAGATACCATGTGTTAGATACCAAGACTATGGAATGAATAGGTCATAGTTTAGTAGGAATGCCATGATTTAGGAAGATCATTCTGTTTATTGTTATGGAAGATGAGAGGGAAGTAAGACTAGGAGGCAGGAAGATTAGTTAATCCAAGTAGGAGATTATTATGATCTTGGTCTGAGGCAGTGTTAGGGGAGTTAAAGGATGAGTGTCATGCTCCAGGCAAGGATTGGAAAAGGATTTCCAGACATGAAACAGAATGAGAGGGAAATAAAGTTTATTAGAATGGGAGACTGTTAGAACAGTGGGCCAGCTCAAGGGAGAACCAACGCTGAACAGGGATCCTTGCTGCTGCTGCTAAGTCACTTCAGTCATGTCCAACTCTGTGCAACCCCATAGATGGCAGCCCACCAGGCTCCTCTGTCCCTGGGATTCTCCAAGCAAGAATACTCTAGTGGGTTGCCATTTCCTTCTCCAATGCATGCATGCATGCATGCTAAGTCACTTCAGTTGTGTCTGACTCTGTGTGTCCCCATGGACAGCAGTGCACCAGGCTCCTCTGTCCACAGGATTCTCCAGGCAAGATACTGGAGTGGGTTGCCATTTCCTTCTCCAGAACAGAGGTCCTTAGTCCACTTTTATACCCAGGGTTCAAGGAGTGGGATAGGGGTCTTGCGGGTCATTTCTGATTGGATGAGGCACGTATACTTGGTGGGAGAAGAGTAAGGCAAATACCTTCTCCCTGCGTGTGGCAGGAGGAGAGACAGGTTATACTGCTCAGGAGGACCTGGAATCTGTTAATAGTTACAACATAGGGGAGGGAAGGACAGTGAGGATCTGGTTTTTCCGTTCCTGCATTCCAAGACCCTCCTTGGTTTTATCTGCTCTTTCATCCTTGGGTCACCAGAGAGAGCGGCTGGAATGGAGGATACTTAGGAGGCAGAATCTGCAACATTTAGTGACCCTCTTGGGTATGGAGCATTGGGAGGAGCTGGGATGCCTCCCAGAGCCCTGGCTCCTGCCTGCTTCTCCAACCTCATTGTATTCCCCTTTCCACCCCTGTCCCCCGTCCCTGTTGGCTTTCCAGTTGCTGAGCTTCTTTCCATTCTCTGAGCATTCTGTGTTCCTCTGGGCCTTTGCACCTCTGCATAGTCTTCCTTTGCCCTTTGGATATGCACTTTTTTTTTTTCTACCTGGAGTCATCTTTACCATTACTCTGCCATTCCCCATCCTTTTGCCTAATTAATTCTGATTTATTCTATAAACTTCTGCATGTTATTTCTTCAAGGAACCCATCCCTTACTACTCCCGTCCCTAAACCAGGTCATCTCTCCCATATTATATACACGACTTAGCGACTGAACAACAACCATTCTGTACTTCTTCATGATTAGAACTAAATAATTACCTGTGGATTTAGTTGTTAAATATGTCTCCCCCACTAGACTATGTTATTGTTGTTCAGTCGCTAAGTCATGTCTGACTCTTTGCAACCCCATGGACAGCAACATGCCAGGCTTCCCTGTCCTGCACCATCTCCTGGAGCTAGCTCAAATTCATGTCCGTTGGGTCGGTGATGCCATCCAGCCATCTCGTCCTCTGTCTCTCCCTTTTCCTCCTGCCCTCAATCTTTCCCAGCATCAGACTCTTTTACAATGAGCTGGCTTTTCGCAACAGGTCTCCAAAGTTATATAGATACTATAAACTAGAGGTGGTTTGGTCTTTTTATAGATGTATCCTTGGGATCCAATATAGCAGATCTTAAATAGTTATTAGTTTAATGAATGAGTTACTCTTAAGATACTTTTAGAAAGAGAAAAAAATAACATATTTATATGTTTTGGCTCTTTGAATTTCTTGTAGTCACTTAGATAAGGTATGTGCTGTCTTACACATGGATTATGAGATTGAATCTGATGGGAGACCACATTTCGCATATTCTCTACCGTTTGTCCCTATTCAGTTCAGTTCAGTCACTGAGTCGTGTCCGACTCTTTGCAACCCCATGAATCACAGCACTCCAGTCCTCCCTGTCCATCACCAACTCCCGGGGTTCACTTAAACTCATGTCCATTGAGTCAGTGATGCCATCCAGCCATCTCATCCTCTGTTGTCCTCTTTTCCTCCTGCCCCAAATCCCTCCCAGCATCAGGGTCTTTTCCAATGAGTTACCTCTTTGCATGAGGTGGCCAAAGTATTGGAGTTTCAGCTTCAGCATCAGTCCTTCCAATGAACACCCAGGACTGGTCTCCTTTAGGATGGACTGGTTGGATCTCCTTGCAGTCCAAGGGACTCTCAAGAGTCTTCTCCAACACCACAGTTCAAAAGCATCAATTCTTCAGCGCTCAGCTTTCTTCACAGTCCAACTCTCACATCCATACATGACCACTGGAAAAACCATAGCCTTGACTAGATGGACCTTTGTTGGCAAGTAATATCTCTGCTTTTGAATATGCTATCTAGGTTGGTCATAACTTTCCTTCCAAGGAGTAAGTGCCTTTTAATTTCATGGCTGCAATCACCATCTGCAGTGATTTTGTAGCCCTAAAATATAAAGTCTGACACTGTTTCGCCATCTACTTCCCATGAAGTGACGGGACCAGATGCCATGATCTTTGTTTTCTGAATGTTGAGCTTTAAGCCAACTTTTTCACTCTCCACTTTCACTTTCATCAAGAGGCTTTTGAGTTCCTCTTCATTTTCTGCCATAAGGGTGGTGTCATCTGCATTCTGAGGTTATTGATATTTCTCCCAGCAATCTTGATTCCAGCTTGTGCTTCTTCCAGCCCAGTGTTTCTCATGATGTACTCTGCATAGAAGTTAAATA
This sequence comes from Aepyceros melampus, assembly GCA_006408695.1. Classification (NCBI taxonomy): domain Eukaryota; kingdom Metazoa; phylum Chordata; class Mammalia; order Artiodactyla; family Bovidae; genus Aepyceros; species Aepyceros melampus. The sequence continues at coordinate 30,433 of SJXQ01004352.1, read as the reverse complement.
AGCAGAGTGACAATATACAGCCTTGACGTACTCCTTTTCCTATTTGGAACCAGTCTGTTGTTCCAAGTCCAGTTCTTTTTTTTTTTAATTTAAATTTATTTATTTTAATTGGAGGCTAATTAAAAATATGGAACACTTCACAAATTTGCGTGTCATCCTTGCGCAGGGGCCATGCTAACCTTCTCTGTATCGTTCCAATTTTAGTATATGTGCTGCCAAAGCGAGCACACATGTCCAGTTCTAACTGTTGCTTCCCCACCTGCATATAGGTTTCTCAAGACACAGGTCAGGTGCTCTGGTACTCCCATCTCTTTCAGAATTTTCCACTGTTTATTGTGATCCACACAGTCAAAGGCTTTGGCATAGTCAATAAAGCAGAAATAGATGTTTTTCCGGAACTCTCTTCCTTTTCCAATGATCCAGCAGACATTGGCAATTTGATCTGTGGTTCCTCTGCCTTTTCTAAAACCAGCTTGAACATCAGGGAGTTCATGGTTCACGTACTGCTGAAACCTGGCTTGGAGAATTTTGTTAGGGGACTTTTTTTTTTTTATCAGTTTGCAAATTTAGTATCATAGTAGGTGACTGTATATAAACAAAGGATGAAAATTGAGTTAGTAAAAAAAAATTAAGGAACAGTACCCAGCATCTGATTTTCCTAAGCTAGGAAAATGAAATTAGTGTTTGGGGAACACTATAATAGAAATAAAATGTGATTGTTAGGAGCATAGACTCTGAAGCCAGACTGCCTGTGTTCAGATCCTAGCTCTGCCACTTACAGGCTGTGTAAAGTTAGGTAACTTAAATAATTTCTCTAAGCCTCAATTTCTTTACCTATAGAAAATGGGGGTAATAGTACTAAACATATAACATTGTGGTGAGGATTAAATGATGTAATGCTTATGAAAGAACACACGGTAAGTGTCAAAAACAGTGATGAAAAATTATTTTCTTTTTAAAGCAAAAGAAGCAATTTGGATGTATTCAAGAAGTACATTAATTGAGAGAAACTCTTTATGAATATATTTTTCATTGGTTTTAAAGCCTAAAATGTTTCAGAATGTGAATTTACAGTCATTTAATTTCTGTTATCATGACTGTAATCATACAATAAAATTGGGGCAAATTGCATAACTTCTGTGAGCCTCTTCCTCATCTGTGAAATTATTATCTGATGATATTATTAGCCAATTATGGGTAAATTGCCCTCTTGTAAGCTAAACTGTAAGCTCCACAGGCACAAATGTTAAAGTTTCTTCATTTAATAAGATTCAGTTTTGCAACTGGGACACCAGATAGAGTTTCGTATGGAAGTGATATTTGAGCTAAGCCATGAAGAACATAGGATTTCCTTATTTGGGAAAGAAACTTTATTTATATTTTCCATAGCTATAAAAATGATTGATCCTTAGCACTTTCTGTTTAGTCCAAAGTTGGGTCCAGCCCATGCCCTGGATTCCCCAGCTGTGATACTGGTAAAGAAATATTAAGTACATTTGTTACATGACAAATGTAACATTAACATTGTAACACAATGTTAAGTTACATTTCCATTTCCACTTATGCCACTATTTAGTTTAGAAGGCAGGGGTATAAGAACTCTTTTAAGCCATGAGCCATTCCCGAATTTTTAACAATTTCTTGCTAATATTAATGTTTTCAGAGCTCTTGTTGCACATTTAAGCATGACTGTAAGCAAGACTGCTTACAAAGAACTCAGTTGTTAGGGGCCTATGAGGCCATTTCAGCACACTTTTTGAATCTTGTCTCATTCCTAAATGGCACTTGGAGCATGTTGAAGATAAGGAAAACATGGTACACTTATAGGATAACATGCTTGTAGGGGCTAACCTCATAGCTGGTGTTGCTTTTTTTCTGGATGCTGAGATGTCAGAGCCATTGTGATATGTAATGAAGAAAGTGCTGTAGTACAATTTTATTCTAAATTTCTAAACAGTGTAGAGGTCAGCTAGGAGAGGTGCCTCAGCCATAGAACAGTAAGCTGAAATTTGTTCAAATCTTTTTTTCTCAAGGCAGAGCTAGCTTTGTGACTTGGGGATGGGTTGGAGGGATGCAGTGCTTGTAAAACTAAACAAGAAGACCTTGAAAGTGTGTAGTGCATTCAGGCTCACTCATCGTTAGAGCACTTGAGTCCCCAACCACCACAAAGGGCTTCTCGATGAGGTGGTTTCTCTTCTTGCAGAGCATAGGCTTTAGGGCGTGTGAGCTCAGTAGTTGGGACACACAAGCTTAGTTGCCCCACACATGTGAAATATTAGTTCCTGGTCAGGGATCAAACCTGTGTTCCTTGCATTGGCAGGCAGATTCCTAACCACTGGACCACCAGGGAAGTCTCTTATTCAAGCTTCTTGATTAACCTTTTTGAGATTATGAAAAAAGATATGAAATGTTCCCCCAGAAGAATGTACATACATACATACAAAAGTTTTCTTATTAGTTCTGGAGGTCCATAGACTTCAGGGTAAGGACTCTTTTTCTAGATTGTATGTTCCTTAAGAGCTATACCTAGATTTCATTGACCTTTGACAGAGCCTGCTGTGTATATGGGAGATACTCAGCAAATAGTTTCTGAATTGATGAACTGGAATGCACAATGAAAATCTTCAAGCTTCTTACTAGAGAATCTCTAAACCTGTCTTCTTTGTTTCCTTAGGCTTCCATCTCAGTGGCACAGTAACTGAACCAGCCACTACTTCTGAACCAGCAGTGACTTATAAAGTTGCCATCAGTTTTGATCGATGCAAAATCACCTCAGTGACATGTGGCTGTGGGAACAAAGACATATTCTACTGTGCTCATGTGGTAGCACTCTCACTCTACAGGATCCGTAGACCAGATCAAGTCAAATTGCGTCTTCCTATCTCAGAAACCCTTTTCCAGATGAATAGGGACCAGCTACAAAAGTTTATTCAATATTTAATCACGGCACACCACACTGAAGTTCTTCTACTGCACAGAAATTGGCAGATGAGATTCTGTCCTCCAACTCTGAAATCAACCAAGTAAATGGTAATTGTACAATATTTTTGTTGCTAAAAATCTATTTTGTTGCTTTATGGCATGTTTAGAGGTTGGGTTACTTTTGCCATTGTAATCACTTAACTTTAATCAGTTTATTCTATCCAAACTATTTATTAACTCTGTTTCTTAAAGCCATCCAGTTGTCCACCTCATAAAGTTTGGGTGAAAATGACAGAGGATGTTAGAGTTATAAATTAAATCAGTTTGTGGACTTCGTGTGTCCATATAATCCTTGCCTCTAGGAGCCTGGAATATTCAGGAGTGAAAGAAAACATAAAATAATTAATGTCATTCAGTGAAATGAAATGGATATCAGAATCCCTTAACATTTCGGGATCCTGCATAGCACCATGGTTATTCTAAAGCGTGTCTGTTTGCCTTGTGTTTGTGAGCTATATAATGGATGGAGAAAGATACGATGTTCACTTATTCATTCAAGAAATGTATGTTGAGTACCTGCTCTGTGCATGTGATAGTGCTGATTGTTAAGGGCATAAAACAGACATGGTTCCTATCTTCAAATATCTTACAGTCTAGTAGAAAAGACAGCTAAGGCTGAAGTGAATGCTTGCTTTTGTTATGAAGCCAGGTTGTAGATACTTAATCATAGGAAACTGTTGAAGAATTTTGAGAAGAGGAGATATATGAGCCAATTTTTCATTTTGTTGGTTAGATTCTACTATATTCCAGGCATCATACATGAGAACCTTATGTATGTTTATATATGTTAATTCATTTAGCTTTCAAAACTACCCTGTGAGGTAGATATTATAACCATTTTGTAAATAAGGAAATTATTTATAACTTAGGCTCACCTGACCTCTGAACTCAAGTTTTTTATACCTCTCTATGCTGCTGCTGCTGCTAAGTCGCTTCAGTCGTGTCCGACTCTGTGCGACCCCATAGACGGCAGCCCACCAGGCTCCTCCATCCCTGGGATTCTCCAGGAAGAACACTGGAGTGGGTTGCCATTTCCTTCTCCATACCTCTCTATACTTCCTTCCTATTTTTATTTTTATTATTTTTTTTTCTTCCTTCCTATTTTTAGAGTATAACTTTGGTATTAGTGTGAATAAGGCAGTGAGACTACGTTAATGGCCTGTATAATACTGTGGTCTGTGTGCTAAAGGCCTGCCTTTCCCAGTTGCCCAAGAGAACTAATTAAGTCCTACATACAACCTCACCACTTCTCAGAAATAAAGATAGTCAGACAAGCTTCCAGAAACTCTTGCTGACTAGTAGAAATAATCTTCTGTTGCTTTATCCTCAAAGTTGTGTTTACATGATGCATGCATGCATGCTAACTGACTTCAGCATGTCCAACTCTGCAACTCTATGAACTATAGTCTGCCAGGCTCCTCTGTGGGATTCTCCAGGCAAGAATACTGGAGTGGACTGCCATGCCCTCCTCCAGGGATCTCTTCCCAACCCAGGGATCGAACCTGTATCTCTTATGTTTCATGAAGGAGAGTTCTTTATCACTGGTGCCACCTGGGAAGCCCATTTACGTGGTAACTGAGCTCTGTTTGAGAGATACCGTTAAAGAGTAGCTTTCTAAAGGGGCTTCCCTGGTGGTTCAGTGGTAAAGAATCACCTCCAATGCCTCAGTGGTAAAGATTCTGCCTGCCAATGCCAGAGACACAGGTTCCATCCCTGACCCAGGAAGATCCCACATGCCTGAAGCAACTAAGCCCATGTGCCACAACTGTTGAGCCTGTGCTCTAGAGGGAGCCACAACTACTGAAGCCCATGTGCCCTAAAGCCCATGCTCCACAAGTCCACGCACCTAAACTATAGAGTAGCTCCCACTTGCCGCACCTGGAGAAAAGCCCATACAGCAATGAAGACCCGGCAGAGCCAGAAATAAATTAAATAAATAAATAAAAATAAAATTATAAAACTCTAGCTCCTCTTCACTTTCTGCCATATGGGTGGTGTCATCTGCATACCTGAGGTTATTGATATTTCTTCAGCAATTTTGACTCCGGCTTGTGCTTCATCCAGCCCAGCATTTCACATGAGGTACTCTGTATGTAAGTTAAATTAACCGAGTGACAGTGTACAGGCTTGATATGCTCCTTTTCCAATTTCGAACCAGTCCATTGTTCCATGTCCAGTTCTAACTGTTGCTTCTTGACCTGTTGCTACAGGTTTCTCAGGAGACACATAAGGTGGTCTGATATTCCCATCTTTTAAAGAATTTTCCACAGTTTATTGTGATCCCCACAGTCAAAGGCTTTTGCATAATCAATGAAGCAGAAGTAGATGTTTTTCTGGAATTCCCTTGCTTTTTCTATGATCCAGTATACTATGCTAAGTCTCTTCAGTCGTGTCCGACTTTTTGCGACCCCATGGACTATAACCTGCCAGGTTCCTCTGTCCATGGCATTCTCCAGGCATGAATACTGGAGTCGGTTGCCGTTTCCTTCTCCTGGGGATCTTCCCAACCTAGGGCTGGAACCAGTATCTCTTACATCTCCTGCATTAGCGGGCGAATTCTTTACCACTAGCGCCACCTGGGAAGCCCTTGAATGATCAGAAGGATGTTAGCAATTTGATTTCTGCTTCCTCTGCTGCTCCTGCTAAGTCGCTTCAGTCGTGTCCGACTCTGTGCGACCCCATAGATGGCAGCCCACCAGGCTCCACTGTCCCTGGGATTCTCCAGGCAAGAATAGCTTCCTCTACCTTTTCTAAATCCAGCTTGTACATCTGAAAGTTCTTAGTTCACGTACTGTTGAAGCCTAGCTTGAAGGATTTTGAGCATTACTTTGTTAGCATGTGAAATGAATGCAAGTGAAATGAGTGCAGTGTAGTTTGAACATTCTTTGGCATTGGCCTTCTTTGGAATTAGAATGAAAACTGACCTTTTCCAGTCCTGTCCTATAGACACTGTCATGTAGGAAGCACTCAAAAAGTGGCTGTTTTTAACAAATATTGAAGGATGGAAGAAGTATATTTGTTTTTCTTTGCCACTTTCAGTTTACAGAAGTAGACAGGATATATTATTTGCCCACCTGGGTTTTAAATCTAGATGGTCAATAGAACATGCATTTGTTCATTTTGTAAATATTAATTCAATGCTGTAATGATCCAGGCACTGTGAGGTACAGAAACGAATCCCTACTCTACTCTTTAAAATCTTCAATGTAGTTGGGAGTATATGAAACAAGCTCAATTCTCATGTAAAACAAAATGCAACAGGTCTTTAAGAGAAGTAATAATAAGTACTAAGAAGAGAGTTACTACATTACTATCATACATATGAGTATGAAGGGCATACTTTTGACAGGTGAGGTGTATGGGGTATATGGTGAATTCAGTGAGAGCCCCTCCTGCCAAGTAAATTTCAGCAGTGTTAGCCTCTCTGTATACTTATTTTATGGTTTTCCTTTCTCATTGCAGCCCTGACTATAGAGCTGAGGCAATACTGACAATGAGAAGTAATGCTTTTTGGCCAAAGAACAGGTTGTGGGGAAAGGAAGGGAAGTAAAGGGAAAAGCATAAGTAAAGTCATCAGGAAATGTCATTGACTTCTGAGTACACTAAGTTTCTAGTTGAAACATAGCATAAGTATAGGAAAGACAAGACTAGAAGTGAAAGGGCCTGAACAGGGAGGGCCCTAAATGCTAAGCTAAGTTTAGACTTCATTTATAAAGAATAGTTTATCATTGAAGACTTCTGAGCAGGGGAGGGATATGATCAGAACTGTGTTGAGAATAACACTTTTGAAGAAAAGTAGCATGTAGCAGATTCCATAAACTGGTTGCTCCTGATGTTAATTAGTATTTGTAGAATAAATATGAGTCTTCCTGATTTCCTGGACGATAAGATGCACTGAAAAAAGCATGGCAGAAGAGCACCATTCTCTGCAGACCTGGAATTAATTTAATGAGGCTTTCATGTAGGAGGACAAGAAGAAAGGTAGATTGACTGATGAAACATGGCATGAATTGGTAACCAATTGCACGACCACACATATAGAGTATTGCCTTATACTATAAGACTATATTGACTACAATCTTTTGTCACTTGGAGACAGGGTTCTAAAAACTTACCACAGGACTCAGTCTTTGAGAAAGTGAGAGAAGAAGATTCAGTTTTCTTTCCACAGATATTTTTTAGGTGCCTGTCACATTACAAGAACTGTGTTATAGATGATTCAACTGTGAGCAAGGAGCTAACAGGCTACTAGGGGAGAGGGATGTGTAAATAACTAACACTGTGTTTTAAGTGATATCATTGAGGTGAGCCCAGGAAGGAAAGATATTCTGAGTATAAATTTATAAAATATCATTCTGTATATAACCCTGCTTGTGCTTTAGGTAGTAAGTTTCCAGAAATTTAGAATTGTTGACTCCACTTGAGAAGCTATAATTTTATAGTGAATTTCAAAAAGAGAAATTTTTATTTTCTAAGAAAGCATTTTTTAAATTTTAAAATAATATGTGTGCTTTAAAACTTATTTTAAACTTCAAAGAAAAACAAAATGAAAGAAAAATTACATTCTCTTAGGGGAAAAAAATACATCACTATTTTCATGCTTGTGCATTTTTACCCCAGGATGATATTTGTAGACCTTGGGAGAGGATACAACTGAGACTTTAGTAAACACGAAACTAGCTCTATTCTCTTAGGTTTATTGAGGACCACACAATTGACAAAGCCCAGATTAAGGCAGAATGCCCATCTGTTTCTGAATATACTCACATAGGGCTGCTCCTGCCGAGTGTGGAGTGTAAGAACTCAGGAGATTCATTTCACCGTCCTATTCCTCGCAGGTGCTCCTGACCCCACAGCTGGGGCCAGCATTGATGATGAGAACTGTTGGCATTTGGATGAAGAACAGGTGAAAGAACAAGTGAAGCTCTTTCTCTCCCAGGGTGGTTACTATGGCTCTGGAAAGCAACTCAATTCAATGTTTGCCAAGGTAAGACAAAAGATTTTTTTTTCCCTTACGTAAACTGGGCTCACCACACTTCTGGCTTCATGCATTGTAGCTAGCTCACTTGACTTACCTGTACTGAATGCTTGAAAACACTTGAGGGGAGGGGAGCTGAGCAGAGCAGAACAGAGCAGTTTGCGTCCAGGGAACCCTACTGCCTCACTCTGGTCATCCTCTTCCTCTTGCTCCACACTCTGTATGAGTTTGCATTCCTGGGGGAATTAGTAATGAAGCTACCTCCTCCTGCCTTGAACCCAAAGCTGTCCAATGAGGCCTTAAAGAGACAATATTTTGTTGTTTTTAAAATATTAACTTATTTATTTGGAGGTGCCAGGTCTTAGTTGTAGCATGTGGGATCTAGTTCTCTGACCAAGGGTTGAACCCTGGCCCCTTGCATTGGAAGTGCAGAGTATTAGCCACTGAGAAGTCCCAGAAACTTAGTATTTTGGAACTGGGGGCTCTCACAGCAGGCTTTCTTTCTTTTCTTTCTTAACACCTTTGGTGAAATATAATTCACATATCGTAAAATTCACCCACTTAAAAAAATTGTACAATTCAGTGGTTTTTAGTATATTGACAGATATATACAGCTATCACTGCAGTCAACTTTAGAACATTTTCATTATCTTAAAAATAAACCCCATTCCCTTTACCTGTCATTCCCCTGTTCCTCATGCCCCTCTTCCCCAAACCCTAAGCAACCACTAATATACTTTCTGTCTTTATAGATTTCCCTATTCTGGACTGTCCTAGGAATGTGAATCCTATAGTATGTAGTCTTTTGTGACTGGCTTTTTTCTCCTGGCATAGTATTTCAAACTATTAAAAAACATACGTCCATGTTGTAGCATGTGTCAGTACTTCATTCCTTTTTATGGCCAAATAATATTCCATTGTATGGATACCACACATTTCGTTTATCTGTTTGTCTATTGATGGGCATTTGGATTTTTTCCACCTCTAAGCTGTTATAAATAATGCTCCTATAAACATTCTTGTACAGTGTTTCTCTGTGGACATATATATTTTCATTTCTCTCTAGGAATGGAATTAGTAGGCCATATGGTAGCTCTATGTTTGAGGAATTTCTAGAGTGATTTCCAAAGTGGCTGCATCTTCTACAATCCCACTAAACAGTGTATGAGAGTTCTGATTTCTCTATATCCTTGGCAACACTTATTATCTAGCTTTTTTATTCTAGCCATCCTTGTGAGTATGAAGTGGTATCTCATTGTGCACAGCAGGCTCTCTTGATACATGCAGAGAACTTGCTTACAGAAGAAGAGGCCTTCTTTTTGGCTTCTTGGATATACTGTGCTTAGATACTTCATCTTCTCCTCCCTCTCCTCCCCTTCCTTCTCCTCCTACTTTGTTATGATGTGCAGTCACCAACCACCTGCCCCTCCTTATGTGTCAGGTTCGAGAGATGCTGCGGATGAGAGATTCCAATGGAGCCAGGATGCTGACACTAATAACTGAACAGTTTATGGCTGACCCACGACTCACACTGTGGAGGCAACAAGGAACAAGCATGACAGATAAGTGCAGGCAGCTCTGGGATGAGCTAGGTAAGTCTCCATATCTCAGAGAAGTGCTATGTCTATCCTGTGAGCTTGTCCCCAGCAATAGTGTTAGTGAATACTTGTCATTAGTCATTACATACATCTTGCTAAGTGAACTTTAGCCCAAGTGGTGGAAGATTTAGGTTCTACAGAGGCCACCCAGAGTCATTTTGAACTCACTTGTGTTTCTTCTACAGCCTTGTGTTTTGCCACTGACACCAGCGTTCTATTCCAGATATTACCATACAGAAGCCTTTAGTGAGAGAAAACCTTTTGCCTTGGCTTCTATCTCATGGCATTAGCTTGGCTCTCCAAATACTTGCTATTCTCACTTTTCTTGCATTCCCTGGGTCTGGTTTTCTTTATCATTTCCAGCAAACCTCTTAGCCATAAGGCCATTTCTAAGCCTTGAGCCCTGGACTTCTATTTTTCTTTCTCTATTCTCCTTTGTTCAGTTCAGGTCAGTTGCTCTGTCATGTCCGACTCTCTGCAACCCCATGGACTGCAGTACACCAGTCCTCCCTGTCCATCACCAGCTCCCAGAGCTTGCTCAAACTCATGTCCATTGAGTCAGTGTGCCATCCAACCATCTTATCCTCTGTTGGCCCCTTCTCCTCCCTCCTTCAATCTTTCCCAGCATCTGGGGCTTTTCTAGTGAATCAGTTCTTCACATCAGGTAGCCAAAGTATTGGAGTTTCAGCTGCAGTTTCAGTCCTTCCAATAAATCTTCAGGACTGATTTCCTTTAGGATAGACTGGTTGGATCTCCTTGCCATCCAAGGAACCCTCAAGAGTCTTCTCCAACACCACACTTCAGAAGCATCCAACACCACACTTCAGAAGCATCAATTCTTCAGCACTCAGCTTGCTTTATAGTCCAACTCTTACATCCATACATGACTACTGGAAAAGCTATAGCTTTGACTAGATTAGATGGACCTTTGTTGGCAAAGTAATGTCTCTGCTTTTTCATATGTTGTCTAGGTTGATCATAGCCTTTCTTCCAAGGAGAAAGTGTCTTTTAATTTCATGGCTGCAGTCACCATCTGCAGTGACTTTGGAGCCAAAAAAAATAGTCTCTCACTGTTTCCATTGTTTGCCCATCTATTTGCCATGAAGTGATGTGACTGGATGCCATGATCTTCATTTTCTGAATGTTGAACTTTACGCCAACTTTTTCACCCTCCTCTTGCACTTTCATCAAGAGGCTTCCTCCTCACTTTCTGCCATAAGGGTGGTGTCATCTGCATATCTGAGGTTATTGATATTTCTTCTGGCAATCTTTATTCCAGCTTATGCTTCATCCAGCCCAACATTTCTCATGATGTACTCTGCATATAAGTTAAATAAGCAGGGTGACAATATACAGCCTTGACATACTCCTTTCCCAATTTGGAACTGGTCTGTTGTTCCATGTCTCACTGTTGCTTCTTGACCTGCATATAGATTTTTCAAGAAGCAGGTCAGGTGGTCTGGTATTCCCATCTCTTTTAGAATATTCCACAGTTTGTTGTGATCCACACAATCAAAGGCTTTGGTGTAATCAATAAAGCAGAAGTAGATTTTTTTCTGAAACTCTCTTGCTTTTTCTATGACCCATGGATGTTGGCAATTTTATCTCTGGTTCCTCTACCTTTTCTAAATCCAGCTTGAACATCTGGAAGTTAATGGTTCATGTACTGTTGAAGCCCGGCTTGGATTATGAGCATTACTTTGCTAGTGTGTGAGTGAGTGAGTGAAGTCACTCAGTCATGTCCGACTCTTTGCAACCCCATGGACTGTAGCCTACCAGGCTCCTCCCTCCATGGGATTCTCCAGGCGAGAGTACTAGAGTGGGTTGCCATTTCCTTCTCCAGGGGATCTTCCCGACCCCAGGGATTGAACCCAGGTCTCCTGCATTCCAGGCAGACACTTTAACCTCTGAGCCACCAGGGAAGTTGCTAGTGTGTGAGATGAGTGCAAATGTGTGGTAGTTTGAACATTCTTTGGCATTGCCTTCCTTTGGGATTGAAATGAAACTGACCTTTTCCAGTTCTTTGAGAACTTTTTTTTTTAGTATCATGACCTCAGAGTTACCTCTGTGGTGATCTCTTCCTCATCCTCTTTTGATTATCTCATTTCCAGTCTCTTATTAGCTGCTGCCCTATGACCATTTCTACTGAAAAAATCTCCTAATCACCTCAAACTTGAGAAATGCAAAAATGAAATCAGGCCTTCTATGAAGAAAGATTCCCCTGAACCTGGCATTGGCACCTCCATTTCTTATTTGACGAAACTTATTGTCAAGCACTCATTTTTGCTTCATTCCCTACATCCAGTCACCAGTATAATTTGATTCCTTGACCTTTAAAATGTAATTTAGTGTCCATTCACACTTTTATTTCTTGTCATAACTGGTCTGGTTGAGGACGTTGGGACTTTTAGATTAAATTATACCTGTGGCCTCCTGAATGGTCCCTTTGTTCAAGATTCTTCTCATTAAGACCATCTTCTTTAGTCATTATTTATCTTCATCATTCCCATTTCAATGACAGTTTTGCAGTGGTGATACTCAACTCCCCTCCCTGTTTGCAGAATCCTTCATACTCTGAACTTACAATCCAGTCACTGCCCCACTTTGGGTTATACTAGAAAAGTTGTCTATGGCATATTCTGAAATTCCTAATATAGTTTCTCCGTACTTTCTCCACCCCAGAAATCAATGACAGACTTTCCTCTCATACAAAATAGCACCAAAAAACCACTACAGCTTAGGATTTTAGTGAATTCCCCAAAGCATATATTAATACATTATAGTCTTAGAGCTAAAAGCTTTGGGGAGTAAGGCTTAATGATTCAGACTTTATGTGGTTACTTTGGGGCTGGTAAGTATGGGGTTTTGGTTTGAGTGCTGGGGTTTCATATCACCTGAGGCACTATAGCTTTGGAGTTTTCATTAATAATGAACAGCTACATTATTCAACACTATGTGCCAGTCTCCGTGTTAAAGATTGTATGCATGTTTAATTCTCATAACAAACCTATGAAGTAATTGTGTGTTTGTTGCAAAGAAACAGAGACACCTCTGGTTACTTCTGGATACAGAATGAAATAAAGAAGTATAGAAAACTGTCTCTCTGACACAATCACATTTTCCAAAGTACAGGAATGTTTAAATATTAATTTAAAGTTACTGGTCTAACCAGTTGTGACCAGGGTCATGTAATACAGTGTATGGCAACTTGGAAACAGCTTCCCTCAGAAGGGATTGTAGGCATGGATCCTTCAAGGATAAGCCATCAGCATCTCCATATGTTCAGGTGAGAAAAATGGAGGTCAGAAAGTTTTTTGTTCAAAGTCACACACTAGCAGGTAGTGGCTGTGACACTGGAGCCCCAATCTGTCCAAGTCTAAATCAAGCATCCTTGTGCAACATCTCCCTCAATTTCATCTCCCATGTACTGTTTTCCCCAAAAGTGCATGTTTTTTAAGAATTTGAAATTAGCCTTCAGAGCATCAGGTTTATCTGAGGCCTGAATCTCTTGGGAATAATTTCTGTGACAATCACAGGATTGTGTTGTGGATTTGGACTTGGCCTTTGGGCCTTAGGTGACAGGAAGTAAGTGGAGCATGACCCCAGTGCTTCTAAAGCTTTTGTTAGTTATTAGATTCATTATGAAAAGCTCTTGGTTGTGACATTTTCATATCTAAGAAATTGCTGTATCAACCTTCCAAGAAGCTCTCAGCATTCTGCACAGACCTCTATCGATGATCTTCCCAGAATCACCTGGGATACTTGTTAAAATAGATTGCTGTGCCCTGACCCGAATTTCTGATCTTGTCAGTTGGAGTAGGACCTGATACTTTGCATTTCCAACAAATTCCCAGAGGATGCTGATGACGTTCTTCCAGAGACCACACTAGAGCATGTGCATTTATGACCCGCCCCCCGCCCCAACTACTCTGAGGGTTCCTCACTGGTCAAAAGGCTGCTCCTCTGGGGATGGTCTCAGCAGGGATAGTGGGAATGGGAGCAGTGGCCTCAGTACCTTCAGTGTCCGTACGGGAGATAATAGAAGCAGTTAGGCATGGTTTTCTCATCTCCCCACGTCTGTACACATATGCTTTAAAATATATATATATTTATTTTAATTGGAAGATAATTACTTTATAATACTGTGGTGGGTTTTGCATACATCGACATGAATCAGCCACAGGTGCACATTTTTAAAAATTTTCTTTTAAAACCTATAAAGTATCTCTGCTGCCATAAAAGACCACTCTTTACATATTTGCTCCTGTTCCTATGCCATTTCCTTTTCTCAAGAATTTTGCTCCTGCAATTACTCTTTTCTCTGGTATCATTAATTTCTCCCTCAATATTGGATCAATTCCATCAGAATACAAATATGTCTGATATTTTCAGTCTGATAAAGTGCCTTTGATTTTCCCCTCCTCCTTTAATCACTACCCCATTTCTCTTTTTTCCTTCAGAACAACACTTCTTGAAAACCTCGTCCCTCTCTCCATTTGCTTACCTCCATATGCTCTCTTGAGCCCACTGCAGTCTTCCATTGCTCACTGCTGTCACTCTACCGATAAGTAGCTTTGGTTAAAACCACCAATGTCTGCCATATTGCTCTTCTCCGTTGTTATTTTACTTGACCTCTTAGCAGTTTCCAATAAATTGACCATACCCTATCCCTACATTAATATTACAAGAACCAGCAAATAGTGTAACACAGACACCATAGGAGAAGAACTACAATGTGAAGGAAACAATTTTTTTCATGACGTTTATACAGGCCTTTCAGTTCAGTTCAGTTCAGTTGCTCAGTCATGTCCGACTCACTGTGACCTCATGAATTGCAGCACGCCAGGCCTCCCTGTCCATCACCAATTCCCAGAGTTCACTCAGACTCACGTCCATTGAGTCCGTGATGCCATCCAGCCATCTCATCCTCAGTCGTCCCCTTCTCCTCCTGCCCCTAATCCCTTCCAGCACCAAAGTCTTTTCCAATTGGTCAACTCTTCACACGAGGTGGCCAAAGTACTGCAGCTTCAGCTTTAGCATCATTCCTTCCAAAGAAATCCCAGGGTTGATCTCCTTCAGAATGGACTGGTTGTATCTCCTTGCAGTCCAAAGGACTCCCAAGAGTCTTCTCCAATTAGGATTCTTAAATTCTAAAAGTTGAGAAAGTAACTTTATGATCTGAATATTTGTCCATTTTTCTTACTGCTACACTGTTCAAAATTTTTTACCTCCTGTATATTAAGGATTTCTTGCCACCTGGTGTTCAGAAAGGACACTTTTATTGATAGGAACTCACAGTCCCAATAGTATTAAAAGCTGACATCCTAGATTACAAAAATTTTCTACCAAAAGGAAAAAACATCCAATAGACTAAAAATATTCAAAGAGATTACAGTGACATCTCAGCATTTTTGCTTTCCCTTTTGTCCTTCCCCCTGTTTTGGTACATACTCTCCCACACATGGACATCACCAGATGGTCAACACCAAATTCAGATTGATTATATTCTCTGCAGCCAAAGATGGAGAAGCTCTATACAGTCAGCAAAAACAAGGCAGGGAGCTGACTGTGGCTCAGATCATGAGCTCCTTATTACCAAATTCAGACTGAAATTGAAGAAAGTGGAGAAAACCACTAGACCATTTAGGTATGACCTAAATCAAATCCCTTATGATTTATACCATTTCTGCCTTTATTGTGCCCATCTTTGCATGAAATGTTCCCTTGGACTGATGTTGAAGCTGAAACTCCAATACTTTTGGCCACCTGATGTGAAGAGCTGACTCATTTGAGAAGACCTTGATGCTGGGAAAGATTGAAGGCGAGCGGAGAAGGGGGTAATAGAGGATGAGATGGTTGGATGGCATCACCAACTCAATGGATATGAGTTTGGGTAGACTCCAGCAGTTGATGATGGACAGGGAGGCCTGGTGTGCTGCGGTTCATGGAGTCAGAAAGAGTCAGACACAGCTGAGCAACTGAATTGAACTGAACTGAACTGAACTGAACTCTAGTCATGAAATTAAAAGACAATGGTTCCTTGGAAGAAAAGTGATGACAAACTTCGACAGCACATTAAAAAGCAGAGACATTACTTTGCCCGCAAAGGTCCATATAGTCAAAGCTATCGTTTTTCCAGTAGTCATGTATGGATGTGAAAGTTGGACTATAAAGAAAGCTGAGTGCCAAAGAATTGATACTTTTAAACTGTGGTGTGGGAGAAGACTCTTGAGAGCCCCTTGGACTGCAAAGAGACCCACCCAGTCCATCTTAAAAGAAATCAGTCTTGAATGTTTGTTGGAAGGACTGACACTGAAGCTCCAATACTTTGGCAACCGATGCGAAGAAATGACTCATTGGAAAAAACTCTGATTCTGCGAAAGATTGAAGGCGAGAGGAGAAGGGGACGACAGATGATGAGATGATTGAATGGCATCACTGATGCAATGGATATGAGTTTGAGTAGGCTCTGGGAGTTGGTGATGGATAGGGAAGCTTGGTGTGCTGCAGTCCATGGGGTTCAAAGAATCAGACACAACTGAGTGACTGAACTGAACTTAACTGTATATGTATTTACATATATATTTCTCTGCATGTGTATATATATACACACATTGTATATGTAGTATTCAAATATATATTATTTGTATATTCAAATAACATGCAATAGTATAATGCAATCATAATATATCACAAATAATAGAAATGATATAACGGAATGAACACATTTAAATAGGTATGCTATAATAAAAACATTGTGGGATCTCTTTTAGAAAATTTTCTTTAGTGTTCTTATATCCATTAATGGTCTAAAAAGATAATTACAAAATATAGCAATGGACATAGAGCCAAAGATAACCAGTGATGATGACTAAATTAATTAAAATGTTAGCATTTTAGTTCTCTCTGGTTAATGATATAAAATCAATCTACAACTTACAAAACCTCTTATGAGAAGAGGGAGATAGAAGTCAGATTTCACTGTATACTCCCGATGAAAATCTCACAATAACAATGTGCAGTCAGGAAGGCATAATATAAGAGAGGAAATCTGAGAAAATCAGTATGATTGACTTTCTTGTGGGCACTAGGCACATATGTGGGTTTGGTCTACAGAGCCTTCACATATACCCTAGGTTTACTAGCAGGATGGGTATGAACTTCTTCACAGGAGGATCATGATTTTGTCATATGACCCCGCCTCAGTTTCTTCTTTCTGTAAAGTAAAGGAATTGGCCCAATAACTTAAATGGGTATTTCAGCTTTTAGCAGTATTTTGTGTGTGACCTTAGGCATGTTCTGAAAAGATTTAGTGGGACTGACCATAAAGTATCTATTTAACAGAAGAAAAAAAAAAAAACTTTGCTCACTGGGGGCCTTTGGAGTGTAAATCTGTCGACATGAGCATGTTCAAAGGGGCTTATGATTCAGAAAAGGCCAAATGGGACAGAGGGGAAAGGACCTAACAGAAGCAGAAGATATTAAGAAGAGGTGGCAAGAATACACAGAAGAACTGTACAAAAAAGATCTTCATGACCCAGATAATCATGATGGTGTGATCCTCACCTAGAGACGGACATCCTGGAATGTGAAGTCAAGTGGGCCTTAGGAAGCATCTGTACAAACAAATCTAGTGGAGGTGATGGAATTCCAGTTGAGCTACTTCTGACCCTAAAAGATGATGCTGTGAAAGTGCTTAACTCAATATGCCAGCAAATTCGGAAAACTCAGCAATGGTCATCGGACAAGAAAAGGTTAGTTTTCATTCCAATCTCAAAGAAAGGCAATGCCAAAGAATGCTCAAAGTACCACACAAATGCACTCATCTCACGCTAGTAAAGTAAAGCTCAAAATTCTCCAAGCCAGGCTTCAGTAGTACCTGAACTGTGATCTTCTAGATGTTCAAGCTGGTTTTACAAAAGGCAGAGGGACCAGATATCAAATTATGAACATCTGCTGAATCATTGAAAAAACAAGCGAGTTCCAGGAAAACATCTATTTCTGTTTTATTGACTATGTCAAACCCTTCAACTGTGTGGATCACAGCTTACAATGTGTGTATATATATACACATGCAGAGAAATATATATGTAAATACATATACAGTTAAGTTCAGTTCAGTCACTCAGTTGTGTCTGATTCTTTGAACCCCATGGACTGCAGCACACCAAGCTTCCCTATCCATCACCAACTCCCAGAGCCTACTCAAACTCATATCCATTGCATCAGTGATGCCATTCAATCATCTCATCATCTGTCGTCCCCTTCTCCTCTCGCCTTCAATCTTTCGCAGAATCAGAGTTTTTTCCAATGAGTCATTTCTTCGCATCAGGTTGCCAAAGTATTGGAGCTTCAGTGTCAGTCCTTCCAACAAACATTCAAGACTGATTTCTTTTAAGATGGACTGGGTGGGTCTCTTTGCAGTCCAAGGGGCTCTCAAGAGTCTTCTCCCACACCACAGTTTAAAAGTATCAATTCTTTGGCACTCAGCTTTCTTTATAGTCCAACTTTCACATCCATACATGACTACTGGAAAAACGATAGCTTTGACTATATGGACCTTTGCGGGCAAAGTAATGTCTCTGCTTTTTAATGTGCTGTCGAAGTTTGTCATCACTTTTCTTCCAAGGAACAATTGTCTTTTAATTTCATGACTAGAGTTCAGTTCAGTTCAGTTCAGTTCAATTCAGTTGCTCAGCTGTGTCTGACTCTTTCTGACTCCATGAACCGCAGCACACCAGGCCTCCCTGTCCATCATCAACTGCTGGAGTCTACCCAAACTCATATCCATTGAGTTGGTGATGCCATCCAACCATCTCATCCTCTATTACCCCCTTCTCCGCTCGCCTTCAATCTTTCCCAGCATCAAGGTCTTCTCAAATGAGTCAGCTCTTCACATCAGGTGGCCAAAAGTATTGGAGTTTCAGCTTCAACATCAGTCCAAGGGAACATTTCATGCAAAGATGGGCACAATAAAGGCAGAAATGGTATAAACCTAACAAAAACAGAAGATATTAGAAGAGGTGGCAAGAATACACAGAAGAACTGTACAAAAAAGATCTTCATGACCCAGATAATCATGATGGTGTGATCCTCACCTAGAGACGGACATCCTGGAATGTGAAGTCAAGTGGGCCTTAGGAAGCATCTGTACAAACAAATCTAGTGGAGGTGATGGAATTCCAGTTGAGCTACTTCTGACCCTAAAAGATGATGCTGTGAAAGTGCTTAACTCAATATGCCAGCAAATTCGGAAAACTCAGCAATGGTCATCGGACAAGAAAAGGTTAGTTTTCATTCCAATCTCAAAGAAAGGCAATGCCAAAGAATGCTCAAAGTACCACACAAATGCACTCATCTCACGCTAGTAAAGTAAAGCTCAAAATTCTCCAAGCCAGGCTTCAGTAGTACCTGAACTGTGATCTTCTAGATGTTCAAGCTGGTTTTACAAAAGGCAGAGGGACCAGATATCAAATTATGAACATCTGCTGAATCATTGAAAAAACAAGCGAGTTCCAGGAAAACATCTATTTCTGTTTTATTGACTATGTCAAACCCTTCAACTGTGTGGATCACAGCAAACTGTGGAAAATTCTTAAAGAGATGGGAATACCAGACCACCTGATCTGCCTCTTGAGAAATCTGTATGCAGGTCAGGAAGCAACAGTTAGAACTGGACATGGAAAAACAGACTGTTTCCAAATCGGGAAAGGAGTGCATCAAGACTGTATATTGTCAGTCTGCTTACTTAACTTATATGCAGAGTACATCATGAAGGATGCTGGGCTGGATGAAGCACAAGCTGGAATTAAGATTGCCAGAAGAAATATCAATAACCTCAGATATGAAGATGATACCATCGTTATGGCAGAAAACAAAGAACTAAAGAGCCTCTTGATGGAAGTGAAAAGAGAATGAAAAAGTTGGCTTAAAATTAAGCATTCAGAAAATTAAGATCATGGTATCTGGTCCCATCACTTCCTGGCAAATAGGTGGGGAAACAGTGGAAACAGTGACAAATTTTATTTTAGGGGAGGGTGGGCAAAATCCCTGGAGATGGTGACTGCAGCAATGAAATTAAAACATGCTTGCTCCTTGGAAGGAAAGTTGAGCAACCTAGATAAAATATTAAAAAACAGAGACATTACTCTGCTAACAAAGGTCCATACCCTCAAAGCTATGGTTTTTCCAGTAGTCATGTATGCATGTGAGAATTGGACTATAAAGAAATCAGAGTTCCAAAGAATTGATACTTTTGAAGTCTGGTGTGGGCGAAGACTTTTGAGAGTCCCTAGGATTACAAGGAGATCCAACCAATCCACCCTAAAGGAAATCAGCCCTGAATGTTCATTCGAAGGACTGATGCTGAAGCTCCAATATTTTAGCAACCTGATGTGAAGAACTGACTCATTGGAAAATACCCTGATTCTGGGAAAGATTGAAGGTGAGAGGAGAAGAGGATGACAGAGGATGAGATGGTTGGATGGCATCACTGATGTGATGGACATGAGTTTGAAAAAACTCTGGGAGTTGGTGATGGACAGGAAGGGATGATGTTCTGCAGTCCATGGGGTAACAGAAAGATGGATACAACTGAGCAACTGAACTGAACTGAACTGAGGGAAATGAGATATTTTGTGAATTTTACCAAAGTTACCAAAATTTTTAATTTTCTTCTCAGTTACAGTACATTATTAAGTGATGCTATCATCTTCCTGGTTTCCCTTGAACACATTTCTTCTGGTTTTTCTTTGTTCTGTTTAATAGCAGACAAATATTGTTATGTGAGTATTGAAATGCTTCAAAGATGGTGAGCTGAACCAATTAAAATCCCCATATGAAAGGTTTGAGCAAGATAAGAATGTATGCATACTTTATTCATACACACCCTCTCTCCTAAATTTAATTGAATCTCTTTCAGTTCTATAAATCTACAATTGTACATTGATGATTCATAAACTCATGTTGGATCAGTTCAGTTTAGTTCAGTTGCTCAGTCATGTCCGACTCTTTGCGACCCCATGAATCACAGCACGCCAGGCCTCCCTGTCCATCACCAACTCCCGGAGTTCACTCAGATTCATGTCCATCGAGTCAGTGATGCCATCCAGCCATCTCATCCTCTGTCGTCCCCTTCTCCTCCTGCCCCCAATCTCTCCCAGCCTCAAAGTCTTCTCCAATGAGTCAACTCTTCGCATGAGGTGGCCAAAGTACTGGAGCTTCAGCTTTAGCATCATTCCTTCCAAAGAAATCTCAGGGCTGATCTCCTTCAGAATGGACTCGTTGGATCTCCTTGCACTTCAAGGGACTCCCAAGAGTCTTCCCCAACACCACAGTTCAAAAGCATCCATTCTTCAGCGCTCAGCTTTCCTCACAGTCCAACTCTCACATACATACATGACTACTGGAAAAACCATAGCCTTGACTAGATGGACCTTAGTCAGCAAAGTAATGTCTCTGCCTTTGAATATGCTCTTTAGGTTGGTCATAACTTTTCTTCCAAGGAGTAAGTGTCTTTTAATTTCTTGGCTGCAGTCACCATCTGCAGTGATTTTGGAGCCCAAAAAAATAAAGTCTGCCACTGTTTCCACTGTTTCCCCATCTATTTCCCATGAAGTGATGGGACCGGATGTCATGATCTTCATTTTCTGAATGTTGAACTTTAAGCCAACTTTTTCACTCTCCTCTTTCACTTTCATCAAGAGGCTTTTTAGTTCCTTTTCACTTCCTGCCATAAGGGTGGTGTCATCTGCATATCTGAGGTGATTGATATTTCTCCCAGCAATCTTGATTCCAGCTTGTGTTTCTTCCAGTCCAGCGTTTCTCATGATGTGCTCTGCATAGAAATTAAATAAGCAGGGTGACAATATACAGCCTTGACGTACTCCTTTTCCTATTTGGAACCAGTCTGTTGGATCTAGCTCTTACTTTAAACCAGTGAAAAATTGTTTGAGAGTCAAGAAACAGATTTTGAAATCCATTAATCAAGTTTTCTGATGAAAAATAGGAAATAACTATTTTACCATAGAATTCCAAGAACACCACAAGGACATTCCTAGGGAACCAAGTGAAGTTTCTCAGTACTGATATAAATGATGCTTCCTGGAGTTATAGAGGTGGAATGATTCTTTCCTAAAACAGGATATAACATCACACAACAGAAAGAGGATTCTGTATTGGGAGGTAGGATCAAGTTTATAATTTCCCAGTGATGCAGTTATTCAAAGATGCATTTTTCCAGTAAATGTAGCCCCAGACTTGCAAATTTCAACATCTACAAATCTGATCTTCACCAATCTCATTTTGACAGAAATCACTGACCTTGGAATTCTCTTGTGGTCCAGTGGTTAGGATACTGTATTTTCACTGCTTGTCCTGAGTTTGACTCCTGGTTGGGGAATTTCTGGAAAAGGGAATGGCAACCCACCCAAGTATTCTTGCCTGGAAAATCCCATGGACGGAAGAGCCTGGTAAGCTACAGTCCATGGGGTCGCAAAGAGTCGGACACGACTGAATGACTTCACTTGGGGAATTAAGACATCACAAATGGCACAGGTAAATTGCTTCCCACTTGTTTTTTTCCCATGATATATTCTTAAGACAGGCCTTATCATGCCCATTCCTTTGGCCTATGTTGCAAACAAATTCTCTTGGAAGGCGAGGTCATTTAGATTCTGAAATCTGCTATTAATTCTTCAGGGAAAAAATCATTGTCCAACAGAAACAAATTGCCAGACAAAGGTCAAGATTTAGAAAATTTTCATTGGTCACGTGCTTGTGTCCCCAAGTTATCACAGATATCTTTGATAAAGACAATAACTTTAATCTTGGCATACCTATGAAGTTGTGCTTGTAGAGAAGAGATATTAAATGGTCCCAAACAGGACCTGTTGGAAGTTAAAGTGTCTTATCTCATGACACCAAATTATCAATGACAATAACTATTAAATGAGTGTTTCAGGCATTAAGTATTGCATTTAATTTACCTCATCTCTGATTTTCACAACCACATGATGCCATAGCATTTTACAGATAAAAGGAATTTAAACAAGTTGTCCTCCATGTCATGAAAGGAAAGTGAAAGTTGCTCAGTCGTTTCCTACTCTTTGCAACCCCATGGGCTATATAGTCCATGGAATTCTCCAGGCCAGAATACTGGAGTGGGTAGCCATCCTCTTCTCCAGGGGATCTTCTCAATCACGGGATAAAGCCAGGTCTCCTGCATTGCAGGTAGATTCTTTACCAGCTGAGCCACCAGGGAAACCCAAGCATACTGGAGTGGGTAAACTCTCCTTTTCCAGCCAACCTTCCCAACAAAGGAATTAAACTGGAGTCTCCTGCATTGCAGGCACATTCTTTATCAGCTGAACTAGCAGGGAAGTCCTGTGTCATATGCCTAATGTAAGATTAAAAATTAGTATCTGACCAAGACTCTGAACATCAAATCTCAGATCCATAAGCTGTTTTCCCTTGAGTAATTTCTAAAATGAAAACTTATGTTAAATAAAGAAGTAACATATTATCTCTATAACTACTAATGCATCTATGAGAAATTATCTGAATGGTATTTGGGGCCAAAGAACTATGAAGTAGGAAACCAGGAGTCACTCCCTTAAAAATAATTTAAAATCCCTATAATAAATTTAAATTTCTTCTATAATAAATAAGAAATCCTTGACAATTTTTCTATATTTTTGACTCTCAGAAAACCACCTTTCCTTTTGGAGGCCACTAGTAATTTTCCTTGTCTACTTTCTGCCAGTCTTTTCCATCACTCTTAGCTCACCACATAAGTTACTTTACCTAGGTGTTTTTTTCTGGCCTCAAGATAAAGCAAAGTCCTTTTCCAGGTGTGATTTCCCATTGGCTTGGATTTGTTTTCCTAGTATCTGATGCAACAGTAGGCAGTTGTCAGAATAAATAAATAAAGGGGCATGAATACTCATGAGTATTCATGAGTCTCCACTGTCTGCTCACTTTCTGGACCTGGATGTATTCTCATGTTGATCCAGGTGTTCGTGAGTCAGACAGCTATAGCAGGCTAAGACCCTAGAAAGAGAGGGAAAAAAGTGAATAATTGAAAATAATTACTAAGTAAGTCAATGGGGGAAAATATATTTTTTGTCTTAAAATAAAATGTATATAGTTTGGGACTTCCCTGGTGATCCAAGCCTAAGACTTTGCCTTCCAATGCAGGGAATGCAGGTTCGACCTCAGGTCAGGGCCCTAAGATCCCACATGCCTTCTGGCAAAACAAAATAAAACAAAACATAAAACAGAAACAATATTGTAACAAGTTCAATAAAGTATTTAAAAAATATTCCACATAAAAAAAATGCATACAGGATTTCTTTACACTTCTTTGATGTTTTCATTAAATTTGGAAATATGCCACAATAAATACTAAATGCAAACATTCATGAAAATATGCCGTCAATACTGAGAAACAGGAGTTTATGAAAAGGTAATCAGACTCTTCAAAGATTGGTAGAATAGAAACCATGAAATGATTCTTTAAAATTTTAGGGTCAGTGAAAAAGATAATAATGTGAAGTTCTGAACTCAACTCATTGAACAGAGTTGAATTAACTTTAAACAACTCTAATAAGAACCAATAAATCTGCATATCTAGTTGATATTTTCTAAAACTTGTGAGATTGTTTTGTTAATTGACTTATCCCATGGCATCTAGTATGGCAAAATATCTTGATAAAAAGCGTTCCGAACTGATGAGTGAATCATATTGTATCATCTATGGTATAGTACTTCTGTACATTGTACTCTAGTGTTGCACTTAGTAGACAAGGGTGAGTAAAGAGTCATTTAGCAAATAATTTAGGCTTTGCAGATCCTATACTTACATGGAAACTTCTCAACACTGCAATTCTAATGCAAAGGTAGCATGGATAGTACATAAACAAATTAGCATGGCTGTATTTACATATTTATGTATTTATTTCTTCTTTTTAAATCTAGATTATAAACTAACAATATTATATCTGTTTACTAGTTTCAAGTGTACAGCACTGTAACTCAGAATTTTTTCAGATCATACTCTATTAAAAGTTATTATAAGATAATGACTATAAGTGCTATACATGCATTCTTGTCACTTTTCTGTTTTATACGTAGTAGAATTTGTATCCCTTATAGCCCTAATTTACAACTGCTCACTTTCTTCTCCAATCAGTAGATTATTTTTATATATAACTGTGAGTTTTTATATCTGCGAGTCTGTTTCATTTTGCATATACATTCATCTGCATTCTTTTTTAGATTCCATATATAAGTGGAATCATCATACAGTATGTGTATTTATCTACCCTTAATTATTTTTCTAAATTTTACAGCTTCAAGTCATTAAAAAAACTCAAATTTTTCCTCTGGAAGCTCTAGTGGCATATTTATTTTTAACAAAATAATTTATTCAATATGTGGGATTATAAAGTTTATTATTTTTGGCCATGCATGATTTCTTAATAGATAATATTAGAGTTAAAGGGAAACATTTTAAATAGTCTCATATTTATTTTAAATAAGTTCTGGTTATGTTGCCTCCTCTTGCATCTGTTCTTCACCTTCTTCCAAAGGAACAATTATTGAACAACCTACAGACTTTCTCATGCTGCTGCTTCAATTTTTGTTTTTTTTCCTACTAGTTCCTACTAGTCAACACACCCCCTGCTGGCTCTAGTCTAACATTCATTCCACTTTATTAAAAATGCCAATAAAACTCCAATTATAGATGTATTTCACTTGTGTTTTTTATGCTGATTTAAATGCAAAAATGATAAAAGGACCTAAGTGCTATGGATTAGATTATATAATGAAACAATCCTTTGAAATTAGCTCTTTCTCCTTGCAAATAATTTATTTCCTGAAAACTACACCTTTGGTAAAGTTAAAGTTTTATACAAGAGTTTCATAGTAGTGGTTATCACAGATTTATTGTCCAGATATACGATGAAAGGAAACACTTTGCTTTTATGAGTTGCTGCCCAGGTATTTCACAATATGTTAACTCTGCTCACACCCAGAGTCTAGATATTTAAATGAAGACTTGAGTTTAAACTCCCACTTTGCTTTTCCTGAGACACTTAAAATAACTACTTATAGTTAAGCCTTGGAAAAGGTAATGAATTCTGTCCCTGACCACCATATAAATACGGTTACAGTAGGCATATGATGACCCTTTTCTCTATCTTCTCCTCACTCCTGACCTGAGACTGAAGACTGCCCTTCCCCAGGCTGATAGGAGGGTGAATAATATATATTAAATTTTGTGACTCTACCTCCTTTGTGAGGATGTACTGAAATTGAACCTTCATTCAAAGCAATCCTATGAATTTTACTTCCCCAAAGTGATTGCTTGGACACTGAGGGAGCTACTGCCAATCTCGGGCACTTGTACCATCTTATAAGGCAGGTCATAATATTCATATTCTTAATTCATAAACCAACTCCAAATTCTCAATATATCAATGTAACTTACTTAAAGGCCAGGTGTGCTCCTAGAACTGAACAGATTTCAGTGCTTCTTCATTAATTTAAACAAACTTGGTAGTATCAGGTTGGCTTTTGAGACAGCTATTCCCTGAGAGACAGACAGAAGTAGGATAACAGTAACCCTAAAGATAATTGTTTGTAGCAGAAATAAAATTGTTAGTCATATTGGAGCTCAAATGAGCAGATTAAACAGACACACACTCATACACACAGATTCACAAAGTTTAGTAGCTTTATTTAATTTCTGACCATTTGTGGCATTGAGCAAGAGCATGATAAGCCAAGATTCTGGAATCAGAACCTCTGTGCTTCTATTTAATAGCTTTGTGCTTTGGACAATGTTACTTAAATTTTATGAGTCTAGGTATCCTTATCTGCCAAATGTAATACCTCCCTTAGAATTTTGTTGGGAATTCTAAAATCAAAAACAAATTCAAGATGTCTGCTGCCTGTTGATATTTAATAAATGTTCCATTTTCTTCTAAAGAAATTAACTAGCAGCTGCTGCTGCTAAGTCACTTCAGTCGTGTCCTAGCAGAGGCTTAAGCAATACAGACGTTTATTATTCTAGAGTAGAAGTAACTCAATATTGTAATGAAAACCCAGGAACTGTTTCTCTGCTTTTTGCCAGCCTAAGTCTTGGCCATCTCCTCAGATTTCCAAGTTGGTTATTGTACTTGCAAAACTAATGCCTTCATGTATATTGCTATATGGAAAAATGCTGGAAAATAAGATTTTTATTCATACAAATCTCTCTTTTCCCAGAGAAGAAAATCTTTCCTGCCTGTTCAGTCTTATTGGTCAGAAATGGGCCATAGGCAAGATCCAGATATTCATCCTAAAAGGGGAACACATTATAATTGCTGTGGTAGGCTTAGTAAAATAATTTCTTCAATAGCTTGCTTTTCAATCAAGAAGAAGTCTAAATGGCTGATGATCAAAAAAAAAAAAAAAAAACATCAATTCAATTCAGTTCAGTCACTCAGTTGTGTCCGACTCTTTACGACCCCATGAATCTCAGCATGCCAGGCCTCCCTGTCCATCACTATTTCCCGGAGTTCACTCAAACTCACGTCCATCAAGTCGGTGATGCCATCCAGCCATCTCATCCTCTGTTGTCCCATTTCCTCCAACCCCCCAATCCCTCCCAGCATCAGAGTCTTTTCCAATGAGTCAACTCTTCGCATGAGGTGGCCAAAGTACTGGAGTTTCAGCCTTAGCATCATTCCTTCCAAAGAACACCCAGGACTGATCTCCTTTAGAATAGACTGGTTGGATCTCCTTGCAGTCCAAGGGACTCTCAAGAGTCTTCTCCAACACCACAGTTCAAAAGCATCAATTCTTCAGCACTCAGCTTTCTTCACAGTCCAACTATCACATCCATACACAACCACTGGAAAAACCATAGCCTTGACTAGATGGACATTTGTTGGCAAACTAATGTCTCTGCTTTTGAATATGCTATCTAGGTTGCTCATAACTTTTCTTCCAAGGAGTAAGTGTCTTTCAGTCTAATCACACTATGACCACAGCCTTGTCTAACTCAATGAAACTAAGCCATGCCCTGTGGGGCCACCCAACATGTGCAGGTCATGATGGAGAGGTCTGACAGAATGTGGTCCACTGGAGAATAGAATGGCAAACCACTTCAGTATTCTTGCCTTGAGAACCCCATAAACAGTATGAAAAGGCAAAATGATAGGATACTGAAAGAAGAACTCCTCAGGTCAGTAGGTGCCCAATATGCTACTGAATATCAGTGGAGAAATAACTCCAGAAAGAATGAAGGGAAGGAGCCAAAGCAAAAACAATACCCAGTTGTGGATGTGACTGGTGATAGAAACAAGGTCTGATGCTGTAAAGAGCAATATTGCATAGGAACCTGGAATGTCAGGTCCATGAATCAAGGCAAATTTGAAGTGGTCAAACAGGAGATACAAGAGTGAACATTGACATTCTAGGAATCAGCGAACTAAAATGGACTGGAATGGGTGAATTTAACCCAGATGACTATTATTTCTACTAATGTGGGCAGGAATCCCTCAGAAGAAATGGAGTAGCCATCATGGTCAACAAAAGAGTCTGAAATGCAGTACTTGGATTCAATCTCAAAAACGACAGAATGATCTCTGTTCGTCTCCAAGGCAAACTATTCAGTATCATGGTAATCCAAGTCTATGCCCCAACCAGTAAAGCTGAAGAAGCTAAGTTGAACAGTCCTATGAACACCTACAAACCTTTCAGAACTAACACCCCAAAAAGATGTCCTTTTGATTCTAGGGGACTGGAATGCAAAAGTAGGAAGTCAAGAAACACCTGGAGTAAAAGGCAAATTTGGCCTTGGAGTGCAGAATGAAGCAGGGCAAAGACTAATAGAGTTTTGCCAAGAAAATGCACTGGTCATAGCAAACACCCTCTTCCAACAACACAAGAGAAGACTCTACACACGGACATCACCAGATGGTCAACATTAAAATCAGATTGATTATATTATTTGCAGCCGAAGATGGAGAAGCTCTATACAGTCAGCAAAAATACAATCAGGAGCTGACTGTGGCTCAGATCATGAGCTCCTTATTGCCAAATTCAGACTTAAATTGAAGAAAGTGGGGAAATCCACTAGACCATTCAGGTACGACCTAAATCAAATCCCTTATGATTATACAGTGGAAGTGAGAAACAGATATAAGGGACTAGATCTGATAGATAGAATTCCTAATGAACTATGGCCAGAGGTTCATGACATTGTATAGGAGACAGGGATCAAGACCATCCCCATGGAAAAGAAATGCAAAAAAGCAAAATGGCTGTCTGAGGAGGCCTTACAAATAGCTGTGAAAAGAAGAGAAGCAAAAAGCAAAGAAGAAAAAGAAAGATATAAGCATTTGAATGCAGAGTTCCAAAGAATAGCAAGAAGAGATAAGAAGAAAAAAATACCATAATGTCTGCCATTTTGATGATTTGAAAAAAAAAAATTATTTTCTCTTCCATAAGCATGTATTATTTATGTTTATGTATGTTATTTTACCACATAGAAATTCTGGGGAGTGTAAGAACCTAGAAGACAGCAACATATATAAGTAAATCTCATATATTTAACCAAAAGTTAATGATACAAATCTATGCACATTATTGTTGCTCAATAAATTGTTATTTGATTGGATTATTGTAATGTCTCTGGATAATAATTAAGCATATTTCCCATAGAATGGGTTATATTTTTGGTAATGCCAGATGAATATATGACATATATAGTGGATAAGCACTTGATAACTTGTTTTCCTTGGGCTACAATATTTTAACACACATTATAACTTGTGCCTTTGGCTCCATCCCTTCATTCTTTCTAGAGTTAATTCTCCACTGATCTCCAGTAGCATATTGGGCACCTACTGACCTGGGGAGTTCCTCTTTCAGTATCCTATCATTTTGCCTTATCATACTGTTCATGGGGTTCTCAAGGCAAGAATACTGAAGTGGTTTGCCATTCCCTTCTTCAGCGGACCACATTCTGTCAGACCTCTCCACCATGACCCGCCCATCTTGGGTTGCCCCATGGGCATGGCTTAGTTTCATTGAGTTAGACAAGGCTGTGGTCCTAGTGTGATTAGCTTGACTAGTTTTCTGTGAGTATGGTTTCAGTGTGTCTGCTCTCTGACACCCTCTTGCAACACCTACCATCTTACATGGGTTACTCTTACCTTGGGCGTGGGGTATCTCTTCACGGCTACTCCAGCAAAGTGCAGCTACTGCTCCTTACCTTGGATGAGGGGTATCTAAAAGAAAAAAAAAAAAAGGCTAAACAAAACCCAGATGTGGATGTGACTGGTGATAGAAGCAAGATTCAATGTGGTAAAGAGCAATATTGCATTGGAACCTGGAATATCAGGTCCATGAATCAAGGCAAATTGGAAGTGGTCAAACAAGAGATGACAAGACTGAACGTCGACATTCGAGGAATCAGTGGACTAAAAAGGACTGAATGGGTGAATTTAACTCAGATGACCATTATTTCTACTACTGAGGGCAGGAATCCCTCAGAAGAAATGGAGTAGCCATCATCGTCAACAAAAGTGTCTGAAATGCAGTACTTGGATGCAGTCTCAAAAACGACAGAATGATCTCTGTTTGTTTCCAAGGCAAACTATTCAGTATCATGGTAATCCAAGTCTATATCCCAACCAGTAACACTGAAGAAGCTGAAGTTGAACAGTTCTATGAACACCTACAAAACCTTTTAGAACTAACACTCCAAAAAGATGTCCTTTTGATTCTAGGGGACTGGAATGCAAAAGTAGGAAGTCAAGAAACACCTGGAGTAACAGGCAAATCTGGCCTTGGAATGCGGAATGAAGCAGGTCAAAGGCTA
>SJXQ01004351.1:53254-73673 GCA_006408695.1 Aepyceros melampus | reverse complement strand
AGGCTATGTTTTTTCCAGTGGTCATGAATGGATGTGAGAGTTGGACTGTGAAGAAAGCTGAGCGCCGAAGAATTGATGCTTTTGAACTTTGGTGTTGGAGAAGACTCTTGAGAGTCCCTTGGACTGCAAGGAGATCCAACCAGTCCATTTTAATGGAGATCAACCCTGGGTGTTCCTTGGAAGGAATGATGCTAAAGCTGAAGCTCCAGTACTTTGGCCACCTCATGTGAAGAGTTGACTCATTGGAAAAGATCCTGATGCTGGGAGGGATTCAGGGCAGGAGGAAAAGGGGACAACAGAGGATTAGATGGCTGGATGGCATCACTGACTCGATGGACGTGAGTGTGAGTGAACTTGGGGAGATGGTGATGGACAGGGAGGCCTGGCGTGCTGTGATTCATGGGTTTACAAAGAGTAGGGCACGACTGAGCAACTGAACTGAACTGAGCTGAACTGAATATCAAAAAATCCCTTAACCTTCAGGGTGGCAGTTTCCACCTGAAGTGACCAGAGCCTCCTAGCCAACAGCCATCAGTCAGCAGATCCTACAAATATTATTTTCTAAGTGTTCTATAGCAGCAGTCCCTAGCCTTTTTGGCACCAGGGACTGGTTTCATGGAAGACAGTTTTCCCATGGGTTTGGGGGTTGCAAGCAATGGGGAGAAGCTGTAAATATAGATGAGGTTTCGCTCACTCAGCTGCCACTCACCTCCTGTGGTGAGGTTCCAGGCTTTTCTCTCTCTGGTACTGCCTTTCTTGTTCCCTCCTCCTTTTGAAAAAGCTCCTACATATCCTTCAAGGCTTAGTTCCAAACCACTTCCCTGTGAAACCTTCCCCACACAACCCTCTCCAGGCAGTAGATCACCTCTCCTGCCAAGTCCCACAGCTTTGAGGGCATCTGACCTTTGCCACTCTCAGCTAAACTGCCTGCCTCCCTTCATGGTTCTTGAAGCTCTGCATCCATCACACCCCACCCAGACTGGGAGCCTCTTTAAGGCAAGTTGGGTCAGATGTCAAATGTCAGATTATCTGAATAATGAATCTGTCCTCAGGGTCCAGCAGAGGCAAGACTCAGGAGAATCCTTTGTAAAATGTTCCTAAATGGAACTGAATTGGATTTGTTTGAACCCTGTGAGGGTTTGACCTATGTTTCAGCCTCCCATCTGCCTGGATCAGAAAGCTGGTCACCTGACCTTGAGGGTAACCTGGCAGAGGAGTGATCTGATTGGAAAGGTGTCTAGGGCAGACCTGTATAACTTTGTTGGGAACAGAATAAGGAGCTGAGAGTGAAGAGACTTTGAGGGAAGGTTGAAGGCACCATGGATGATCTCACTCCAAACCCTTTACAGTCTTCCAGCCACCCAGACACCCCTTTACAGGTGCCCAGCCTAATAAATACCTATACCAGATATCCACACGTACACCAACCAGATGCCCAGTGACAGTGAAGTCACTCAGCCATGTCTGACTCTTAGCAACCCCACGGACTGTAGCCTACCACGCTCCTCTGTCCATGGGATTTTCCAGGCAAGAATACTGGAGTGGGTTGCCATTTCCTTCTCCAGAGGGTCTTCCCGACCCAGGAATCGAACCTGGGTCTCCCACATTGTAGGCAGACGCTTTACTGTCTGAGCCACCAGGGAAGTCCAAGACACACCCCAAACCAGACATCCTCACACACCAGACATAATCACATGGGTACATACTCAACTAAACATACAGACCCAAACCAGCCACACATATCCAGATGAATGTACCCCAATGAATAACACATTTACACTCAACCAGGCCCACACCAAGGCACATAACCAAACACAAACAGCTCACAACCAGACACACACCCAGCCAGCACATAGGAGGGACATATAAGCAGACCCTGGTGTTTGCAGTGAAGGAACCTAAACCCACCACTTTGCACAGATGGGGCCTCCCCCCACACACAGGAATCCTCTCCATCACGCGGAATTGCTGCAGCAACCCCATTAGCCCAGATTTCCTCCTCATCAACCAGGGAGGGGCAGCTCTCTCTGGGGGCAGATTGATTTATCCAACTAATTAGCCCCAATTAATATTAATACACAGTCTCAGAAACTGCAGCAGCTAGGGCAGAGGAACTGTCCACCGGGGCCATCAATCACCATCCGGGGAGATGGCAAAGGACACGCAGGAACTCTGGAGCATGGGGATAGCACCTCAGGCACTACCCCAACCCCCGCTCCCAGAGGGAGTCTACCACAGTCACCCAAGATACCACGAGCCCACCTCTCCTTGGGCAGATGGGGAATCCAAGGCCCAGAAAAAGGGTGGTCACATCATGCAGGCTACCCAACAAACCAAAGTCGCAGTATAGAGTTGCCTCTGTGCCTCTCCCTCCCCGCTCTCTGCCGCTCCCGACAGGCTCTGCTCTGGACAGACAGACCCACATCTCAACTGCCAGCCTCATTGTCTTGCACCATTGGCAGTCAAACTGTCCAACCCCTGTGTTAGACACATAGCTTCCTGGCAGACTCACAGATTTAGAAAACGAACTTAAGGTTGCCAGGGGAAAGGATGCAGGGAAAGGACAATTAGGGAGTTTGGGATCGACACGTACACACTGCTATATTTTAAGTGGATAACCAACAAGGATTTACTGTATAGCACGGGAAGCTCTCCTCAATGTTATACGGCAGCCTGTATGGAAGAGGAGTTTAGCGGAGAATGGATACACGGAGACGTGCATAGACATGGCTGAGTCACTCTGAAGTCCACCTGAAACTACTATAGCTACACCTCAATATAAAATTCACTTCAGAGCCTGTGCTCTTAACAATTAAAGGAAAGAAACATAGCTTCCTGTGAAGACCCCACCTTCAGTGATCCCCAGTGTTTTGCATCTGTCTTGTGCTCAGCAAAAATTTGCAGAACTCCCATGTGGGGGATGAAGGGGATGAGAGGCAGAATTTGAAGACCAGGGTCCTGTCCCAGTGGGGTCTAAGGGTGCTCAGGGGCTGAAAGAAGTCTGGCCTCCTGCCTCCAGTTGCCTCCATCAGTTTAGTTCAACAATAGCCCAGGTAAATACCCACCATGCAGCCGAGCCCTGTGACAGGCACTGGAAGAAAGAGAAAACACACTGCCTCTGACCTCAAGGGGCTCAAAGGACACAGATGAAGGAGGAACTGATGGGGACACAAGAAGCCAGCTTGGGGAGCTGGCGGGGGCAGGGCTGCTCCCTGTCTTCTGAAGGAGAGGAGGTCACGGGAGGAGCTCTGTCCTGAGGTGGGACCCACTATTGGGACTGAGGGTCAACGTCCACTCACCTGCTGCCGGAGACGTTTCGCCAGAGCTGCCATCCTCTTCAGAGCCTCCTCCCTATGCTTCTGCGCCCTCGGGATCTTGCTCCGTGCTGGAGCCTGCCACCAGAAGAGCATGGCGGCCCCCAGCGAGACAGCCCCTAGTAGGGCCACCGGCAGTAACACCACTAGCAGGTGAGATAGCCAAATCATCCCAGGCATTGTGGGACCCGTGCAGATGCACCAACTGCTTCCTCAGGAAGGCTGCCTTTTTATTTGTCAGCTCCACCCTCCCACGCCTGTTTCCCAAAGGGGCAGGAGCCCCAGGTGTTGGCAGAACCTAATCTCATCCCAGCTAGCTCTTACAGCCATCTGGACCTATCCTTATGCAAATAAAGTCCTCTGTTCCTCATGCCAGGCAGATGAAGGGGCTATGGCAGAAATTAGCCTGAAGAGGAGCCCAAGACACCAGGTGGGCAGGTGACTAGGCTCTGATCCCACTTCCTTCACATCCTCCTCCCTCATCTCACCCACCCCGCAGCATCTCACCAGCACCCCAACCTGACCCTCTCCAGTTCTCAGTGGGTTGCTCCTATGGTTTCCTGTGATTTGCAGGATAATCACCAACCCCCTTAACATGACTCTCAGGCCACAAGGGGGTGGACTGAACAGCCCACCTGCCCAGAATTAGCAGCTCACTCTGGGGGTGCCTGAGGCCCAGGCAGAGAAGAAAGGAAGGGACACCTGGGGATGCAGGCAAGGTTCAGAAGGCATCCGTCCCAGGAACTGAGGACCAGGCAGGCAGGCATAGTCCTCGCCCCTTCCCCTGCCGGCCCAGCTGAACTTTTGTTCCTGATTCCCCAGGCAAGACCACTGCTGCCCCTGGGACTGAAGTCTCCCTAGTCGACTGCTTCACCCTTTCAGACCCATCTCCCATTTTCTCACGGGACTAGGGACTCCCTACCACCAAGAAGAGCAGACATCAGGGCGGGGTGCGATGGGTTGGGCTGAGGAGGTGGATATGACTTTCTACAGGAAAGACCAAGAGGATGTGCAGCGGCAGAGCAGGAGGAACTTGCTTTGGGAGTCCTTCTGTGCCCATCTGTTTGGGCCTGATCCTCTGTATCAGAGAGGGAGAAGGGAGCAGTCGGAAATATCTGAGGCTGCCAATCACTGGCAACCTGGAAGATGGTGGCTCCACCCTCAAGACTGGGAAGTCAGAAGCAGATTTGTCAGGAAGAGATGGGTCTGTGGTTCATAATGTTGAGTCTGAGCACCCAGAGCCGGATTGGAGTCAGCAGTTGACCTACTGATCATGTCCTAAAGGGTAACCCAAGGTCATCTACTACTCTTCATCATCTCCAAGAGGCCTCTGGAATTAGCCTTCCTTGACATTTGCAAATGTGACTTCCTCCTGTTCTCCCACTGTTCCTTTCCCCACCCCCATGCGCTATCACTGAACCCTCACTTACCCTGATGGCTTAGGTCCCTCAGGCATCAATTAGCAAAAATGCCCCTGCTGCTCCTGGGGCCTTGTTACATCACCCTTTCCAGAACTGCACCCCTCCATTTCATCACCTCATTTTATCTCCACATCACACTTAGCATTCACTGAAATCATTGTTATTTCTTGTCTCCCTCCCTGAAAAATAAGTTTCTTAACAGCAAGTACCTCATCCATTTTTTGCAAAGTGCCTGGCGCATGGCAGTTGCTCAATGATACTTCTTAAATGGAGGAATAACAAACGGGTCGAGCCCTTTATTTCTGCCTTTGCCTCTATGGATCTCCTCTACTACCTTTATGGCTCCTTTCTAGCGCATTTAACACCTTACGTCCCTCCCATCTTAAAAAAATAATAATAAAAACAAAATATTGAAGACCATCTCAGATCTACATCCTACATAGCTACCACACTGACATGTTTCTTCTACTCCCAGCCAAGCTTCTCCAGTCACCTACACTTGCTGCCTTTATTTGCTCATCTTTCATTCCCTCCTCCACCCAATCCAGTCTGATTTATGCCAAGTTATTCTGACAATCTTCCCAAAGTTAACTCAGCAGTATTTGAAGTCTCTGCCTCCACCTTCTTCCTTTATTAATTTATTTCTGGTTGCGCCGGGTCTTCATTGCTACATGTGGGCTTTCTCTAGTTGCAGTGAGTAGGGCTACTCTTCCTTGTGATGCATGGGCTTCTTATTTCGGTGGCTTCTCCTGTTGCAGAGCATGGGCTCAGTAGTTGTGGCACACAGGCTCTGCAGCATGTGGGATCCTTTTAGACCAAGGGTCGAACCAGTGTCCCCTGCATTGGCAGGCAGATTCTTAACCACTGGAACACCAGGGTTATCACCCCATCCTTCTTTTTTTCTTTTTTTCAATTGTATTTGTTTATTAGCTACACCATGCAGCATGTGAGATCCTAGTTCCCTGACAAGAGATTGAACCTGTACCCTCAAGCCTTGGCAGGTGGAGTCTCAACTACTGGACCTCCAGGGAAGTTCCTCCACCCTTCTTAAAGTACATTCATTTCCTAGTTTTTGTGACAATGCTGCTCTTGGCTTAAATGTCACTTCCTTCAGGAAGTGTTCCCTGACACGCACACACACACACCCCAGGATGAACCAGGCGCCATTTAGTTTACTTTCATAAAACACAATAGTGCTTCAGCTATATGGCACTTCTAACAAGTATCTTTATGTGATTGTGCATTTGGGGTCTGTTTGCTAGAAGAGTGGGGAAAGCTTCCTTCAGGCAGGGACAATTTCTGATTGGTTACCCAGAGGTGATACCTGGGGGAGGAGTTCAATATATTTATTGGATGGATGATGATGAAGGGGGTATCTAGAGATGGGGAAATGGATGGATGAGGACTTGCAGACTAGGAGAAAGTCACAGGTTGAATATAGACTGGGAGCTATTTGTCCTTATGGACACAAGTGAAGGTCACAGCTGTAGTAGGATAAATGCGAAAAGGGCCAAGGGCCAGAGCTGACCAGGACACTTCTGTTTAGGATGAGAGAAGGAACAGGAGGTGCCAGATGGGTTCACTAATAACAAGTCAACCACTCCTCCATTCAACAAGCCTTTGTTGGGTACCCACTGAGTACCAGGCACCATGGTAGTAGGTCCAGCTTGGTGCTGGACCTACAAAGGCAAACCCCACACAATCCTGACCCCAGGTCATCTCATCTGCTTCAGTACTCAGGGACAGGTTCCACCTGTGCCATCAGATGCCACATATAGGTAGTACCACCACTCTCAGTCTACATGTGGGGAAACTGGGAGGACTCGCCAAGGCTGGATGGGATGTTCAGGACATTATGAGACTTGATTATGTGGCTGTCTCTTATGCCTAGGTAATCCAGGGTATAAAGGCTCTTTCTTTGGCTCTGATTTGATTGATTACTTATTGGTAACTTGAATGAGGTTGGAGAGGTTCAATGTTCAGATTTGTGGATAGACAAAGCTGGGAGGCTGAACAGAAAGAGTGAGCAACAGAGCCAGGATCCCAAAGGCTCTCACATCTTCTGTAACCAGATACCAACAGAGGAGCACAGTGCTTGGACACGGCTTCTGTCTCCAGAGTTGTGGTCCCTTAGCACAGAACTCGGCACTCAGAGAGGGTATACTGCATGTTCTTGGGATGACTGTGCAAAGAAAGTACACTAAATTTAGAGTTGGGTATGTAGATTCAAGTTTTCTCTGCTCAAGTCTTTGACCTTTAGCAAACTGGCCAATCTACCCAGTGTGTGGGATCTTAGCTCTGACCGGGGATTGAACTCATGCAGCCTGCATTGGAAGCACTGTGTCTTAACCCAAGTCCCTGTTAGTAACCCTTTCTGAACTTCAGTTTTCTCATCTACAAAGTGTCCATTTTTTTCCAATGAGATAATGGTTTATCAACTTCACAGCCTAATTGATGTTGGATTCTATTATTAAGATGCAGACCCTGCTTTCATGCTTTCAGGCATGAACAGAAGCACCAAGAAGCCCTTTCAACACAGCCTGACAGTTGTAAGAGGATGGCCACCCTTACCTTGGATTGGTGGGGTAGGGGGCTCCTAAGGTAGAAACATGAAGAATTCCAGGCAGAGCAAGTACAGTGAGCAAAGGGCATGGAAATGGGAGGTATACAGTGTCCCAGGAACTCCCTCAGACCCCAAGGAAGGGAAGGAATCCAGACTGGTCAGTTGCCCGATCAGGTGAAGCATGGCCTTGTGGGTCAGAGCCAGGAGTCTGGACTGAGTACAAGCCCTTAGGCATGATGAGGTTTGCTTTTAGAGAGGTCACTCAACTGCCATATGAGTCCTGGCCACAGGACTGGAAAAGGTCAGTTTTCATTCCAATCCCAAAGAAGGGCGATGCCAAAGAATGTTCAAACTACCACACAGTTGCACTCATTTCACATGCTAGCAAGGTAATGTTCAAGATATTTCAAGCTAGACTTCAACAGTATGTGAACCAAGGACTTCCAGATGTACAAGCTGGATTTAGAAAAGGCAGAGGAACCAGAGATCAAATTGCCAACATCTACTGGATCATAGAAAAAGCAAGAGAATTCCAGAAAAACATCTACTTCTGCTTCATTGACTACACTAAGGCCTTTGACTGTGTGGATTACAACAAACTGTGGAAAATTCTTAAAGAGATGGGAATACCAGACCACCTTACCTGCATTCTGAGAAACCTGTATTCAGGTTAGAATACAGTTAGAACCAGACATGAAACAACAGACTGGTTCAAAATTGGGAAAGGAGTATGTCAAGCATTTATATTGTCACCTTGCTTATTTAACTTAAATGCAGAGTACACCATACAAAATGCTGGGCTGGATAAATCCCAAGCTGGAATCAAGATTGTTGAGAGAAATATCAACAACCTCAGAAGGCAGATGACACCACTTTTATGGTAGAAAGAGAAGAGGAACTGAAAAGCCTCTTGACGAAGGTGAAAGAGGAGAGTAAAAAATCTGGCTTGAAACTCAACATTCAAAAAAACTAAGATCATGGAATCCAGCCCCATCACTTCATGGTAAATAGATAGGGAAAAAATGGAAACAGTGAGAAACTATTTTCTTGGGCTCCAAATGACTGGACAGTGACTTCAGCCATGATATTAAAAGACATTTGCTCGTTGAAAGAAAAGCTATGACAAACCCAGACAGCATATTAAAAAGCAGAAACATCACTTTGCCAACAAAGGTCCATATAGTCAAAGCTATGGTTTTTCCTGTAGTCATATATGGATGTGAGAGTTGGACTATAAAGAAGGTTGAGCATTGAAGAACTGATGCTTTAGAAGTGTGGTGTTGCATAAGACTCTTGAGGGTCCCTTGGACAGCAAGGAGGTCAAACCAGTCAATCTTAAAGGAAATCAACCCTGAATACTCATTGAAAGGACTGATGCTGAAGCTGAAGCTCCAGTCCTTTGGCCACCTGATGGAAACAGCTAACTCACTTGAAAAGACCCTGATGTGGGTAAGGATTGAGGGCAGGAGAAGGGAGCAACAGAAGAGGAGATGGTTGGATGGCATCATCAACGCAATGAAGATGAGTATGAGCAAACTCTGGGAGATAGTAAAGGATGGTCTGACCTGCTGCAGTCCATGGGGTCACAGAGTCAGACACGATTGACCAACTGAACAACAAACTCAAATGCCAAATGAAAGACAGTTGGAGACGACCAGTCTGGAGTGGGGAGGCAAGGCAAGAAGCTCTTGAAGTGGATTAGGGAGTAGAGGAAAGGCTGAGAGCAGGCAGTAGCCACGTGACTTAGAGGGCCTTGAGGCCACCAGACTGGTGGTCAGACAGGAAGAGGCAGAGGCTGGATTATGTTGTCACTCCTCTGGGCCTCCGCATCTTGGGACATCAAGCAGAGGTTCTGACACAGAATAAGTCAGAGCTTGATCTAATTCCCCACCTCATTTCTATTTGTGGAAAACTGGGAGGACCCACCAAGGCAGGTTGGGACATTCAGGACTTGATAAGATCTGTGTTATGTGGCCTCATCCAAGTCACCAGTAAGTACTCAGTCAGATCAGAGCCAAAGAAAGAGCCCTGGGGTTGTCCTGCCCAGAAGGCCTGGGCATGAGAGATAGCCACATAATCAAGTCTCATCAAGCCCTGAATGTCCCAATCAGCCTTTGTGGGTCCTCCCAGGTTTCCCACACACATAAATTATGTGGTTCTAGCTGTAGGGCCTTTCTGCAAAGTGAGAACACAAATACACAAAACACGGTTAGTAGGATAAAATGACATGATGACTATGAAGGGCCTTAATATTAGTTGGCTCATATTCAGAATGTTCTCACTTGCCCTGATTAAAAATCATCTTATCGCTCCATGTATTAAGTATTAAATATGTGGAGGAGAGTACGGCAACCCACTCCAGAATTCTTGCCTGGAGAATCTCAATGGACAGAGGAGCCTGGGAGGCTACAGTCCATAGGGTCCCAAAGAGCCAGATATGACTAAAGAGACTGAGCATGCACACTGAAGACATAGGTCTTTAATAGCACGCCTGCCCGCCTTTCATTCAACAAATATGCTCCAGAACGCAGCTCTGAGAGGACAAGACCCTAGTCTGCCGCATTTATCATTGCAGTCCCAGCATCCAGTGCAGCTCCTAGTCCCTAGTAGATGCTCACTTGGTGTTCACTGAATTAACTAAACACCCTATAGGAACCATTCCACATGCTGAGTACTGTGATGAGCATGACAAAGTGCAGTTCTCGGGAAGCTCATTTGAGTGGAGACAAAAAAAAAGAAACCCATATGATCCTAGATAGTGACAATGGTATTAAGTCTAAGGGGTGGCATGTTAGAAGATGTCAGAG
Organism: Aepyceros melampus; assembly: GCA_006408695.1. Taxonomy (NCBI): domain Eukaryota; kingdom Metazoa; phylum Chordata; class Mammalia; order Artiodactyla; family Bovidae; genus Aepyceros; species Aepyceros melampus. Next base: position 63,568 of record SJXQ01004351.1, on the reverse strand, counting down.
GAAGCTGTTTTCCAAGTAGGTGATCAGGGAGGGTGACATTGGTGTCAAGAGTTCCAAGCAGAGGGACAGGTAACACAAAGGCTCTGGAGCAGGGCCAGCTTGAGATGATCAAGAGACCATAAGGTGCTCGTGTGGCTGGAGCACAGGGAATGAGAGAAAGAGACATCCAAGATGAGGCAGGGGAGGTGGGCAAGGGCCATGTCACTTGGGACCTCAAAGGACTTGAAGAGACCAGATTTTCATCTCAGTTGATTGGGAAGTCATTGCAAGGTCTTAGGGAGAGAGGTAACTCAATCTGATATACACTTTTATGGGATCACTCTGGCTGCTGTATGGAAAATGGATTGGTTGGACAGGTGGGGAAGGAAGCAGGGACCCCAGTTTGGTTATTGGTGTCCAGGTAAGGGGACAGGAGGTGTCCGGGTGAGGGGCAGGAGGCTTGGACCAGAGTGTAGCTGTGGGGGTGGAATGCCATGGGCACTTGCTTCCTCACTGACCACCTCTGCCCTTGGCAGCACTTGGCCCCTTTGTCTAACCTTTCCCTCAACCCTGATCATGATCGAGCCAACATGCTTGTGCCAAAATCTGCCACTCACACAGGCCCCAGAGCCTCTCAGAGATGACAGACAAGCTTGGAGGAGCTTCAGCACCACTAAGCACAGAGCTGGGCATGGCCATGCTGGGATTCAAGCGGGGAATCAGTAACCCAGTTATTGATTGGAATTATTGACTGGAAAGAATGGAAGTGAGGTCTGAAAGCACAAGGCTATCATTAACCAAAGAGACAAATGGGGCAGGAAGCTGAGGCAGATGCTGAGTTGATTTCATGGAAATATATGAGCCAAAATGACAGTAGCAGCAGATGAGAAATCAGGGCAAAGTGCAGCAGCTTCTTGGTCACCCCAATCTAGGTGTCTGTTAGGCCCTCTAGTCAGCTCCCAGGGAGGCTCATGTCTGCTCTGACTTGCCCCAGCCGAGGCCGGGTTACTATTGACAGAAAGTACAGGTGCCACTGGGCATGTGATGTGGAGGGGAAGGCACCTCTGGAGAAGCAGGAAAATCTGGGCAGAGAAGGAGGCCTTGGGAAAGCAGTTGTCCTGGAAAGAATCTGACGTTGTCAGGTGGGAGCCAGGGGCCCACCTGAGCCTGAGGGCTCAGGCCAGACACATCTTTGACAGCAAGCAGGCGAGTTAGGGCTGGAGCCAGGGAGGCATGAAGAAACTCTGCCTGTGGGCCCAAGCGGCCCCTAGAGCAGCCCACTTGAGCTACCTGCCGCCCATAAGTAACACAGGCCCAGACGGCTCACTTGCACCCCAAACCACTGCCCTAGCTCAGGCCTCAGGCCCCCTTCCTCACACTAGGATCATGGAACAGCCTCATTACCCTCTCCAGGCTCTGCCATTCCAGGCTACTCTCCTCAGCACACCTGGGTGATCTTTCAAGAGCACCCCACTGCCCTGGAGACTGGATTCAAGTACGTGAACTGGCCCCCCAAACCCCCTTGATCTTACCCCCACCTACCTCTCTGCTGCTCCCCCTGGAAGCACAATGCTTCCATCTACCAAACTTGTCCTAGTTTTCGGGCATATTTTTCCCTCTCCCTGGGATGTCCTCGTCTCCTCCCTCAGCCTCTGGGAACCTCAGTCTATGCAACACAGGTTCTCCTCCTTCAGGAAGCCTTCCCATAACATCCAGTCCTTGACTGGTCCTGCAAGCACTCTCTGCCAGATCATCTTGTCTTGGGCTTGCCTCCCCAGGCCTGTGGGCTGCTCTCCCCAACAGCATCCCAGACTCCCTGCTGCCCTGTGCCCAGCCCTGTGCTGCCCGCTGAGGACAAAGATGTAGAAATAGTGCCCCTGCGTCAAGGAGAGCCAGTGTGCTGAGGCGACCCACCTGCAGATGCCCACTGCACAGGGCTGCTTGGACAGAAACAGCCCCCCTACTCCAGGGCTCAGAGGGAGAAAGAAGGATCTGAGCCGGGCCTCAAAGGATTTAATGGCAGAGGAGCACAAAGGGCCTCCTCAGCAGAGGGAAGGAGCAAAGGGAGAAGATAGAGAGAAGACAATGTCTAACAAAGTAGGGTTTAGTCTGAGGGTTGGGAGGCGGGGACAGGGAGACAGTGGGTGAGGGTGAAGAGCGAGGCTGCAACAGCCACCCCGAAAAACCTGTGTCCATGCTGTGAGTGACGAGAACTAGAGGAGGTTTGGGAGCAGGAGATGGACATGGCTGAAGTCGGGTTCTAGAAGGGCGGGTGTCCAACCCCTGGGGCCCTGACAGTGACCGCCAGAAAGCACACACACACCAGACACCAGTTCTTGACTGTTAGTCATCACGTCATGCCCTCTGGCTGCCACGGTGAGGAGGGTGGTCAGGACAGAGAGCGGACCTGGGGAGGAAGTGAGGTCCAGATTCAGTGGGTCTGGGCTTCTTGTAGAGGGCGACAGAGGAGGGACTCGGAAGCCTCAGCCCAGGCTGAACACTTCCTGGTGGGGTGGCAGCCGTGCCCTGACCAGGCTGGATGCAGCTCCAGGCGGGTCTCAGGTCCTCCAGGGCCAGGTGGGCCGCAGTCAGGATAGCCGCTTGTCCGGCTTCATCAGTTGCTCTACCTCCCGCATGAACCGCAGACACAGCTCTTCCTGCCAGGGCAGAGCCACGCACTGCACAGCCACGGGCAGCCCCACACTCTTCCTCACAACCTGCAGGGGACACAGGCATCAGGACCTGAGGTTTCAAGGCAGGGCCCCACCCAGACCTAAGAAGCGACCCAGCTGGGGAGGAGGGGCAGCACAGCAGGGCCCACCCACAGTCTCTAGTGGTCCTGCGTTAAGAAAGGCCGACAAGGCCTGTGCCTGGTTATACTGTCCTTTTCACTAGAGGAAGGGGTCCAAGGAGGGAGACGAGGGGAAGAGACTCGCCTTCCGCAGCATCTTGTCCCAGATATCCCCAAAGTAGCCCTTGTAAAGCTGCAGCTGGGCCTCGTCCTCAGCGGTCACCGTGGTGACGGGTACCACCCCCGCGGGGAAGTCCAGGCAGTTGTAGAGCAGAGTATAGCTGACGGCCCCTGAGACACAGCACAAGGGGGTGGAGCAGGTCAGCCGACCTTCCGTGACGACTGTCCGCTCCGAGCCCCCATCTTCCACCCTAAGAGATGGCACTGGCCCCACCAGCAGAGAGGGGTTCTTTCCTAGGGCTGAGACTTGAGTGAGAGGGACAAAGCCCAGGAACCTGGATTCAGAGCAGGCTGGAGAGCCCGCTAGTGCTTGCTTGCCCTGTGCCTTCCCCACTGCAGCTTCATTGCTGTTTTCTTGGTTTATCTAAATCCCACCTGGACTTCAAACACCACCTCCCAAAACCATAGACTCTGTAACAAGACCTCCAACTTGAATATCACTGAGGATGAGGAGCTCATTCCCTCCCAAGGCATACCACATGACTCCCATCTCTCCAGCCAACCAGACTGCGAGCCTATCGGGGATGGAGACCTCCCCCAGAGCTCCTCTCCTCCTACTTCCCAGCAACCCCACCAGGCACTGGGTGGAACTCAGAAGAGAAGAGACAGGTGAGAGGGATGTGATGGGGCTGCCGGCCTCACCTGTGGCCTTGCCTGGGCCATTCAGGTCCAGAGCAGGGCCCAGCATGGGGGTGAGCAGCACATCCAGCTCCAGGGCTCGCCACTGGGCCATCACGGAGTGCCGGTACACCTGCGGAGGACACCCACACGCCCAGTGAAGCACTCAGGCCCAACCCACGGCAGGGACTCTGCAGCACAGGCACTGAGGCGGGGTGACTGGCCCCATGCCTGCCCCAGATCTGAACTGAACCATGCTAGGATGGAGGACCTCGGGATACTCAGACAGGGATGCTTTCAGGGGGCGTCAGATGCTCCACGGAACCATAGAGACCACTCTTCCTGCCAGGGTGGGGCCACGGAGTGTTGGTTACAGGCAGCACCAGAGCGGCAAAGAGGTGTCCAGGGCAGGAGTCCCACCCAGGCTGACCCAGGCCCTTAGGATGGGCCTCTGGGCAAGTGAGGGTCACAGAGCAGACCCCAAATGGCCCAATCCAGGGAGTGGGAGCAGGGGATGATGGGTCACTCCAGGGGACCAGAGGGACCAGTGTCCAAGAGACCCCGAGGCATAAGCCCTGTCCAGCCCCACCCCTACCCGCCCTACTCTAGTCCAGGGCTCTGGCCTCACCTCAATCTCGTGATGCAGCTCCCAGAGCTTTCCGGCTGACCTGGATGGAGGGAGTGGAGTCACCGACCATGATGACCACAGCCATGGGGATTAGCAACATCAGGCCCCTACTCTCAAAACCTCCCAGATTTCCTTCCTTTTCAGACCCTTCTCAATTCCAGGGCACTCTGAGAAGAAAGCAGTGCAGGGCAGAAGTTCTAATCCCTAAGTTCATATCCCATGGAGTCCCCAAGAGGGACTTAGGCCAGACCCTCAGCTACTCTTAGGACACAGAGCCGCCCGAGGTCCTCAATGCCTGGTGGTGAGAGAGGAATGGGCTTCCCTCGTGGCTGAGTGGTAAAGAAGCCACCTGCAATGCAGGAGCCACAGGAGACACAGGTTCAATCACTGGATAGGGAAGATCCCCTGGAGGAGGGCATGGCAACCCACTCCAGTATTCTTGCCTGGAGAAGCCCTTGGACAGAGGAGCCTGGCGGGCTCCAGTCCATTGAGTCACAAAGAGCTGGACACAACTGAAGTGACTTAGCACACACGCATGAAAGAGAAGGCAAGTCCACAAGTTGTAAGGGCCTGAGAATCAGGCAATTTACTCCCATCTTTTCTGGCTTAAGGCCCCAAGGGGCAGGCAGGAGCTGGTGCAGTGCAGTTCGGTCTCTAAGACCAGCACCTCTCATGGGTCCCCAGTGTCCCCCACTCCTTGCCACCCACTAGCTCCTTTCTGGGCCTTTCCACCCATGTCCAGGCAGGGCAATCTCCTCCTCTTCATCCTCTCCCAATCTTGCTCTCCCTCAGATCTTTACTCTCCAGCTTTTCCTGTATCTTGCTAAGACATCTTCAAGACTGTCCCCCCGCCCAAGGCCACAGAGGTTGCCACCCTGCTTAGACCACTTCCAGCCTCAGAAGCTACTTCTCCCATCATTTCCCATTGGAAAGCACTTGGACCCAGGTCAGGAGGACAGTTGTGCAAGCATCTGGGCATGGGAACAACTCTTACCGAGACTTCATATTTTGAGAAAGGCTGATAACCTTGGGAGCTGCAAAAGAACACACACTGTCAGTGACTAGATTTTAGGCCAGGTGTAGCAATAATCTTCAGGCCAAGCCACCTAGGCCTCCTCCCTTTGTCCCTCCCCAGCACTCCTCTCAGCAAGCAGGTTGGCTGAAGATTGAAGAGCATGAGGGGAGGAAAAGAGATAGGGTGGGGGCTGAGAAGAGGAGGCTAAGGGAAGGGGGAAAAGAGCCCAGTGGTGCCCACCCTTCCACTCCTTGTGCCCTCACCAGAGGCTTCATCATGAAAGCCAGCAGTCCTTTAAGCCATCCAGGCAGCCTCAGAATTGAGATCACGTCCCCCAGGCAGGGATCCACGAAATCACCTTTGCTGGGAGACAAAGGGTCCAGTCCAGGGGCATCCACCCAAGGCATCCCTCCTGGCTCACCCCCACCTGCCGCACTCCTCAGTCTCCACTCAGTGACTCTACCTCCCTCCTCACCAGACTCCAATAACCACAGCCTCTAGCCTCTTCACCCTAGCCTCTCTTTTCCAATATGTGACATATGTCTGCAGACCCTTTGGGATGCTTAGGCTCCACCCATACTCACTGGAGCTCCCCAAGGCAGGGCTCCCTGTCTCCCTCCATTTCAAATTCAGCTCAGAGCACTAAGAACTGTGGGCAGCATCTTCCTGGCCCAAAGATACTGCCGAGGGCATACCCCACAGATGCTGATGCCAGCTTGGAGGCACGAGTGGTATAATCCCAAGTGGGTACAGTAATCCTTGCCTCTGAGGCTATCTCTGCTCTCGATCTCAGGGAAAGGTCTCAGGCAGCTGATTCTGGAGCCTCACCCCGAGGGCCAAACTGAGGGGTGGCCCTTTCCACTGAAGTGAAAGTTGTTTAGTCGTGTCCAACTCTTTGCAACCTCATGGAATAGTCCGTGGAATTCTCCAGGCCAGAATACTGGAGTGGGTAGCCATTCCATTCTCCAGGGGATCGTCTCAACCCAGGGATCAAACCGAGGTCTCCCGCATTGCAGTGGATTGTTTACCAGTAGAGCACCAGAGAAGCCCAAGAATACTGGAGTGGGTATCCCTTCTCCAGTGGATCTTCCCGACCCAGGAATCGAACCAGGGTCTCCTGCATTGCAGGCAGATTCTTTACCAGCTGAGTTACCAGGGAAGCCTCCCAGACCATACTTGGCTACTGGTAGAAGTCCATTCAATCTGGGCATGCCCCCAGGAGGCATCTTCATAGACCTGCCCTGCACTGCCCTGCCCTCATCAGCCTTTAGAACTGAAAACATCCCCGTGGGACCCGCTTCTCAAATATGAGCTCTGCAAAGCCCCGTAAAGCTGGTGTAGTCCAATCTTCTGACTTTTCAGACAAGAAAACAGATCCTGCTCAAAGGCGGAAGATGTGGCACAAATCCAAGGAGTGTGGAGTAACGGCAGGGCTACACCCCTGCCCTCCTGCTTGACTCCACCCTTGTTTCTCAAATTTCCCTGAGAGATAGGCGACTTCCTGCACAACTCAGCCCAGGGCCAGGCCAGGGCTGCTCAATCCTGCCTCTCCCCACACTGGCACCTTTCCAAAGTCTCCCTGACAAGGCAGCTCTAGGCTCAGCTTGAAGCTGGAGGGATGGTAAGGTCCCTGCCTAGAAAGCTCCAGGCCTTCTTCAAGTTCTGCCGAGGCCTGTCCTCCATCTTCCCCAGTGGCCTGTCCCAGGGAGGAACACAGCACTCCCCTGCTCTCCCTGCATCTACCCATGTCCTGATCCCACCACCCACCCCCAAACCCAGTCACTCACAAATTCTGTAGGAAGGTCGCGCCACCGTCACTGAAAAGCCCGCCCGTGCTCAGGGTCTCCAGAGCGTGGGGTATGTTGCTCGGCAGGAAGGGAACCAGCTGCAGAAATGGAGGCATGTAAAGTTCCCAGACCTAGAAACCCTTGGGTCCCGCCCCCTAAAACACACTGTCCAGGCAGCCCTCAGCCCTCACGGTGCCCTCACTGGAGCCACAAAGGCACCCTTGTTGGCCCGTGATAACTCCCCATAAGAATGTATCCTGAGAGGAGTCTGGAACCACATATAAGGCTGTCTCAGTGAATGGCCCCAAGCCTGCCATCTCAGGGCCCTGAGAACTCTGGACAGCTGTGCACCACTGTTTGTGGTTGACGAGGAAGGACCACTCCATGCCGCTCCCACATCCCAGCTCAGAGGTGAGGTCACCATCAAGCATGTACCCCAATACTTCCGATCAGCCCCTTTTTACTGGTCCCCCAGGGATCAAATTTGCAACCTCAATCTCAGATCAGGGTGCAAGGGGGCCAGGGATGGGTGGCAGCCATGGGTACCTAGAAGGCTTCCCTGAAGGAGGGGCAATGCCAGCACCTGTGGGCTCCCCCTTCCTCTAGCATACCGTGTGGCCAGCAACCTCAAGTCTCTGCTTGGTCTCCAGCAGGGCCCGCTTCATGGCCGGCGTGGGCATGGTATAGTTGTCAGTCTCATAATACCCTACACGCAGGGGCTGAGAGCTCCTGTAGATCTGGGGCAGCACACACGAGTCAGGTCAGGAGACGGTGGCCCGAAGCAGGGCTCCCAGAGCTCAGAGCCATTACTCAGGCTGCCGCCTAGATCCCCCAAAAACTGACCGCCAGGGAGGCCAGCCCCCTCTTTGTCTGACCCCGTCACAAAACACCTTCCCAGTGACTCTGCAGGTGGACAGAGCGAGAGGGAGGATTCCACAGGCTTCAGGTCTAGATAGAGAGATAGGCCCTGAGTAGGGCCAGGACTTGCCCCAGGCCACTCGTCAGGGTAGAGTGGCAACATCAGGGCAGAAACCCAGGCGTCCACAGCCTGTTTCAAGGATGCAAGTCCTGGCTCCCATAACAGATTGTTCCAGACCTTGGGACAGGGGCCCTTGGGTAGAGTTAGAACATCTCAGCTGAGGCGTGGGAGCTTGCCCTCCCTCACCCTAGCCCAGATCTCATGCTGCCCAGGGGTCCTCACCCCTTGCCAGGCAAGAGGTCTATAGGGAGTAATGCCAGACTGCTGAGAAACGGCACTTACACCACACAGCTACACAGTCTACATAAACATGGCTTTACTATACCTCCTGGAGGAGGGCATGGCAACTCACTCCAGTATTCTTGCCTGGAGAATTCCCATGGACGGAGGAGCTCCAAGGGCTGCAGTCCATGGGGTTGCAGAGTCAGACATGATTGAGTGACTAAGCACACACTATAGCACTCTCTAGCTTGACTACTCCTGAAATCTGTTGCTCGTAAAGGACAGATAACTTTATTAGTCATTCTTCAAAGACCCATCAGCTCTTCAATAGGATCACCTAACGACAGTTTATTCTCCAAGACTCCTTGAACTGCTCTCCTCAGAATTCTCACCTCGCTGCACCCACCAGTCCTAACCAATTACGTATGACCCAGTCCTAACCAACCCTCTACGCTGACATGAAAGTGAAAGTGACTCTTTGCGACCCCATAGACTATATACTCCACGGAATTCTCCAGGCCAGGATACTGGAGTGGGTAGCCTTTCCCTTCTCCAGGGGATCGTCCCAACACAGGGATCGAACCCAGGTCTCCCGCATTGCCGGTGGATTCTTTACCAACTGACCTATCACTGACATATCCGCCAACAAACTAACGTCAATATTCTAACTTTGTGCTCCTTCCCCATGCAGTACTAAGGTTCTGTGTGGGCAGCGCCCTCCCTCACCACAGACAGTAATACACTCAGCCTTATCTGATCTACAGGCTGTTTGGTGATATTTGGGGGGAGCCAGTATCTGACAGATCCCGGCCCACAGATCCCAGCTTTCTCTGGAAGAGAGATCGCTCCGCTTTTAACTGTTCTTAACTCACTCAGCCTCCATGCCAAGCATTCTGCTGGAGGCTGGGGATAGAGAAATGAATGCTGTTAAGAAAGGCTCCTGTTGACTGGCTTGTCAAACGTGGAAGAGGTTCAAAAGTTCTCTCTCAAGCTATTCTTAGCCTCAAAGTCCCTCCTGTTTCACGGTGACAGCCCCAAGGCTCTGGCTCCCAGCCAGCCAATTTGAAAAGCTCCGGATTTCCAAATACAGGAAGGGCACCATCTGGTGGCTGTTTGCAGAGGTGCTGCTGTGCTCGGTCACTCGCGTTCGACTCTGCAACCTCATGACTGTAGCCCACTAGACTCCTCTGTCCATGGGATTATCCTGGCAAGGATACTGGAGTGGGCTGCCATTTCCTTCTCCAGGGGATCTTCCCGACCCAGGGATCGAACCCATGCCTCCTGCATCTCCTGCATTGGCAGGCGGATTCTTTACCACTGTGCCACCACCGGCAGAGGTGCTAGTGCTGACCTTACACCCCCGGGGGCGGGTTTTCAAGAGACAGGGCCTTCCAGGCCTGCCTGCAAGGGCTCAGGAGCACCAGTGAGCCCTGAATCCATCCCCATGCCCACCCCCACCCCTGCTCACCTCCTCCCTGAAGGGCAAGGGGGGCACAGTGGGGTCCAAGCGGAACATGTCCTCACACAGCAGCGCTCGCAGGCACAGTGCCAGGCTCTCCACGTCCCGGGCCATGGGGCCGACTGCCAGCTGTACTGTGGGGCAGGGAGGGAAGGAGAGAGAGATCACCCAACCCCGAGGAGTTCCGGGGCTAGGTCCAAACAAGGGTTGGGCCAGAGCCCTGGAGTGTGAGCAGATAGGAGGTAGGAACCCAGACCTAGAGTGGCCTGGGGGCCCAACACTGCCCCGAGGAGAGGCAGGGGCAAAGGTGCAGACCCCCCTCCTCCAGGGCGCGTTGGGAACCACAGACCTCACCTGCTACCTGTCCATAGACACAGCCCTTCAGGCCACTCTTGCTGGATAAGAAACACAAGATGTTGGAAATGGGAAATGGCCACCCCCTGCCCGACCCCACATCCAGTCAGCAGGCCCCAACTCTCTCACCGCTTTGGAAACTAGGAACCAGGGGCTGGTGGTGCTGTGACACTACCTCCTAGCAAAACCCCAGTCTGGGAATCCCTGCCTGGAGCCCGGAGAGGTGGGAAGCTAGGCCAAGGTCACACAGCAGGACTCAGAGGCTGCCTCCGCCTGCCACCTACATCCTACCTGAGGCGGTT
>SJXQ01004351.1:32825-53035 GCA_006408695.1 Aepyceros melampus | reverse complement strand
GGTTCCCCGTGGGTTTGAGGCCGCAGATGCCACAGAAGGCTGAGGGGAAGCGGATGCTGCCTCCAATGTCGGTGCCTAAGCCCAGCGGGGAGCCCCCAGCAGCAATGAGGGCCCCCTCGCCCCCTGAGGAGCCGCCTGGGCTCTTGGAAGAATTCCATGGGTTCATGGTCGGGCCAAAGAGCGGGTTACTGCAGTCAAAGCTGGAGGAAGCGGGAAGGGGTCAGCCCCTGTCATGTGGGCACCAGGGCCCCTGCCCCCCGCCCTGCAGCCCCGGGACCCAACCTGAACATGGACTGGGGGACATTGGTGTGCACGAAGGGCAAGGCGCCCTGCAACTTCAGCACCTGCACCACCACACAGTCAGCCTCCGCTGGCACCCCCTGGTTCAGGCTCAAGCCCAGTGTCGAGTCCTGGCCCTGGAAGCACGGAGGGTGAGAGGGACATGGGTGATGAACCAGGGGGATTCAACACACAGAGTCTGCTCCCATCGCCACCCCACAGGCGAAGGCAGGACACACCTGCGGTGCCCTCTCAAGGCCTTGGGGCCTAGGACTTCCTCTGAGGGTCAGAGCCGGCCGGCAGGCACTGGGGCAGGGCGCACCTTATAGCTGAAGCACTCCTTGAGGCTCACGGGGACACCATAGAGCAGGCCCTGCCTTGGGACCTTGTGCAGCTGAGTCTCACAGTCTGCCAGGTAGGTGGTCACACAGTTAGTCCTTTGTTGACTTCCCAGGCCTGAGGGAGGGAGAAATGGACATACGACAGAGTGTGGTGAGGCTGGCTTCTTTTGTTTTTTCAACTGTGGTAAAATCAACATAGTGTAAGATTGGCCTTTTCAAATATACCACCCAGTGACAGGGTAGCAATTAACATGACCCAGAGCCAAGAGCACAGAGGGTAAGTAGGCCCAGTACTGGCCTCACTGGGACATGCGGCCCAGCCTTACTCAGGCTGTCTCTGACCTTCAACTCCAAGACAGACAGAGAGAGAGTGCTCCGAGGACCAGGACACTCAAAGGAACAAGATACTGACCTCAGGTGTCCTCCAGAGGGGAATAGAGGGTATGTGTTGTGCTCCGAGGACCAGGACACTGAGGAACATCTGAGGATGCTGACCTCAGGTGCCCTGCAGGCCGAGCGAGGGGGAGGGCGACCCTTGGCCACCCCCCCCACCTCCTCCTTCAGGCCACACCGGTGCCCAGTGAGGCTAGATCCCCGTGTTGAGTCGCACCAGGAGTCATGCAGAGCAGGGCTAGACCCAGGCTTCTGCTTCCTGGCCCCCAGCACTCTCCTCTGCCCCAGGCCTGGCCCACACCCGCCCAGGTGAAACCTCCACCCCTCCCCAGGGACACCTGAATCTGAGGAATGGCTGACTGATACCAGCTGACAAGAACATGAATGTGGCCCTATTGCCAACTCAGGTATGTGAAATCTATCTGCTGCCCAGGGCAGGAAAAGAGGAGGCCAATCTGTAGCCAGAAGCTCTCTGTGGATGCTCCCTCTGAAGGCCTGGAGCTTTTTCATGGACATGGATTCTAAAGAAGAAACGCCATCTGTTGAGACTGTGTCCTTTCAATGCAGTCAGCCCAGGGGTGTCCAGTCCTTTCTCCACAGTCCTTCTCTGTCCCCCTCTCAGCTGCAGTCACTCACCCCACTCTCACATCCCTGGCACTCATGGCCACCTGCTTAGGGGGTCAGAGTCACTGCCACATACTCTCTTCCAAAAGATCATATCACATCAAGTCATTTTCATAAAGCACAATTTCTTCCTTCATTCCATTTCAAACACATTTCTTGAGTGCTTACTATCAACATATAAAAGACATAGTGTTGGGCCCTAAGGTACAAAGACAAATAAGACTCTGTCCACCAGAAGCCCACATATGTGCCTTGGGAAAGAGAAAGACAAGGCAAGCCCTACCATGTGATGAGAGATGTGCTGTTAGTAAGTGAACACTGAAGAGGAAACCCTAACCCAGACTGGGAGGGGAGGAGGGTTATGGGAGGCTTCCTGGAAGACGTGACTCCTCTCTGGGCCCTGAAGACTCAGGGGAGCCTGTTGCATTGAGCAGGGCAAGAGGAGGGAGAAGAGCCTTTCAGGTAAAGGGAGCCCCAGAGCACAGCAGGCTCTGAGGGCCAGGTAACCGCCAGCAGCTGAGCTGCCGATGCCCCAAGCCCCAGAATCCTTGACCAGAGAGAACACTGGAATGCTGAGCGGGCACCTGGCCAGGAGACTGGTGCTTGGTCCTGGAGGGAGACTGGTGGAAGACCAGGGTAAAGGGGGAGACAAGAGGATGGTCTAGAGGGAGCTCTAAGAGGCAAAGGCCAGACTCGGTAACTGACGGGGCGGGGGCGGAATGGGGAGGGAAGTCTGGGCTAAAAGCTAGGTTTCTAGGTAGGACAACATGCTCAGTGTCCCCAGCACATGCACACACACACAGAGCCTTCTCTCTCTCTCTCTTTCTCTCTCATACACACACACAGCTCTGGCTCCCTCCCTCTCTCCCTAGCAGCCCTTGGCACTGTGGTCCCACCATGGCCTTCCAGCCAGGTTTTCCTATAGCCTTGCACAGAGAAGGGAGGAAGGAGTGGGGTCACTCCCTGGCCTTACCTTTCCCATGTAGGTGAAGAGCACAGCCTCAGGAGACAGGTCCCCACTGTGTAACTTCTGTACCAGTTGAGGCAGGGGCAGGGCCAGCAGCGCCTCTGAGTCCAAGTCAGGGTTCTGGGGAGACACCTCCGATCAGTCCCCTACTCCCCCAGGTCCCATGTGCCTGCAGCAGACACCTATGGCCCATGCCTCCAAGTCCCAACACCTACCAAGCACGTGCTCACTGTCACATGCCAGCCCATAACAGACATGCCCACCCATGGCTCTGACATCACAAATGTGCTCCAGCCTGGGCAGGCCCTTGCCACCTGTGGACAGTACAGATCTATCTCTTCCCAAAGCTCACTCAAGGGGGGCCCAGGGAGAGGCCACGGGCAGGCTGAGTATTAGAACATTATGAAAAAAACTCCCAGGTGGCGCTAGTGATAAAGAACCCACCTGCCAGTGCAGGAGACAAGGGTTCAGCCCCTTGGTGGGGAAGTGTCTCTGGAGAAGGGTATAGCAACCCACTCCGGTATTCTTGTCTGGGGAATCCCATGGACAGAGGAGCCTGGCGGGCTGCAGTCCATAGCATTGCAGAGAGTTGGACAAGACTGAAGCAGCTTAGCACAGTGGTTGCTGAGTGTGGCCACACACCTTGTTGGTGTGCTCTGTTTGGATTAAATGTTACCACCATTCCCACTGCACAGCTTAAAGAAACTGACGTTCACAGAGGGGAAGTGCCTTGATTAGGACTTACAGATAAACTATTGTTCTCTGCCCATTCAGCACAAGCTGCCCACTGGCTGTCCACCTGCACCTAACTACTCAACCCTTTGGCAGGGGAGGGCAGAAAGAAGAAAACTCTGTCCTAGGCAGCTGGGGTTGAAGCTAGAGCCACATTGAAGAGAGAGGTTTTTTCCATTCATTCCATAAATATATACATTAGGCATCTACTCTGTAGCAAGGACCATGCTAGACATGGGGATACAGCAGTGAACAAGAAAGTCACCTCCCAACAAGGTGCAGAGTTGGGAGTGAGGAGATAATTGGGTGGCTCAGTGATAAAGAATCTGCCTGCAATGCAGGAGACCCGGGTTCAATCCCTGGGTCAGGAAGATCCCCTGGAAAAGGAAATGGCAACCCACTCCAGTATTCTTGCTTGGAGAGTCCCATGGACAGAGCCTGGGGGGTACAGTCCGTAGGGTTACAAAGAGTTGGACACGATTGAGCGACTAACACACAGAGATCATTTATAAGTAAACAAATAAGAATTTTAGATAGCCAGAAACAAAGAAAATAACATGGATGTACTGAGTGGGCAGCACACAGGTAGAGAGGGTGGTCAGGGAAGAGCTCTCCGAAGGAGGAGGGACGTTGGTCAGACGCCCACTGCCAGGCCTCAGAGGCCTCCAGAGTATCTGGGATCAAAGCCCCTGCCTGCAGACTCCCGCTGGCTTCCCCCTCAAGGGCTTTGGGCTAATTAGGAGAGCATCTGAGTTCAGCCACCACATCTCATCTCTGCCCTCCTCTGCTCTTGCCAAACTCACCAGGGACTTCTTCGTTGCCCAATACAACAAACACTTGACTCTTCATTCTGCTCCGAGTCTCACAGAGGCATTCACAGGGCTGACTTCAGACTCCTCCTGGGCACAGGCATACCCCTTTCCCAGGGTTCCCTCCCTCCTTTACACTGCTTCTGTCATCCTCTCGTTCAGCCAGTCAACACACATGTTCTGAGCACCTACTCTGTGTCAAGCACTATGTTAGGGCTATGAATTTAGAGACAGCCTAGACAGATAAGTCCCTGCTCTAGAGCTTACATTCAAGAAAACAAATTAATTGAGAAAAATAATTTGAAAAAGAAGAAAAGGAATTTTAATAACACAAAGGACATCCCTGGTGGGCCAGTGGTTAAGAATCCGCCTTCTAGAGTAGAGGGTGTAGGCTCGATCCCTGGTTGGGGAACTAAGATCCCACATGCTGCAGGGCAACTACTGAGCCTGCATGCTCTGCAGTAGCAGTCCCCAACCTTTTTGGCACCAGGGACCAGTTTCAAGGAAGACAATTTTCCCACAGGCAGGAGGGGTGGGAAGGAGGTATGGGGGTGGGGGGGTGTTCATCAATAATGCGAGCAATGGGGAGTGGCAGATGAAGTTTCAGTCGCCTGCCCCAGAGCTCACCTCCCGTTGTGCTGCTGGTTCCCAGCCCACCAGGACTGCTACCGGTTGGCAGGGGCTGGGGACCCCTCCTCTAGAGCCTATGCTCCATAACAAGAGAAGCCCACACTGCAATTAGAGAAAGCTGGCATGCTGCAACGGAGGCCCAGCAGAGCCAGAGTTTCTTAAAATAAAATAAATTTTTAAATAAAAAAAAAGAAAGAAAGTTAATAAATGATGGCAGATCACGATAAGCATGAGAAAGGAAGTAAACAGAGTCTGTGACAGAAAGAACAGCGGACTGACTCAGATGCGCTGGGCAGGCGGAGACATCGTTTCAGCTATGACCTGAAGCACAAGAAGAAGCCAGACACAGGAAGCGGCAAAGGCTCCTGGAGGTTCTTCTGGGCACCTGCTCTTCCCTCTCTGATGCTGGGAGAAGTCATGCCTCCTCTTGGCTTCCACTCCAGGCCCTGCACCTATCACATGGCCTCTAGATCATCTTCAGCCTCCAAATCGTCCTTCGCCTGACCCAACTGAGCTCAGACCTGCTCGCTGGGCTATTCCCTTTGTTCCCTCTGTTCCTGCGTCCTTCCCCTGAGCTCACTGCCTCCTATCTACTTTCCACCGGCTCCTCTTCATGCAAGGAAGGATGCTGCCATCCGTCCTCAGCTCCCCCTGCTTCCACCCACAACTAATCGGTCACCACGCCCCTAAGTAGCTCTGGAAAATGGCCACCTCTCTGTCTCTGCTGAGACCCTTGCCACTGCTGACCCTTTCTCTACTGGGTCACACAGAGGCCACCTAGCTGGCTTCTCTGCCCAAGCTTTGTCACCAGACCACACAGCACAACAACGACCTCACCTTGCCTGTCCCCTTCAGGTTGCCTCCCACCACAAGGTCCAGGAGATGTCTCTAAGCTGAGGTCCTGCCAGAGCCCCCTGTGCCCCTCAGTGTGACACAGCCCACTCACTCCCACCTCACGCCCAAAGCTGAACACCCATCACACACACCCACCACACAGCCTTTGAACTCCGGCCTCAATATCAGGAATATTCTACCCCTTCCCCAAATTTGTAAAGGGATACAACACTTACTTGGGATTTTCTTTTCTTTTCTTTTTCCTTTTTTTAATGATACAAGGAGCTACAAGGAGAAAAAATGGATCCATGATCTACCCCCAACATACTAGATAACCCCTGTGTGCTATATCTCTTCAGTCGTGTCTGGTTGTGACCCCATCTGTCCATGGGATTCTCCAGGCAAGAATACTGGAGTGGGTAGTCATGCCCTTCTCTAGGGGATCTTCCTGACCCAGGGATTGAATCCGGGTCTCTGCACTGCAGACAGATTCTTTACAATCTGAGCCATCAGGGAAACCCAGACAACCCCCAATGACTTTTTTTTTAAGATATGCAAAATGGAAAGGAAACACTCCCTTCACCTCTAGGACCACCCTGACAAGTCCCTCTTCTGAAAAGGAAACCATAGTTAACAGTTTCTGATGAACGCTCAAAGGGGAAAAAAAAAATGTTTGTGAAGGACCCACAATGTATATAGTTGTTTATATATATTCTATTTTTGGACAGAAGGATCATACTATATACACAGTTCTATGCCTCACGTTTCTCCCCTCACAATGAAAATAGCAAGATTTTTTTCTGATTATATAAATAGGTACTCATTGTAAAAAATGAAAAACGGCCTACCAGTTTGTAGAAAAAAGTAAAAATCACCAGAAAGCCCACCACACTGGGGTAATGACCACCAGGAGCCTGATCACCACCATTCCCCACCTCACCCAGGGTGTCCACAGAGGCCCTGTGCATCTCAGCGAGAAGCTGTCGGTGAGCTCCTCTCAATTCTCAGCACAAATGTTCATTCTTTTCTCTGCTCTTCTGTGTTGACAGTTGATGACACTGTTGCTAACAGCTATTTTTAAGTCTTCAACTAGTTATCAGGCAGCTGAGACATCCTCTTTCACAAGACACCAGAGTAAGTCTGCATGTCCAGGAGGCCAATCTAAGAACATGGAGGAAATTAAAATTTATATGGAGAATGCAGGGAAGTATACAAATAAGATCTCACCATGCATGTGGCATCTGTATGCCTTTATTTCCAACCATAGGATATTACAGCTATCACTGAATCACTGCCCCTCCTCAACCTGTTTTTCTCCTGAACCACCTACTCTCCTAATTTCAGATACCCTAGATGGCCCTCCAAGTTTTTTATTCATGATTTATTGTTGTTATTTTTTTTAATCACTTTTGCTCTATTTCAAGATATATATTCCATTTGATCATGTGACCACTGACATGGACTGAAACAAAAACCATACTGTTCTTTCCATTCATTTACTGACTTGTTTTAAAATCAGCTTCAAGTTGGTCTTGGAGATGCCAGGAGATGGAACTACAGGTCAGATCCAGTTGAAGGGAGAGGCATTTGTAATCCAGTGGGATTTTGACAAAGGGGCTTGTAAGGTCTGTGCGGGAAGGGCATTTGGGTTAAAACCAGAGGTGCAGAGGCACCGAGGTATGGGCAATAGGATGGCTCTCCCAGTCGTCATAGTCTATCAGTGGAAGTCCCTCACTTCACTCTAGAAAGGATATTAAAACTTACTTAGGGGGCTTCCCAGGTGGCTCAGTGGTAAAGAATCCACCTGCCAGCGCAGGAGATAAGGGTTCAATCCCTGGTCCGGGAAGATCCCACACGCCATGTGGCAACTAAGCCCATGTGCCACAGCTACTGAGCCTATGCCCTAGAGCCCAAGAACCACAACTATAGAAGTCCACGCATCCTGGAGCTCATGCTCATCAACAAGAGAAGGCACAGCAATGAGAGCCCCGCATGCCAAAAGGAGAGAGCAGCCCCAGCTCACACAACTAGAGAAAAGCCCGCGCAGCAACGACGACCCAGCACAAAAATAAAACAACTCATTCAGGCAGTAAGGTGGAAGCAAATGGGCAAACGCATGTTACAAATTAAGCCTCACATGGTCAACACAGCGTATGAAAAGCATGCCTCACTCTAAAGTTGCTCTAGAGTCCCAAAAGAGATGAACCATTTTGTGATGTTCAGGAGGCACTTGGGACCTCCCCTTCTCCAGCAGCACCTTGGACACAGGACGTATCTGGGTCCCAACTCACTTCTCTGCAGTCTATCAAGCAGGAACTGTACCACAGGCTGCTGTATTCACCCAGGGCCCTCCTGACCTCAAGGCCCCCTTCTCCGTGTGGGGCTGGGCTGAGAAAGCCCCAAAAGAAAGACTGTTGAAACAGCCTCAAAACCCCCAGCAGCTCCATCACCAAGCAGAAAGAGCCTTAGGGGTGGGATGGAGGAGGGGCTTCTTCCTAAGGTTCTGTGTGAGCTCAGCTAAACCACCCACCTTCCCCAATGGCTCAGTGGGTTAAGAATCTGCCTGCAGTGCAGGAGACACAGGGTTCGATCCCTGGGTTGGGAATGCCCTGGAGGAGGAAATGGTAACCCACTCCAGTGTTCTTGCCTGGAGAATCCACGGACAGGGGATTCTGGTGGGTATACAGACCATGGGTCAAAAAAGAGTTGGACATGACAGAGTAACTAAACACACAAACTGTTCACCTCTTACGGATCACAAAGCTATTGTCTTCAAGACCTCAACCCCTGTGCTGACTGCTCAAAACAAGACTGCTGAACTAGTTCTCCCTTTCTTCTGCCAGTCACTGGAAAACCAAAAGGGAATTTCCCTATGTACTCATCTGGAAGAGCCAAGTTTTGGTGTTCTGAGGCCAGGCTCTGAACCACAGAGGATGTTTAAACAGCTTTTGGTATTTCAAGGCCAAAACCTGCCCTGGAAGTTATTGTTGTATTGTTGTTCAGTCACTAAGTCATGTCCTGCTCCTTGCAGCCTCATAGACTGCAGCACGCCAGGTTCCTGTGTCCTTCACTATCTCCTGGAGTTTGCTTAAATTCATATCCATTGAGTCCGTGATGCTATCTAACCATCTCATCCTCTGATCCCCATGCCATTCTCCTTTTGCCTTCAATCTTTCCCAGCATCAAGGTCATTTCCAATGAGTCAGCTCTTTGCATCAGGTGGCCAAAGTACTGGAGCTTCAGCTTCAGCTTCAGCATCAGTCCTTCCAATGAATATTCAGGANAAAACGTGTTCATGAAAAGCTTTCGGAAGTGAGTCAAGTCTTCCACCTGAATCTTGATGCTGTATTGATTGTCCAGGAGCTCGATGGCACCTTGTACCACATACTCATTCTGTAAATGTGAAAGTGAGCAGGTAGAATAGACAACGTGGCCTCCTGGTTTGGTGGCAAGGAGTCCAGCCCTGTAAAAAGAGAGAGAGAGAGTGGCACTGACTAATGAGCTTCCCAGAAGCAGAAGGGCAATGGAAGAAGCTGGAAGGATGGGGGAGCCAGCTGTGGGATGGGTGACTGTGTTAGCCTCTGCATGCCTTCTATAATGACATCATCTGAAAAGCTGTTCTCAAAGCAGAGAGCAACCTAACCTTACTCCATGGGCTCTCCTCCAGAAGCTGTCCTGAAACAGTCACCTGAGCTTTGACTCCAGTTATAGACCAAACTCTGATACTGGCTATGAACCGAGTTCTTATCTCAGCTGTACAGAGCCTTGACCTCAGTATATATTTCAAAATTGTGTTAATCATTGACATGGGGTTAGGGGTTAGCCTGGAGGTAAAAGTCAATCTGTGCAGTCCATCCTGCTATGTATTTCTACCACATAGAGTTTTTATGTCCCAGAGGAAGACCATCCTGTGATGTTTGTCTCCTTCAGGCAGATTCCCAAACAGAAAACCCTTCTATGGGTGATGGTCTTGGCAATAGCTTCTAGTACCCCAGACTCCACATCACTCCTTCCCAAGTTCTGAGCTTTTGTTAATCTGTTACTCACGCAAGAAGCTGCACCTGCAACACAGGCAACATCTGCCGCTCCTTCCTCCTGGAATGCTGAAAGATGTTGTTCTCCTCCTCGTGAAGGGAGTGGCGGTCTGTGGTGCAGGGCACATCCACTAGCACCTGCCCAGGAGGGCAAAAAGTCAAGTATTAGAGCTCCTTACAGGCTCCTCTTCCCTAGGTCAGGGCTACTTCAGTCCCTTGACCTGGAGGATTCAGCAGAGTGCTCCCTTGGCCCATCCCCCAACTGCAGAGTATCTGACAAAGCTTCTCCCTGTAACCTGGTGGACAACTGTGAAATACAGAGTAGGGGAAAATAGTACATCTAGGTATATTCATGTCTGGTCAAAAAACCAAACCAACATATAAATAATTGTAATTAAATAATTGATACCAACCTAAAAAGAAGTCTCCAGTGTTTCAGAGCTCTGTCCTTAACTCTGTCCCTAGCTGTTTGAATAAAAACATCCAATTTACAGATGATATAATGCCCCACGGGTAGCTAATACACTGAAAAACAGGATCAGGATTCAAAATTATCTTATTCGAAAACAATGTCATATTCAACATGGAAAAGTTTTAAAGTGAGAGATGCAAAGTCATTCACTTATTGGGGAATTCCCCAGCGGTCCAGTGGTTAGGACTCCCCACTTTCTCTGCCCAGGGCCTGGGTTTGATCCCTGGTCAGGGAACCAAGACCCCACAAGTCACACAGCACAGCCAAAAATAAACAAAGTCATGCGTTTATTTATTAAAAGCCTACTCTGTGATGGGCAGCAAAACGAAACAAAAAGAGCCCCCCACCTCCCCAAAAAAACCAGTCCTATACTTGCATTTCAAAAAAGTAAAAACCATCTATGGAAAAGATCTGTAAATTTTCAGTTAAGCAGAAATTCCATGTAAATTAGTAATGACCCAAGGTTCAATATTCTGATGCATTCTTTGGCTACATAAATTGATACAGCACACACAGAGCAAGATAAATGATTACCTTGTACTCTGGTCAGGTCATATCTCAAGAAATGTGATGGGACTAGCGTTCAGAAAAAGAGATGTTAAATAAGAACACTCAGAGAAGGGACAGGAAAGCTCAGAGAAGGGTCACTAGGATGTTTAGGAACTACATGACAATACCCTCTGTTTCCTGAAACCCTTGTAATACAAAATACCTAAAAAGGATAGATAAAATACATTTTAAAAATAGTCAATAGTTTTAAATGTATAGCTCAAAGAAAATTAGAGAAATCCATAGAAGCCAAAGAAAAACCAGGAGTACAAATCCAAGGAGGCATTCCAGAGCTGAAGCTGATGGCTTTTTTTTTTTTTTTTTTCCCGCAATTTGAAGTATAGTTGATCTATACTGTTGTGTTGGTTTCTGGATACAGCAAAGAGGTTCAGCAAAAAACAAACAAACATATATATATTATTTTTCAGATTCTTTTCTATTATAGTATAAGATATTGAATATAGTTCCCTGTGCTATAAAGTAGGACCTTGTTCCTTTTTTCTTTTGGCTGTGCTGTGTGGCTTGTGGACACTCAGTTCCCTAACCAGGGATTCAACCCAGGCCACAGGAGTCAAAGCCCAGAATTCTAACCCGTAGGCCATCAGGGATCTCCCAGGACCTCGTGTATCTATTTCACATACAGTAGTCTGCATCCACTAATCCAAAACTCCTAATTTATACCATCCCTCTTTCTCCTTTGGTTACTATAACTTTATTTTCTATTCCTGTGAATCTGTTTCCATCTTGTAAATAAGTTCATTTGTATCTTTTTTTTTAAGATTCCACTTGTAAGCAATTTGTCCTTCTCTGTCTGAGTTACTTCACTTAGTATGATAATCTCTAGGTTCATCCATGTTGCTGCAAATGGCACTATTTCATTCTTTTTTATGGCTGAGGCATATTCCATTTAATATATGTATCACATCTTCTTTATCCACTCATCTGTCAACAGACATTTAGGTTGCTTCCAAGTCTTGGCTCCTGTAAACAATGCTGCTAGTTATAGTTCTGTCTGGACATATGTCCAGGAGTGGGAGAGTTAGATCCCATGGCAACTCTACTTCTGGTTTTTTAAGGAACCTCCATACTATTTTCTATAATGGCTGCACCAATTTATATCCCCACCAACCGTGTAAGAAGGTTCTCTTCTCCACAACCTCTCCAGCATTTTTTATTTGTAGACAATTTTTTAAAATCTTTTTGGCCATGCCACACAGCATGTGGGATCTTAGTTCCCTGACCAGGGATCAAATCTGCACTCCGTGTATTGGCAGCATGGAGTCTTAACCACTGGACCACCAGGAAAGTCTCAATTATTTGTAGACTTTTTGATAATGGCCATTCTGACCAGTGTGAAATCACACTGTTGTTTTGATTTGCACTTTCTAAAAATCACAATGTTGAGCATTTTTTCATACGCCCATTGGCAGGATTAAAATTATCTAACATAAGATTAAAATTATCTAATGTAGAATTAAAATATAAACCTTACAAAATAAAAAAAAAAATTTTAAGAGATTACACAGTGAAAGAAACAGTAAGTAAAACAAACACAGTAAATACTTTGACAGAGCCAAAACCAAATATATCAGGGACATTAATTGTTTTAAAAGAGAAAAATTTTCAGATTGGTTCAAAAAGCAAAACCAATTCTAGGGAGTGTATGAAAGACATATCTAAAAGGTAGTTATTTAACAAGGCTAAATATAAAGGGACTGGAAAAGGTATAACTGCGACATACATAAAAGGGAAGCTGTTAAGTGGGGAGACCGGTGGGTATATTGCCATGAAAATGCAAAGCTCTGGCGCTCCAGCTGATGGCCAGGTAGAGCTGGGGGAGAAATGAAATTACCAAGTGTATGGAGTCCTGAGATAGTATTCTTTGAATCTTCTTAAGTGCTTAACACTTGTCTAACACAGTATGTGGTAAACAACTATTTGTTCAACAAATAAATTAACAAAGACATCTTCAGGACATTAAAGCTGTTTTCAAACATCTGAAGCACTTTCACATGAAATGGGAGGCAGCCTACTGTTACAGAAGGCACAGCTAGAATCAATGAATGGAAATAACAAAAATAAAAGGCACTGTGATGATGACAATATTATTAAATGCTTTCTATACGCCAGGAGCATTCTACATGCATTCTATTTAATCTTCACCTATGGGACAGGCATTAATATTATCCTTACTTTACAGAGGAAGAAACTGAAGTTTAAACTGAAAGGTTAACTTCTCTGGCTGGTAAGTGATGGAGCCAGGATTCCAAACCAAGCAGTGTGACTCTAGAATCCTTGAACTCAGCCATATACCATAAAATCTAGAGATTTTAATTCAATAAGAGAAAGAATTTTTCTAATAGCAGAGGTGTTCAACCACAAAACCTGAGTAAGCCCCTGTCACCGAAAGTATGCAACACAGGCTGAATAATGATGATGGCTATTACGTGTCTAATCGTCATGGCCAGTTGTACTGAGCACTTTCCCTGGATATGCTCATTATTAATCCTCATAATAATCATTTTTTATTTGACAAACAAAGAGGCTGGAGTTCACCGAGATCAAGCAGCTGTCTCAAAGTCAATAAGTGGCACCTCTGTGATACAAAAACAAGTTAGGTCAACAGCAGAGGTCATGCTCCCTCTACTCTGCTGCCTGTATGCCAAAAAGGCTGAACAGGGGATTCCTACACAGATGGAAGCAGGTCTCTCAAGCTATCCAAGATTCTATAAGCCTTGGTCTTTCTTTCCAAGTCTTAGAGTGGCTGAAGCAAGACGGTAAGAACTGAACAGAAGAGACAAATACATCAGATGACAACACAGAGGCAATAGCTACATATATTTTATATTTTTAGAAGTATATATTTTAAATAAATATTTTTAGAATGTGCCGATTAGAAAATACCGGGAACTCTCCTCCACTGCTGGTGGGAATGTAAATCGGTGCAGCCACTATGGAGAATAGTATGGAGGTTCCTCAAAAAACTAAAAACAGAACTACTCTGTGTGCGTGTGTGTACTCAGTCACTCAGTCGCATCCGACTCTGTGATCCCATGGACTGTAGCCCGCCAGGCTCCTCTATCCATGAGATTTTCCAGGCAAGAATACTGGAGTGAGTTGCCATTTCCTTCTCCAGGGGAACTTCCCGACCCAGGGACTGAACCCACCTCTCCTGTATCTCCGACACTGGCAGGCAGATTCTTTACCACTGAGCCACCCAGGAAGCAGAACTACCATACAACCCAGGAATCCCATTCCTGGGCATATAACCAGAGAAAACCATGGTTCAAAACATACATGCATCCCAATATTCATTTAGCACTATTTACAATAGGCAAGACACTGAAGCAACCTAAATGTCTACCAACGAAAGAATAGATAAATATGTTGTACACATATACTGTTATTGTTGTTTAATTGCTAAGTCATGTCAGACTCTTTGCAACCCCATGGACTGTAGCCTGCCAGGCTCCTCTGTCCATGGGATTTCTCAGACAAGACTACTGGAGTGGATTGCCATTTCCTTCTCCAGGGATCAAACCCTTCCTTTCTTTCCCTACCCAGGGATCAAATCCTCCTCTCCTGCAGTGGCAGGCAGATTCTTCACTACTGAGCCACCTGGGAAGCCCACAAGAATACTCGAGTGGGTTGCCGTGCCCTCCTCCAGGGGAATCTTCCCACATATATTCATACAATGGAACATTATTCAGCCATAAAAAGGAATGAAATTGCACCATTTGCAGAGGCATGGATAGACCCAGAGACTGTCATATAGAGTGAAGTCAGAAAGACAAAAACAAATAAAATATCACTTACATGTGGAATCTAGAAAAATGATATGGATGAACTTACCTGCAAAGCAGAGAGACACAGGTGCAGAGAATAAACTTATAGATACCAAGGAGGGAAGGGAAAGCGAAAGTTGCTCAGTCATGTCTGACTCTTTGCAACCCCATAGACTATACAGTCCATGGAATTCTCTAGGTTAGAATACTGGAGTGGGTAGCCTTTCCCTTCTCCAGGAGATCTTCCCAACCCAAGAATTGAACTGAGGTCTCTCACATTGCAGGCAGATTCTTTGCCAGCTGAGCCACAAGGGAAGCCCAAGAATACTGAAGTGGGTAGCCTATTCTTTCTCCAGCAGATCTTCCCGACCCAGGAATCGAACTGGGGTCTCCTGCATTGCAGGCAGATTCTTTACCAACTGACTATCAGGGAGGCCCAGGAGGGAAGGGGTGGTGGGATAAACTGGGAGACTGGGATTGACATATATATACTACTATGCATAAAACAGATAACTAATAAGAACTACTGTAGAGCACGTGAAACTCTACTGAATGGTATGTGAAGGAAATCTAAAAACATAGGGGATACATGTAACTGATTCACCATGCTATAAAGCAGAAACTAACACACACTGTAAAGCAATTATATGTTAATAAAAATAAGAATTTTAAAAATATAAATAAAATATAAATAACCTAAAGATGTAAAATGACTTTCCTCTTCATTCATAACAAAAATGTAATTAGATGCTTCTGTTTGGCAAAAATCAAAAAGTTGGACAACTCCAATGGTGGCAGGATATGAGGAAATAGTGCCCTTATTCATTACCAGTAGAAGTGAAACTGATTTAGCCTTCATCGGGAGTGATTCAATAACCTCTGTCAATATCCTAAGTATATATAAACTGTTATCCAGCAATCATACTCCAAAACCAAAACCAAAAGTTTGACTTCAGGGCATATTATTAACTAAAAAAAAAAAATACAAAGTTCAGAATAATAAGCATAATACACTACCATTCCTATTATTTTTTACATACACATTTATATTTGTATATACACAAAGAAAATATTTTTAAGGGAATACAGAAGAAAATATAGACAATATGTAGGGAGAGGAAATAGACAGCTGTGAGACAGGATTAAGAAGGAAACACATTTTCTCCAGATACCATATTGAGCCTTCTGCATTTTACATCATGTACTGTATAAATATTCAAAACTAAATAAAATGAGCTTAATCATACTTACTTTAATGAAGATTACTGTGCAGCCAAGTGAGTAGTGAACTAAAACAAGCCTAATTAATTTTTTTCCAGTCAGACAGGTTCAAACTCTTTTTGTTCGCTCTAATCAAGATAGTAGGCAGTCTTCTAAGCTGAACTGACAGTTCTGCAGATGGCTGTTTTCACCACATCACCCAAGGAGAGAGTTGGCTACAATCAGCCCTACATCTTCAAATACATATGGCTAGATCCTAACTGCTCAGGGCCTAACACCAGGAGGGGATGCCAGCTTTGGCTAGCTGGATGTCCCAGGTCAGGAATCACTCACCCGGTCATAGGTGTCACCCTCCAATTCTCCCCACTTCCTGCCATCGCATGATGTGACTCGAACTCGATTCTTATCCCTGACATCTTGAGGCACATAGCTGTGAAGGACCCTCTGTAGCCTGCTCGTTCGTGACGTGGAGAGGTCTTGGCAGCGAGATTGCCTGTGGGAGTATAAATTTTAGGAGTGTTTTCCTACTTCTGTAAAAAACGCCATTGGACTCTTGACAGGAATTGCACCGCATCTGTAGACATTGTGGGTAGCAGGAACATCTTATGCCTGCAGGAACAAAGAAACTCCAGAAGCCACTGCACAAAAAGCATCCCACCAGCAACGGTGCTGACGGAGAGTCAGACAAATTCTCAGGCACAGCCAATCAATGCAGACGCCCCAGGCAGGGGCAGGTGGAGGAGAAACATTTATTATATGCACAGCACGGTACTAGACACTCTGAAGTGGAGGCTGCAAAGGCAAACACCAACTTAGTACAGAAAGGTTATATAAACAAAGCAGAGACTAGGTTAAAACATTTATTTCTTTAAAAAATATGCTCTCTCTCACCTTTCTTCAAATATGCATTTCTCTTCATCTTTGGTAGATACTACATATTATTTACCCCCAATTTAAATTCTACTCTAATTCCTTAGAATGGGCTTCCCCAATGGCTCAGCTGTAAAGAATCCACCTGCAATGCAGGACACGTAAAGACATGGATGGGTTCAATCCTTGGGTCAGGAATATCCCTTGGAGAAAAAAATGGCAATGTAGTTCAGTATTCTGGCCTCAAAAATTCCATGGACAGAGGAGCCTGAAGGGCTACAGTCCATGAGGAAAAAAAGTCAGACATGACTGAGCAACTAAACAACAATTCCTTAGTAACAGAGCTCCAATTTTATTTGACAAAGAGGGGAGCAATATTCCCCAAAAGACTACATTTTCCAGCCTCCTTTTACAACTAAGTAAAACTATAAGACTAAGTTCTGGTCAGTGAGTTGTAGGCAGAATTACTGTGTGGTACTTCTGGGAAGATGTTTAAAAGAAGCTGATACAGGGTTTCCCTTGTGGCTCAGAGGTAAAGAATCCACCTGCCATGCAGGAGACATGGGTTTAATCCCTGCTCCAGGAAGATCCCACATGCCACGGAGAAGCTAAGCCTCAGCTCCACAACGCTGAAACCTATGCTCTAGAGTCCAGAAGCCACAACTACTAATACCACAGGTTGCAACTACTGAAGCTTGTGTGCCCTAGTGCCCGGGCTGTGCAACAGGAGAAGCCACCGCAATGAGAAGCCTACCTCCCACAACTGGAGAGTAGCCCCTGCTCACTGCAATTAGAGAAAAGCCCACGCAACAACAAAGACCCAGCATAGCCAAAAATAAACGAAAATTATATATAAAGAACAGAAGCTGATACAGGGCCTTTCCTGGTGGTCCAGTAGTTAGGATTCTACCTGCCAATGCAGGGGACATAGATTTGATCCCTCATCTGAGAAGATTCCACATGCTGAGGGGCAACTAAGCGCATGTGCCACAATTACTGAAGCCCATACGCCCCAGAGCCCGTGCTCAACACAAGAAGCCATGGCAATAAGAAGCCCGTACACAACTAGAGAGTAGCCCCCTGCTTGTGGCAATGAGAGAAAACCCACAAAGCAACAAAGACCCAGTATAGTAAAAAAAATAAATAAATAATTAAAAATAAATAAATAAAAAGAAGCTGATACAGTCAAGAGATGTGCCCCTTTTGTCCAGACTTTTCTTCCTGCCTGGAATTTGAATGTAATGACTGGAATTCCAGTAGTCAAGCAGTCATGTTGGAGGCATGAGGCAATCCTAAGGATGGAAGACAGCAGTAAAATAGGTTGCAAAAAGAAACAAACCCTGATGACTGTGGAGCCTCTGTGCCAGTCCTGGACTGCCTATATTCCAGCTCTCTTACCTAAGAGAATAACCATTTCTTCTTTAAGTCAGTTAGTTTTCTATTGTATACAACCAAGCCTAAACCTGAATGATTCGCCATCTAGCTTTCACTTTCCCTTTTTGTGATAGACACGAGTTTGAGAAATATTTCACTTCACTCTTAACTCTAAGAAAAATATTACTGTGAGCTTAATGATAAATAATAAATAAATAAAAAGAAGCTGATACAGTCAAGAGATGTGCCCCTTTTGTCCAGACTTTTCTTCCTGCCTGGAATTT
This sequence comes from Aepyceros melampus, assembly GCA_006408695.1. Classification (NCBI taxonomy): domain Eukaryota; kingdom Metazoa; phylum Chordata; class Mammalia; order Artiodactyla; family Bovidae; genus Aepyceros; species Aepyceros melampus. The sequence goes on along the minus strand of SJXQ01004351.1, from coordinate 34,837 downwards.
GAATGTAATGACTGGAATTCCAGTAGTCAAGCAGTCATGTTGGAGGCATGAGGCAATCCTAAGGATGGAAGACAGCAGTAAAATAGGTTGCAAAAAGAAACAAACCCTGATGACTGTGGAGCCTCTGTGCCAGTCCTGGACTGCCTATATTCCAGCTCTCTTACCTAAGAGAATAACCATTTCTTCTTTAAGTCAGTTAGTTTTCTATTGTATACAACCAAGCCTAAACCTGAATGATTCGCCATCTAGCTTTCACTTTCCCTTTTTGTGATAGACACGAGTTTGAGAAATATTTCACTTCACTCTTAACTCTAAGAAAAATATTACTGTGAGCTTAATGATAAATGGCAATTGATACCTGGCCTCGGAGTCAAGGAATGAAAGAGAGCAGTGGGTACTGTGGTGAAGAACTAGAGAGTACATACTTTTATCTAGTGAGTGAACCACTTTAGTCTCCCCACAAAGAAATATGTCCTAATTTTTGAGGGCACTCAAAGAAGTCAAAATTGGATTCTCTGCTCAAGAGGAATTTGCAGCAGGGTATCAATTGAGAAGAGAAAATCTAGGTTCCAGTTCTGGGCCTATCTCTAACTCCTTTAGAAAAGCGACTCTCAATTACTTCTTTGGCCCTTCTTCCTCTTCTGAGTTCCAGTTCCTCCTCATCCAAGAAATTCCACCTTATCCATTCCCCTTTCTGATGAATTTTCACAGCACTCAGTTAAATCAGCATAGCCCAGCCTAGGGTGATTGGACCCACTACGCCATATCAACATTTCTTCATTCCCTCTGGACTTCCAGAATGTGGAAATCAAATGTAGTACCTCTCTGAATCACCTGTAGGGCATACCTTGAGGCTGGAAGCTATTCAAACTGTGCAAGTTGGCTGATAAGAACTAGAAAAGAAGGGTCCAGGTCCAGTAAAAAAGCCTACGGTAAGAGAAGCCTGGCTGAGTTCCAGGATCAGTGTCACAGCCATCTCCTCCCTTCTGGCTTCCTTGGTGGTCCAGTGGTTAAGAATTTGCCTGCCAATGCAGGGGTCATGTGGTAAAGATTCCACATGCCGCAGGGCAACTATGCCTGTGTACCACAACTACTGAGCCCATGAACCCAAGAGCCTATGCTCTGTGACCAGAAAAGTTACGCCAACGAAAATCTTGAGCACAGCAGCTAGAGAGTAGACCCCAACTGCCACAACTGGGAAAAGTCCATGCATAGCAACAAAGACCCAGCACAGCCAAGAATGAATGAATGAATAAATAAAAATCACAGCCTCCTTGTGAATCTTTCTCAAGATAAAAATATTGTTTATATTAAGGCAGGATGTCAGCAAATGGATGGCTGAAATGAACATTTACAATGAACAAGGCCCAGGCTGAGCTATACTACTGTGTAAGTCTTAGGCCTGTCCTCAAGGAACTCCTTATCTTGGGGAGAAAGAACATGTATATCCATTATCCTCTGATGGAAGGCTAATATACTGTTTCAAGGGTGATGCCCAGGGTGTGAGAGCACAGGAGACAGAGGACACACTTCGCAGCTGGCCAGCAGAGATCATGAGAGAAGACTTCCAGGAGGTGGCACACTTGAGCTGAGGCTTGAGAATTAAGAGAGTGATAGGAAGTGGGTATTCCAGAGAGAATCTGTAACATGAGCAAAGGTAGAGCCTGATTCAGGCAACGAAGAGTAGCAGGATATGGCCAAAGCACAGAAAGCCTGGGGGAGAATGACATATTAAAGCTCTAGAGGACTGCTGTGGCCAGATCTTATCACTTTAGCTGTCAGGCTAAGAAAATAGAACTTATAGACAAAGGGAAAAGATGCAGAGGGGTGAAAAGTGTCATGTGGTAGATTAATCAGGGCTTTGCTTTAATCTGCTTTCAAAGACCTTCTCTACTCAGCAGTCTTCCTTGGCCACCTGACAGAGAAAGAGAGGAAGTCACTGCAAACAGAAAAAACACACCAGCTTAGCAAGTACTACCCTATCTCTGACCTGGACCAGAGAGCTCATCATC
>SJXQ01004351.1:3018-32610 GCA_006408695.1 Aepyceros melampus | reverse complement strand
GGGAGGGAAGGGGAAGCAGGGGGAAAAAGCCCTCCCTGCTCAAGACACAGCCCTCTGACTTACGGCAACAGCCAGTCTGAAGCAATGCTAATGTCTTTCCCCCAGGGGCTGCACACAGGTCAAGCACGGTGTCCCCAGGCTGCAGGCCAAGGGCCAGGACAGGCAGCAAGGACGCGGCATCCATCAGGTAGTAGTCCATGAGACCCAGGCTGCCAAGCCTAGAAGAGAAGAGACCACCTTAAAGTTAAAGGCAAAGTCAAGAGACCCACCAGAAGTCAAGGTCTCAAGTCCATACCCTCAGGGATTACTGAGCTCTCCAAGCAAAAATTCATTTCTCCTACCCACCCTCAGTTATGCACTCACTCACTCATTCATCTACACAGCAGCCAGAGCAGCCTTTTAAAACAGAAATCAACTCACCCGATTCCAGCTACACTACTCATCTTGCTATTCCTTAATTAAGCCACACATACTCCTGTTTTGTAGTTGTTCTGCTTTCTGCATGCAACATACTTCCTCCAAATATACCTCATTTGCTTCCTCACTCCTTTCAGGTCTTCTGTGAAAGTTACCTCACCAAAGAGGCACCGGTATACCCTGACCACTCTATCCGAAAATAGCAGCCCCCTACTCCCATCTATCTTTAAAGTATTTATTATTTACTTTTTAGGTATGGGGGTGCGCGTGTATGTGTGTGTGTGTGTGTGTTTTTCTCCTTCGTAGACTTCCTCTTGCTTTGCTCATTATAACATCTCCAACACCTGAAACAGTGAATGGTGTGTGGGAGGAACTCAGTTTTATTAGGTTACCCATTGAAATACAAAGTTCTTTCTGGGTTCAGAAAAGAATGCCATCCATTGTGCCTGTCAGAGTTAAAATTATCTGACTTAGGTTTGGACAGAGGAATTGACTTTCATTAGGTTAAAAAAAGGGAGTGGGGTGAGGAAGAGGCGCATTCTGAGCAGAAGAAAACAAAAAAAAACCAAAAGCACAGAACCAAACTCATAGCTTCTTTCAGACACGTGAGAAATCTGGTGTGTTAGAAATACAAGGAGATCCAACCAGTCCATCCTAAAGGAGATCAGTCCTGGGTGTTCATCGGAAGGACTGATGCTGAAGCTCCAATATTTTGGCCACCTGATGCGAAGAGCTGACTCACTGTTAAAGACCCTGAGGGCAGGAGGAGAAGGGGACGACAGAGGATGAGATGGTTTGATAGCATCACCGACTCAATGGACATGAATTTGGGTAAACTCTGGGAACTGGTGATGGACAGGGAGGCCTGGCGTGCTGTGGTTCATGGAGTCGCAAAGAGTCGGACACGACTGAGTGACTGAACTGAGCTGAGAAATACAAGGTACATGAGATTGAAGTTCAGTTCAGTTCAGTTCAGTGGCTCAGTCGTGTCCGACTCTTTGCGACCCCATGATGCAGCACGCCAGGCCTCCCTGTCCATCACCAACTCCCAGAGTTCACTCAAACTCACATCCATCGAGTCGATGATGCCATCCAGCCATCTCATCCTCTGTTGTCCCCTTCTCCTCCTGCCCCCAATCCCTCCCAGCATCAGGCTTTTCCAATGAGTCAACTCTTCGCATGAGGTGGCCAAAGTATTGGAGTTTCAGCTTCAGCATCAGTCCTTCCAATGAACACCCAGGACTGATCTCCTTTAGGATGGACTGGTTGGATCTCCTTGTAGTCCAAGGGACTCTCAAGAGTCTTCTCCAACACCGCAGTTCAAAACCATCAATACTTCGGCACTCAGCCTTCTTCACAGTCCAACTCTCACATCCATACATGACCACTGGAAAAACCATAGCCTTGACTAGACGGACCTTTGTTGGCAAAGTAATGCCTCTGCTCTTGAATATGCTATCTAGGTTGGTCATAACTTTCCTTCCAAGGAGTAAGCGTCTTTTAATATCATGGCTGCAACCACCATCTGCAGTGATTTTGGAGCCCCCAAAAATAAAGTCTGACACTGTTTCCACTATTTCCCCATCTATTTGCCATGAAGTGATGGGACCAGATTGAAGTTGGAAAGCAGACAGAGGCCAAGGTTGTAACAGATATTAAGTTTGGACTATAACCTGTAGGCAGTTACCAAAAATTTTTAAAGAAAATCACATGAACGGCTAGTGAGAGTTTTAGAAAGCTAGGTAGGCTAGAAAGAGCAAATTAGAAACAGAGACACCAGTGAGAAGGCTGTTAGGAGAGGCCAAGTGAGAGCTAATGACATACAGATAGAGGCAGCAGTCATTAGGGTAGAGGGGGATGACAACAACATGATAGTCACAGGAGGACTCCTCATTTGCAGCTGTCATAAGGAGAGTCGCAAAGAGTCGGACACGACTGAGTGACTGAACTGAGCTGAGAAATACAAGGTACATGAGATTGAAGTTCAGTTCAGTTCAGTTCAGTGGCTCAGTCGTGTCCGACTCTTTGCGACCCCATGATGCAGCACGCCAGGCCTCCCTGTCCATCACCAACTCCCAGAGTTCACTCAAACTCACATCCATCGAGTCGATGATGCCATCCAGCCATCTCATCCTCTGTTGTCCCCTTCTCCTCCTGCCCCCAATCCCTCCCAGCATCAGGCTTTTCCAATGAGTCAACTCTTCGCATGAGGTGGCCAAAGTATTGGAGTTTCAGCTTCAGCATCAGTCCTTCCAATGAACACCCAGGACTGATCTCCTTTAGGATGGACTGGTTGGATCTCCTTGTAGTCCAAGGGACTCTCAAGAGTCTTCTCCAACACCGCAGTTCAAAACCATCAATACTTCGGCACTCAGCCTTCTTCACAGTCCAACTCTCACATCCATACATGACCACTGGAAAAACCATAGCCTTGACTAGACGGACCTTTGTTGGCAAAGTAATGCCTCTGCTCTTGAATATGCTATCTAGGTTGGTCATAACTTTCCTTCCAAGGAGTAAGCGTCTTTTAATATCATGGCTGCAACCACCATCTGCAGTGATTTTGGAGCCCCCAAAAATAAAGTCTGACACTGTTTCCACTATTTCCCCATCTATTTGCCATGAAGTGATGGGACCAGATTGAAGTTGGAAAGCAGACAGAGGCCAAGGTTGTAACAGATATTAAGTTTGGACTATAACCTGTAGGCAGTTACCAAAAATTTTTAAAGAAAATCACATGAACGGCTAGTGAGAGTTTTAGAAAGCTAGGTAGGCTAGAAAGAGCAAATTAGAAACAGAGACACCAGTGAGAAGGCTGTTAGGAGAGGCCAAGTGAGAGCTAATGACATACAGATGAGGCAGCAGTCATTAGGGTAGAGGGGGATGACAACAACATGATAGTCACAGGAGGACTCCTCATTTGCAGCTGTCATAAGGGCAGCTGCGGTGCAGCCATTCAGCCTGAGACCCAGTTCAGCATGGACAGCCTTTGGGGACAGTCTCAAGGAGACAGAAAACTTGGTCCTTGCTGCCCTGACAGGAAGGCTCTGGGAGAAAGATGTGACAAGACACAAGACACAGTACCACTGAGGATCAGCTGCAAGAGCTACAATCCTTTCACACTTGAATTGTCTGTGAAACTGTGTGCCTTGTACCTGACAAAGGAGAAAGACAAATCAGAGAAAAATATACAATTGCTATCATAGCTGTACTGGCTCATAAAAACTCATTCTTATCAAGTTCCTTCCTTTTATTAATTTTTTCTTAAGTTCCTTTCTTTAAGAAGCATTACTCAACCTTTTTTTTGGGGGGGTGGGTGATTCTTAGTTTTGAGAATTGGTTAAAAGTTACAATATCTCTTTTAAAAAAAAAAGGCACAGTATACTTATGGCTGATTCACATTGTTGTATGGCAGCAACCAACACAATATTGTAAAGCAATTATCCTGCAACTAAAATTTTAAAAAGAAAAGTAAAACAACTTTTCAATTTCAGGAGGTTCCTGGACTCCGTGAATACATTTTTGAACTTCCCAGAGGTTAAGATCCCCTTGATTTACAGGGAACCCATCAAGACAAGAAGGAAAAAATTCAAATACAGAGATCTGCTTTCCCCCTACTCTCAGGGTGTCCTCAGGCAACTTAGAAAACAACATGGTCGTATTCCATGGATCTGCCTAAAGCCAGGGCCTCCAAATCAGCCTCGAACCCTGCTCCAATCTATGCCCTCCTCACTGTGACTAAAACAATCTTCCTGAAACACAACTTTGATGGCAATAACATCAATAGTAAGAGATACTATGTATGAGTGCTATATTGCAGGGACTATACTTGGTTATTAATATGCATCATTTGATTTAATTCTTACCACAACCCTATAGGCAGGAGAACTCAGATTCTAGAGCCAGACTACTTGGATCTCAAATCCAGCCCATCTGCTCATCAGTTGTGTGACCTTTAGCAAATCAGTCAACTTCTCTGTACCTCAGTTTCCTCATCTGTAATGAGTATGTACCAGATAGGATTAGTGTGAGGATGAAATGAATTAACAGAAGTCAAATGCTTAAAACAGTATCTGGCACATAGTGAGCTATACTGTCAGCTATTACTATCATTACTTTCCAAGTTATCTTCTTGATAAGGAAACCAAGGCTCAGGTATTCAATGCCACCTGTCTTTTTTTTTTTTTTGGTTGCACTTCGTGGCATGAGAAACTTCTCCAACCAGGGATCCAGGGATCAACATGGGGGCCCCTGCAATGAAAGCTTGGAGCCTTAACCATTGGACCACCAGTGAAGCCCCGTATATCTAATATCAGTAACTGGTGAAGACAGGATTCAAACCTAGGTTTTCTTAACTCCAAAGCCCATGCTTATTATCACTCTATGTTACTCCTTTCCTCTGTTCTGAACCCCTCTTCAGTGGTTTTCTAGAACACATATTGGCCATTTACAGCAATATATATTAAAAGGCACACAGTATGAAGCTACCCAGCCCTGGCATTCCAGTCATTGATAAGCAACCACCAGGAAACTCCCACCAGGAAACCCCCCTTTCCCCAGACTGCAAGCTCCTGGAATTCAAGGTTCCCATACACGGTTTCCCATGTCCTTTTCCAGCCTTATCTCTTACTTCTCTTAAGCATACAGCCTTCCTTCAAACCAGCCGCTCAGACTACTGCAAAGACTCCGAATTTACAATGCCATTTCTAGCCTTGCCTCTCTCCAACCTATTTTCCACACAGCAGCCAGAATGATATTTTTAAAATTTAAAGCTGATCATGTCATTCTCCAGCTTAAAACCTTTATGGCTGGGACTTCCCTGGTGGCCAGTGGTTAAGACTCTGTACTTCCACCGCAGGGGGCACGAGTTCAATCTCTGGTCAGGGAACTAAGATCCCACTGCCAAATAAAAATGACAACAAAACAAACAAACAAAAAACCTTTTCATGGCTCCCTCTTCCCTTTAGAGAAAAAGGCCATAAGCGCATATGGCCTGTAAAACCTTCCTTATTTGGTTCAGATGGTAAAGAACCTGCCTGCAAGGCGGGAGACCTGGCTTTTATCCCTGAGTTGGCAAGATCCCACTCCAGTATTCTTGCCTGGAGACTCCCCATGGACAGAGAAACCTGGCAATGTACAGTCAGTGGGGTCATGAAGAGCCGGACATGACTGAGCGATTCAGCACAGCACAGACTTCTTCTGTAGCCTCACACTCCCATCCCCAACCCCAGGTCACCAGTTTTAATTCCTATTCATTTTCAGGTCTTAGCTTAAATTTCACTTCCTCAGCACTAGACCTTCTAACTATAAGACTCCATGGCATCTTGTACTTTTCTTCTGTAGTACTTATCACAACCATAAATAGTCAAGTTATCTCCCTCACTACACTGCAAGTTCCATGGGGACTTGTGCACTTCAGAGTGCCTGGCATTTGGTAGACAATATTTGCTGAATGAAAGAAACACTCCTTCAAAGATCAACTCCCATATCCTACAACTACCACTGAGCTCTCCTTTTTTCAATTTCCAAAACACAATTTAGCATTTTATTACAGAATCTTTTTTCATTCAAATTTATAGACATCTGAGCATTGGATAAGATGTCTGGAAGGTCTCCTTTCTTTTCCCCAGTCTAGTACTAACTTTGTGTTCCTAAGCAAGTCCTATTTCCTAGACAAGGCCCACTTTTTTGGTATCATGAGGTTACCTGTCCTACTCTCTTTGATGGGGGCAAAATAAGAAAGCAATTATAAATAACACATTTTAACTAGAGAGGGTGCAGTGCTCATATAAGAAGGGTGGGTTTTTCTCCTTTCTTAGGCAGTAGCACAGAGCAGGCTCAAAGTGCAGGTACTGGGGTTAAACTCAGTTCAGTTCAGACGCTCAGTCGTGTCCGACTCTTTGTGACCCCATGAATCGCAGATGCCAGGCCTCCCTGTCCATCACCAACTCCCAGAGTTCACTCAGACTCATGTCCATCGAGTCAGTGATGCCATCCAGCCATCCTTTTTCAGTCCTGTTTGGACTAGCTTCAACATTAATACAAATTTCATCAAGCCCATCAAATTCAAGCTGCATCAGAGTTTTATAGATCTTATTACAGCCCCAAATGCTTGCTTTTATTTGTTCTTTAAAAGCAAAAATAACTAGTTGGCTTCATAAGGGACCCTTGTTTCTTAAATTAAATTGCAGCAGGGATTAGCATGTTTAGTCTTCCTTGCAAACCAAGTACTCCTTTAGTGAAGAAAATCTCTATGCAAAACTCTGAAGAGACGAAACAGTAATGATTATTAGTTTGNCTTCAGCTTTAGCATCATTCCTTCCAAAGAAATCCCAGGGTTGATCTCCTTCAGAATGGACTGGTTGGATCTCCTTGCAGTCCAAGGGACTCTCAAGAGTCTTCTCCAACACCACAGTTCAAAAGCATCAATTCTTCGGCACTCAGCCTTCTTCACAGTCCAACTCTCACATCCATACATGACCACAGGAAAAACCATAGCCTTGACTAGACGGACCTTAGTCGGCAAAGTAATGTCTCTGCTTTTGAATATATTATCTAGGTTGGTCATAACTTTTCTTCCAAGGAGTAAGCGTCTTTTAATTTCATGGCTGCAATCACCATTTGCAGTGATTTTGGAATCCCAAAAAATAAAGTCTGACACTGTTTTTACTGTTTCCCCATCTATTTGCCATGAAGTGATGGGACTGGATGCCATGATCTTCATTTTCTGTATGCTGAGCTTTAAGCCAACTTTTTCACTCTCCTCTTTCATCAAGAGGCTTTTTAGCTCCTCTTCACTTTCTGCCATAAGGGTGGGGTCAGACTGCCTGGGTCTAAATACTAGCTACACCACTTACTACCTAAAGGACCTATAGAAGTAAGTACCTTAACTTCTCTGCACCTCAGTTTCCTCAAAGATGAAAAACAGTAGTATTACCCCCCTCAGAGAACTGTTGACAGAACAAAAGGAGGTAAGGCCCAACATGTATAAGCACTTAGTAAATATTAGCAATATTAGGATTCTTATTAAACAGGACAAGAGCTGCATCTCTTCCTGTATACTTCTGGCAGACACTCAGCACAGCCCCAGCCACGCTCCAGATCCTACCTGGCAGGAGGGAAACGGCTGACATCCCCTCTGGTGAAAGTAAAACAACGAAGATTTGGACTGTAAGCCCAGGACGCAGGAGATGGAGCAGCAGTTTGGCTATTCTCAGGCTCTGGTTCCCTTTGGAAGACAGCTTCATTCACAAAGTCCCTGGCCTTCAGCTGTTCCAGCTCAGCACTCACATGATCCCCAGCAGCGAAGTTATTGACCAGTCACCATACTTCTGCTCTGAGAGGAGACTGACCCGGATCGATGGCCAGAGATCTCCAAATTGCACACTGTAGGTCATGTCAAAATTCTGCAGAGCCAGTCGAGTAGCAGGAAATTTGGGCTCTGTGGAAGCCTGGAAGAAAGAGAACAGGCCTATAGGTCTTCCAGGCCTCATTATCCCCTTACTGCCTGAGCCCACCACCACCTTAGAGTGCTGGGGCAAACATGGATCCAGCTAGTGCCTTTGCATCATGCCTCTGCCTGCCAGAGAGAAAGTGTATGAGAGAAAAGCAGTGGGAAACTGGCCTTTCTAACTCAGTGTTGTGAAACTCCAGCTCTCACAATAGCATGTGGGGGGTCACCAAAAATGAGGGCATTCCTTGAGACCTATTAGAGGACTCTTGAGGAGAGTCTATAGAAGGTTGGTAGCAACTATAGAAGGCGATGGCACCCCACTCCAGTACTCTTGCCTGGAAAATCCCACGGACAGAGGAGCCTGGTAGGCTGTGGTCCATGGGGTCGCGAAGAGTCAGACACGACTGAGTGACTTCCCTTTCACTTTTCACTTTCATGCACTGGAGAAGGAAATGGCAACCCACTCCAGTGTTCTTGCCTAGAGAATCCCAGGGACAGGGGAGCCTGGTGAGCTGCCATCTATGGGGTCACACAGAGTTGGACACGACTGAAGTGACTTAGCAGCAGCAGCAGCATAGAGGCCCTGGGCAAAGAACAGATTTAAAGATGGAAGACATTTTTTTCTTTCTGAACAGTCCTTCCATTTTCTAAAGCATTTTCACATCTCCTAGTTTAGATGAGCACCACAAGAGAAAGTGCAAGCTGCCATCTATGGGGTCACACAGAGTTGGACACGACTGAAGTGACTTAGCAGCAGCAGCAGCATAGAGGCCCTGGGCAAAGAACAGATTTAAAGATGGAAGACATTTTTTTCTTTCTGAACAGTCCTTCCATTTTCTAAAGCATTTTCACATCTCCTAGTTTAGATGAGCACCACAAGAGAAAGTGCAGTGGGATACAAAAAAATATCAACCTTCTACATTTGGTGGAGAGGTGGGGGTAACTTACCTAAAGGTCATGCAGTGACTGACACCACAATGCTCAGTATCACAGGGCTGCGGGTCATTTGGGGCAAGTTCCCAGATTCCAGGAAGGTGGGATAAGAAGAGCTCACAGAAAGCTTGAAATGTGAATCAAGGTGGGGACTTATAGTATGATTGCTATGGGGGTAGCAGAGAGGGGCGTGAGTCAGGCTTGAGGAGTACAGAAATAGGTCGAAAGAGAAAAAAGATCTCAGCTGAGGAGTCCACAAGTTGGCCCTGGATGCCACAGCTGGAATGCTTACTATGACTGGCAGCCCTGTTACCGTCTATGAATTTTGTGTTGGCTTATATTTTCGGATTGCTTGGAACTCCTTCTCTGCCCTCATTTCTTGTTATGGTGGGGGCTCTTGCTGTGACCGTGACCTCTGCTACGGTGGGGACTCTTGCTCTGCTTCCTACTTTTGCCACCGTGGGGACTCTTGCTCCGGCTCCTGCTCTGGCCCTGCCTTCTGCTATGGTGAGGACTCTTGCTTTGGCTCTGACTTCTGTTACGAAGGGCGCTCTTGATTGGGCCCTGACTAGGTTTGGTACTTTCACTCTGGCCCTGATCTTCAAGACATGGAGGACAATCTTTCTGGTTTTGATTTGTGCTTTCTTGGGTACTATTGCTCCCACTCCGACTTCTGCTAAGATGGAAAGTCTTTCTTTGAGTCCAAGTTGTAGGGCCATGGGCACTCTCATTCGGGCTCTCACTTGCGCTTTGGTGGATGTTCTTGCTGTCACTACTCTGGCACTCACTATAACCAAAACTGAACTGCAGCTGGCATCAGTGCTACAGCTGGAACTCTTGGTTGAAGGCACAGGACAGCTGTAGGGAATGTGGGAGGACTCCTTGTGGGAGTCTCGAGAAGCCATGGAGTAGACGTGGAGGCCACATGGCATAGCATCAAGGTGACCCCGGGCTCTGGGGGCAATGGGTAAATTTTGGGGGTCAAAGGGTGTTCTCAAAGGGATAAAAGAATAGATGTGGGTAGAACAAGGAGACACCACAGGCTGGCGATGAGGTTGGAGTGGGCCCCGGGGAGTGCTATAGGTGACACCAGGGGGCACCACAGGCTGGTTCTGACACTGAAGGGGACCTGTGCATTGATTGAGGGGACCAGAGAGTAGGCCAGGATCGGGGGTGGGGGGAACCATGGAATATACATGGGTACTACAGGGGGGTCCCATGAGGGGTCCTCGGGGGCCGGTCTGAGCATAACTACTGGGTAAGATAGGATCACAAGGAAGGCGAAGGGGAAGGGAAGCAGGGATAACTGTTTTGAGGGTTCTAGGAACCACAGCAGGTGCAGGAGTCTCTTGCGGAAGTTCTTTGGGGCAAGAATTTGAGCAAGTTGTGATGGTTGTCACCATACAAGAAGGACCAGAGACGCCAGAAGGGCGGGAGGGAGGTGGAGGAGAGGAGCTGGGCTTGGGGGCACTGGGCTGGTCAGGAGTGTGCTGGGTGACCAGGGAGTGACATTTGTGGGGAGAATGTGGTTGTTTTACCTCTGAGGATTTGGGAGACTTTGCCTGGGGACAAATGGGCGCAGGGAGAGGGGATTCCTTACAGCTTCTGCAGGGGGGTGACTGGGGTGGATTCATAAACTGGTTGCCTGGAGGCGAAGGGAAGAAGGCAGGACAAGGACAGTGGGAGGACAGGGGAAGAGGTGGTTCCTGGGGACAGGAGGGACCAGAAATCATAGCACCTGGGGTTATTCGGAGATAAGAGCTCCCACCAGTCTCCCAGGAATAAATGGACTCAAAGCAAGACTTCCTGGATCCTGTAACTGGGGGTTGCCAGTACTCCCAGGGGATAGGTGGATGGCATAGTAAGGGTTCCCAGAGGCAGGTATGTGGGCCTCTGGGGGAAGATGGGAATAGTGATAAGAGCCCTCCTGAGGTGAGCTGGGACAACTAGATGTGCCTGGTTGAGAGGAAAGTGGGGAGCCACAATAATTTTTCCCAAAAGTCGGGTCAAGCTGTGGTTTAGGTTCATGAGAGTCTGGACGCTTAACATGGCCACGGTAAAAGTTGTCAGTGGGTGGGGAAGATGCTGAGGAAAGAGGAGGATAATTGTAACTTCTCCCTGAGGACCAGGAAGAGAGCAAAGTAGAGGTCATGGGCCCAGTATCCAAAACCCTCTGAGGAGGTGGAGAAATTACAGGTCTAGTTTCCATGTGCCGATGGGCAAGGGGAGGTGAAATTACAAGCCCAGTTCCCAGGGACCTATGAGTAAGAGGCGGTGAAATCACGGGGTCAGTTTCCAAAGGCACATGAGTAAAGGGAAGGGAGGTCACCGGGTTGGTTACCAGGGCTGGAGGGTATCCACCATAATAACAAACGTAACTGTGCTGGTCTATGTAAGGGCCTCGGGGACAGGGACGTGGTGTTCTCGGAGGACTGATCCAGCTGCAGTGAGGGCTCCGTGGACGGGCAGGAGGTGACCCCACAAGGCGGAACCGCTCAACACAAGGACTTGGAGGGGACGAACCAGACATGATAGGCTCCCGGCAGGAGGACTTTCCTAGGTGTGGAGAAGAGGGTTCAAAACAACATCCCCCTGGGCGCAGAAGAGCCTGTGGGATTGGGCAGGAGGGCGGTGGCGGCGGGGAAAGAATCGGTCGGGGTAGGGAGGAGGACTGGCCGGTTAGGGAAGAAATTTCAGGGCTACAAGTGAGGCCAGAGAAAGGGGCTCTGGACAAGTAGGGAGAGTCCATAAGGTGGGAGGAGTCGCTGAACCTTTTGCCTGGTTTGGGGGAAAGGTCTGGAGGGTGGTCGCTATAACCTTTCCTGGGAGCCAGGGCAGCTCGAGGCTGAGGAATGGGGTTGAATCCTCTCCCGGAGGGCAGCAGAGACCCAGGAGGGAAGGGATGGGGGGGCAGGGGAGGGTGGAAAAAACGGGAGGGAGGGGGAAAGGGAGGAGGGAAGTGGAAAGGTTAGTGGGGGGTCAGGGGAAGGTAACCAAGCGCCGGGAAACAAGAGGCGTGACAGAGCGGAAAGAATGAGGGCGGAGGTGATGACGTAACTTAGAGGGGCGGAGTCTGGAGTCCGCAGACCTACCTAGAGGGGCAGCCGAAGACTTGTGACGAAATAAAAAGGCGGAGAGAGGCGAAGGCTGCAGAGGTGAGGAGGCACCTAGTCACGCCGCCTGGGGGGTGGGGGAAAGGGGACCCAAAGCGTTCCAGAGGCGCTGGAGTAGCGAACTAACTGAGGGTGCGAGCTGTGACAGGGCTGGAGAAGTTTCCCGAGGGGCGGCGGTAAAAGGCTGCTGCCACTGGACCTTACCCACTTCTTCTTATGTCGTTGTCTCCGCGGGACCGTCGCGAAGTCCGCACGCTTCAGCATGTCCCGAACACCTCTCACTACGAGCGCAGCCATGTCGGCGTGCGCCGGTTCGTAATTCCGACCGGCACCGCAAAAGCGGACGCTCAGGTTCCGGAGAGGTGGTGTGCCCCACTGTGGACGAAAAGCGGAGAGCGTTCCGGCTGACTCTCTTGGGGCTCCGCCCTCCGACGCGAGAGCAAACCCCGCCCAGCTAGGGATCTTTTGTTGTTGTTGTTGTTAGTCGTTAGTCGCTCAGTCGTGTCCGACTCTTTGCGACCCCCTAAACTGTAGCCCTTGACGTACTCCTTTTCCTATTTGGAACCAGTCTGTTGTTCCGTGTCCAGTGCTAACTGTTGCTTCCTGACCTGCATATAGGTTTCTCAAGAGGCAGGTCAGGTGCTCTGGTATTCCCATCTCTTTCAGAATTTTCCACAGTTTATTGTGGTCCACACAGTCAAAGGCTTTGGCATAGTCAATAAAGCAGAGATAGATGTTCTTTTTTGAATTCTTTTGCTTTTTTGATGATCCAGAGGATGTTGACGATTTGATCTCTGGTTCCTCTGCCTTATTAAAACCAGCTTGAACTCTGGAAGTTCACGGTTCACGTATTGCTGAAGCCTGGCTTGGAGAATTTTGAGCATTACTTTACTAGCGTGTGAGATGAGTGCAATTAAGACTCTAAGCTGCCAGTGCAGGGGATGTGTGTTTGATCCCTGCTTGGGGAAGTAAGATTCCCAACATACTACACTGCATGGCCAAAAAAAAAAACAAACAACCAAAACAAAACAAAACAATGTACACTTAAAAGAGAATGTTCAAACCCTGCGAAAGTGAGAAAAGTTAAGTTGCTCAGTCGTGTCCGACTCTTTGCGACCCCGTGGACTGTAGCCCACCAGGCTCCTCTGTCCATGGGATTCTCCAGGCAAAAATACTGGAGTGGGTTGCCATTTTCTTCTCCAGGGGATATTCCCGACCCACGGATTGAACCCTGGTCTCTTGCATTGCAGGCAGATGCTTTACCCTCTGAGCCACCAGGGAAGCCATTCAAAGGTAAAGATATTGAAATCAATTATAAATTTTTAATTAATTACCTTAACCAAAATATCTAGCCTGCCATAATTCAACTGAGTATCCCCCATTTAAAGCCTGCCTGCATGTGAATCTGAAAGCATCCTTGGATTGAGTCCAAATTAGATAGGTCCCCCACCATTTATCATAAAATTTGAGTCCTCCTTCTAGCGTTTCCTGCTCTGATCCATATGTACATGTATTACTATGAAACTGTCTTCTAAATTGGAGAATGGCCATGTGAACTCCCACAAAAAACCCTCCAGTGACTTCCTTCTCCCTGTGGAAAAGCCACAGTCTTTACTTTGGCATATGTATGAGTTCCCTTGGGCTTCCATAACAAAGTTCCATAAACTGAGTGGCTTAAACAACAGAAGTTTACTGTCTCACATATGGGGAGTCTAGAAACCCTTAATCAAGGTTGGTTCCTTCAGACAGCTCTGAGGGAAAACCTGTTCTGTGCCCCTCTCCTAACTTCTGATTGCTTGAGCGTCCTTAGCTTGTGGATGGGAGAAGGCAATGGATCCCACTCCAGTAGTCTTGCCTGGAATATCCCATGGACGGAGGTGCCTGGTAGGCTACAGTCTCTGGGGTCCTGAAGAGTCAGATGCGACTGAGCAACTTCACTTTCACTTTTCACTTTCATGCACTGGAGAAGGAAATGGCAACCCACTCAGTATTCTTGCCTGGAGAATCCCAGGGACGGAGGAGCCTAGTGGGTTGCTGTCTGTGGAGTCGCACAGAGTCGGACACAACTGATGCGACTTAGCAGCAGTAGCAGCAACAGCAGTGCAGTACTTTGAGCATTCTTTGGTATTGCATTTCTTTGGGATTGGAATGAAAACTGACCTTTTCTAATCCTGTGGCCACTGCTGTTTTCTCCAAATTTGCTGGCATGTTGAGTGCAGCACTTTCACAGCATCATCTTTCAGAAGTTGAAATAGCTCAACTGGAATTCCATCACCTCCACTAGCTTTGTTCGTAGTGATGCTTCCTAAGGCCCACTTGACTTCACATTCCAGGATGTCTGGCTCTAGATGAGTGATCACACCATCATGATTATCTGAGTCGTGAAGATCTTTTTTGTACAGTTCTTCTGTGTATTCTTGCCAGCTCTTCTTAATATCTTCTGCTTCTGTTAGGTCCATACTATTTCTGTCCTTTATCGAGCCCATCTTTGCATGAAGTGTTCCCTTGGTATCTCTAATTTTCTTGAAGAGATCTCTAGTCTTNTGAAGATCTTTTTTGTACAGTTCTTCTGTGTATTCTTGCCACCTCTTCTTAATATCTTCTGCTTCTGTTAGGTCCATACTATTTCTGTCCTTTATCGAGCCCATCTTTGCATGAAATGTTCCCTTGGTATCTCTAATTTTCTTGAAGAGATCTCTAGTCTTTCCCATTCTGTTCTTTTCCTCTATTTCTTTGCATTGATTGCTGAAGAAGGCTTTCTTATCTCTTCTTGCTATTCTTTGGAACTCTGCATTCAGATGCTTATATCTTTCCTTTTCTCCTTTGCTTTTTGCTTCTCTTCTTTTCACAGCTATTTGTAAGGCCTACCCAGACAGCCATTTTGCCTTTTTGCATTTCTTTGCCATGGGGATGGTATTGATCCCTGTCTCCTAAAGCTCAGCAGCAGCCAAAAGACTGGAAGAGGTCAGTTTTCATTCCAGTCTTAAAGAAAGGTAATGCCAAAAAATGCTCAAACTACTGCGCAATTGCACTCATCTCATGTGCTAGCAAAGTAATGTTCAAATTTCTCCAAGCCAGTCTTCAACAGTATGTGAACCATGAACTTCCAGATGTCCAAGCTGGATTTAGAAAAGGCAGAGGAACCAGAGACCAAATTGCCAACATTTGCTGGATTATCGAAAAAGCAAGAGAATTCAAGGAAAACATCTACTTCTGCTTACTAAAGCTTTTGGCTATGACAAAGCTTTTGACTGTGTGGATCACAAGCTATGGAAAATTCTGAAAGAGATGGGAATACCAGACCACCTGACCTGTCTCCTGAGAAATCTGTAAACAGGTCAGGAAGTAACAATCAGAACTGGACATGAAACAACAGACTGGCTTAGAATCGGGAAAGGAGTATGTCAAGGCTGTATATTGTCACCCTGCTTATTTAACTTATATGCAGAGTGCATCATGAGAAATGATGGACTGTTTGAAGCACAAGCTAGAATCAAGATTGCCAGGTGAAACATAAATAACCTGAGATATGCAGATGACACCACCCTTATAGCAGAAAGCAAAGAAGAACTAAAGAGCCTCTTGATGAAAGTGAAAGAAGAGAGTGAAAAAGTCAGCTTAAAATTCAACATTCAGAAAACTCAGATCATGGCATCCAATCCCATGACTTCATGGCAAATAGATGGGGAAACAATGGAAACAGTGTCAGAACTTATTTTTTGGTCCCCAAAATCACTACAGATCGTGACTGAAGCCATGAAATTAAAAGACACTTGCTCCTTAGAGAAAAGCTATGACCAACCTAGACAGCATAGTAAAAAGCAGAGACATTACCAACAAAGGCCCATCTAGTCAAAGCTATGGTTTTTCCAGGAGTCATGTATGGATGTGAGAGTTGGACTATAAAGAAAGCTGAGCGCCAAAGAATTGATGTTTTTGAACTGTGGTGTTGAAGACTCTTGAGAGTCTCTTGGACAGCAAGGAGATCCAACCAGTCCATCCTAAAGGAAATCAGTCTTGAATATTCATTGGAAGGATTGATGCTGAAGCTGAAATTCCAATACTTTGGCCATCTGATGGGAAGAACTGACCCATTTGAAAAGTCCCTGAGGCTGGGAAAGATTGAAGGCAGGAGGACACAGGGATGACAGAGAATGAAATGGTTAGATGGCATCACCGACTCAATGGACAAGAGTTTGAGTAAGCTCTGGGAGCTGATGATGGACAGGGAAGCCCAGCATGCTGTAGTCAATGGGGTCACAAAGAATCAGACAGGACTGAGCAACTGAACTGAACTAAACTGACCCTACCTCACCACCAACCAATAAAAAGGAAGTCTGCACACAGTGGAAGATAAAATGAGTCCTCTACACATGAAGGAGTTCCATTCTGAGAGCACATTCATAAGTCCAATTTGTTTTAAGGTCAGCAAAGTTAGCCCAGGTACCCAACTAACACAACCCATTATACAGTACTGCAATGTAGTAGGTTTATAATAATTTTTACATAAATAATATATAACAAACACAAAAAATAAAGAAAATGTTTTAATCTTATAATACACTACCTAGAAATGTAGAGCAGTACAGTATAATAGCTGGCATATAGGGTCTGGAATTGAATGAACAGGCAAGAAGAGCAACTGAGTAATCAGGTGAAGGGAGAGGAAGAGGGAGATGATAGAGCTGAAGTATTGTGAGCAATAGAAGATGAAGGGAAAGCTGCAGTTTTACTCACACCTGATGCTGATGGTTCAGGTTCTGATTCCTTATTGGACTCAATTCTATCTACCTTCTTGAAAAAATGTCCAGTGATATCTGAGTAATACCTCTTTTTTTTCTCCTCATAGATGACACAGTAGCACTGGATTGCATTTTGAACAGCTGCTACAACCTGCATGTGCCATTTTGTGTTTGGGTCCTGGGCCTCAAAAACTAACAGTGCCTCCCCAGACAAAGAAAATTCCTTGCCATTTCCTGCATTATGAATCTCTTCAGTTACTTCTTTTTGTCGCTCTTTGTACTTTCTCTGGGCCTCCAAATCCATCAGATATTCATTACTCAGCTTCTTGTGTTCCATAAACAACTTAAACAGTATTGAAAATAAAAGGGATAGAAAAGACTTGCCACACAACTTCTAGAGAAATTTTTTAATCTCTATAAAACCAAAAACTAGGCTCTTGTATGCTCAGGCTTGTCAGATAGCTCATTTGTAAAGAATCTTCCTACCGATGCAAGGGGAACAAGAGACACAAGTCTAATTCTTGGTTGAGAAGATCCCCTGGGGCAAGAAATGGCAACCCACTCCAGTATTCCATACCCTGAATTAAAGAAGTTAAAATTTTTTCTCTATGTCCCTAATTAAAATTTTTGTTAAAAGACAGTTTTTTGGATAAATTGCTTTTAAAACTTATTTATTTTGTTTCTAAACTGGAGTTCTTTTTACTTTCAGTTATCAGACACCTATATTAAAATCATAAAATATGATTTTGCATTCACTGAATTACCAAATATTAGACAGTATACAATGCTTAGTACCAGTGAGCTTGTGGAGGGCAGAAATAAGTAAGTACTAGGAAAATATCCACTTTGGAATTTTTTTGTAGTCATCTAGTGAAATTTAAGCAAAAAAATAGAGGAAAAGAACAGAATGGGAAAGACTAGAGATCTCTTCAAGAAAATTAGAGACACCAAGGGAACATTTCATGCAAAGATGGGCTCAATAAAGGACAGAAATGGTATGGACCTAACAGAAGCAGAAGATATTAAGAAGAGGTGGCAAGAATACACAGAAGAACTGTACAAAAAAGATCTTCATGACCCAGATAATATGATGGTGTGATCACTCAACCAGAGCCGGACATCCTGGAATGTGAAGTCAAGTGGGCCTTAGAAAGCATCACTATGAACAAAGTTAGTGGAGGTGATGGAATTCCAGTTGAGCTATTTCAAATCCTGAAAGATGATGCTGTGAAAGTGCTTCACACAATATGTCAGCAAATTTGGAAAACTCAACAGTGGCCACAGGACTGGAAAAGGTCAGTTTTCCTTCCAATCCCAAAGAAAAGCAATGCCAAAGAATGCTCAAACTACTGCACAACTGCACTCATCTCACATGCTAGTAAAGTAATGCTCAAAATTCTCCAAGCCAGGCTTCAGCAATACATGAACCGTGAACTTTCAGATGTTCAACCTGGTTTAAGAAAAGGCAGAGGAACCAGAGATCAAATTGCCAACATACACTGGATCATGGAAAAAGCAAGAGAGTTCCAGAAAAACATCTATTTCTGCTTTATTGACTATGCCAAAGCCTTTGACCGTGTGGATGACAATAAACTGTGGAAAATTCTGAAAGAGATGGGAATACCAGACCACCTGACCTGCCTCTTGAGAAATCTGTATGCAGGTCAGGAAGCAACAGTTAGAACTGGACATGGAACAACAGACTGGTTCCAAAACAAGCTGGAATCAAGATTGCCGGGAGAAATATCAATAACCTCAGATATGCAGATGACACCACCCTTATGGCAGAAAGTGAAGAGGAACAAAAAAGCCTCTTGATGAAAGTGAAAGAGGAGAGTGAAAAAGTTGGGTTAAAGCTCAACATTCAGAAAATGAAGATCATGGCATCTGGTCCCATCACTTCATTGCAAATAGGGAAACAGCGTCAGACTTTATTTTTCTGGGCTCCAAAATCTCTGCAGATAGTGACTGCAGCCATGAAATTAAAAGATGGTTACTCTTTGGAAGAAAAGTTATGACCAACCTAGACAGCATATTGAAAAGCAGAGACATTACTTTGCCAACAAAGGTCCATCTAGTCAAGGCTATGGTTTTCCAATGGTCATGTATGATGTGAGATTTGGACTGTGAAGAAAGCTGAGTGCCGAAGAATTGACGCTTTTGAACTGTGGTGTTGGAGAAGACTCAAGAGTCCCTTGGAGTGCAAGGAGATCCAACCAGTCCATTCTGAAGGTGATCAGCCCTGGGGTTCTTTGGAAGGAATGATGCTAAAGCTGAAACTCCAGTACTTTGGCCACCTCATGCGAAGTTTTGACTCATTAAAGAGGACTCTGATGCTGGGAGAGATTGGGGACAGGAAGAAAAGGGGATGACAGATGATGAGATGGTTGGCTGGCATCACTGACTCGATGGACCTGAGTCTGAGTAATCTCCGGGAGTTGGTGATGGACAGGGAGGCCTGGCGTGCTGGTATTCATGGCATCACAAAGAGTCGGACATGACTGAATGATTGAATTGGACTGAATTGATGCTTTTTGTGTGCAGGGAAAGATCACTTTCTAACTTTCTAAATTGTTCATGTTTAATCAAACTCTGAAATAAAAGTAGAGATAGTCTAGAGTTGGAAAATTTAAGACTTGTTCCAGTGGTTCAAGTGAGAGAACCCTGGATCAGATATCAGAGAGCCATTTGGAGAAGATATTATATCAGGTACTGGAATCAATTGAAATACACAAGATTGGAAACAAATGTTGGAAGCTTACTTTTACAAGATAAAGGTAAGTCTCCCGTCAGAACTTTTAAATGTCTTAATTATGTATTTACATACTATTATATCTATATCACTATGTAAAAACTGTCTCAGGTGACAGACTCAGAAGATAATGAGTATAGATAATTCTCAGTAAAAAACAAACAAAATGAATCCGTCTGTTTTACAGTTCTTTAAGGAATTCAAAATAGTTTTTTTTTTTCTTTTCCTTCTCCAATGCATGAAAGTGAAAAGTGAAAGTGAATTTGCTCAGTCATGTCCGACTTAGCAACCCCATGGACTGCAGCCTACCAGGCGCCTCTGTCCATGGGATTTTCCAGGCAAGAGTTATGGGGTGGGATGCCATTGCCTTCTCCGTATTGTTTTAGTATACATCAACATGAATCCGCCACGGGTGTACATGTATTCCCAATCCTGAACCCCCCTCCCACCTCCCTCCCAGTACCATCTCTCTGGGTCATCCCAGTGCACCAGCCCCAAGCATCCTGTATCCTGCATCGAACTTAGACTGGCAATTCATTTCTTATATGATATTATACATGTTTCAATGCCATTCTCCCAAATCATCCCACCCTCTCCCTCTCCTTCAGAGTCCAAAAGTCCATTCTATACATCTGTGTCTCTTTTGCTGTCTCGCATACAAGGTTATCATTATCATCTTTCTAAATTCTGTACATATGTGTTAGTATACTATATTGTTTGTTTGTTTTCCTGGCTTACTTCATTATGCATAATCAGCTTCAGTTTCATCCACCTCATTAGAACTGATTAAAATGTATTCTTTTTAATGGCTGAGTAATACTCCATTGTGTATATGTACCAAAGCTTTCTTGTCCATTCATCTGCTGATGGACATCTAGGTTGTTTCCATGTCCTGGCTATTATAAACAGTGCTGCGATGAACATTGGGGTACACATGTCTCTTTCAATTCTGGTTTCCTTGGTGTGTATACCCAGCAGTAGGATTGCTAGATCATAAGGCAGTTCTATTTCCAGTTTTTAAAGGAATCTCCACACTGTTCTCCACCGTGGCTGTACTAGTTTGCATTCCCACAAACAGTGTAAGAGGGTTCCCTTTTCTCCACACCCTCTCCAGCATTTATTGCTTATAGACTTTTGGATCACAGCCATTTTGACTGGTGTGAAATGGTACCTCATTGTGGCTTTGATTTGCATTTCTCTGATAATGAGTGATGTTGAGCATCTTTTCATGTGTTTGTTAGCCATCTGTATGTCTTCTCTGGAGAAGTGTCTATTTAGTTCTTTGGCCCATTTTTTGATTGGGTCATTTATTTTTCTGGAGTTGAGCTGCATAAGCTGCTTGTATATTTTTGAGATTAGTTGTTTGTCAGTTGCTTCATTTGCTATTATTTTCTCCCATTCATGGGGTACACATGTCTCTTTCAATTCTGGTTTCCTTGGTGTGTATACCCAGCAGTAGGATTGCTAGATCATAAGGCAGTTCTATTTCCAGTTTTTAAAGGAATCTCCACACTGTTCTCCACCGTGGCTGTACTAGTTTGCATTCCCACAAACAGTGTAAGAGGGTTCCCTTTTCTCCACACCCTCTCCAGCATTTATTGCTTATAGACTTTTGGATCAAGCCATTTTGACTGGTGTGAAATGGTACCTCATTGTGGCTTTGATTTGCATTTCTCTGATAATGAGTGATGTTGAGCATCTTTTCATGTGTTTGTTAGCCATCTGTATGTCTTCTCTGGAGAAGTGTCTATTTAGTTCTTTGGCCCATTTTTTGATTGGGTCATTTATTTTTCAGGAATTGAGCTTCAGGTGTTGCTTGTATATTTTTGAGATTAATTGTTTGTCAGTTGTTTCATTTACTATTATTTTCTCCCATTCTGAAGGCTGTCTTTTCACCTTGCTTATAGTTTCCTTTGTTGTGCAGAAGCTTTTAATTTTAATTAGATCCCATTTTTTTATTTTTGCTTTTATTTACAGTATTCTGGGAGGTGGGTCATAGAGGATCCTGCTGTTACTTTTTAATATGAATCACCTGAATGACTGTTACTTGTTTCTATTTCATTTTTTGCCTCTAAAGCTTACATATGTGCTTTCAATTTACTTCATAAATTTACAGCAATAATATAATTTTAAGGGACCATTGTTTGTGTTGGGGAAAGATTATGCAAGAAAAGAGTAAAACTAAATTTTAATTAACTAGAAGAGGCAGAAGAGATTAAGAAGAGGTGGCAAGAATACATCAAGAACTATTAAAAAAAAAGATTTTAATAACTCAGATAACCATGATGGTGTAATCACCTAGTGCCAGACATCCTAGAGTACAAAGTGGGCCTTAAGAAGCATTACTGTGAACAAAGCTAGGGGAAGTGATGGAATTTCAGTCAAGGTATTTAAATTCCTAAAAGATGGTGCAATAAAAGTGCTGCAATCAATATCCAAGCAACTTTAGAAAATGCAGCAGTTGCCACAGGACTGGAAAAGGTCAGTTTTCACTCCAATCCCAAAGAAGGGTAATGCCAAAGAATGTTCAACCTACTACATGGTTGTGCTCATTTCACATGAGCTAGCAAGGTAATGCTCAAAATCCTTCAAGCTAGGCTTCAGTCATACATGAACTGAGAATTTCCAGATGTTCAAGCTAGTTTAGAAAAGGCAGAGGAACCAGATATCAAATTGTCAACATCTGTTGGATCATCAAAAAAGCAAGAGAATTCCAGAAAAACACCTACTTCTGCTTTATTGACTATGTCAGAGCCTTTGACTGTGTGGATCACAATAAACTGTGGAAAATTCTAAAGGAGATGGGAATATCAGACCACCTGACCTGCCTCCAGGGAAATCTATATGAGGGTCAGGATGCAACAGTTAGAACCGGACATGGAACAATAGACTGGTTCCAAATAGGGAAAGGCATATGACAAGGCTGTATATTGTCACCCTGCTTATTTAACTTATATGCAGAGTACATCATGAGAAATGCTGGGCTGGATGAAGCACAAGCTGGAATCAAGACTGCTGGTAGAAATATCAATAACCTCAGATATGCAGATGACACCACCCTTATGGCAGAAAGTGAAGAGGAACAAAAAAGCCTCTTGATGAAAGGAAAGAGGAAAGTGAAAAAGTTGGCTTAAAGCTCAGCATTCAGCAAACTAAGATCACAGCATCTGGTCCCATCACTTCATGGCAAATAGATAGGGGAACAATAGAAACAGTGAGAAACTTTACTTTTTTTGGGCTCCGATCACTGCAGATGGTGACTGAAGCCATGAAATTAAAAGGCCCTTGCTCCTTGGAAGAAAAGATATGACCAACCTAGACAGCATAGTAAATAAAAAGCAGAGACATTACTTTGCCAACAAAGGTCTGTCTAGTCAAAATTATGGTTTTTTCAGTAGTCATGTATAGGTGTGAGAGTTGGACTATAAAAAAACTGAGCACCGAAGAAACGATGCTTTTGAACTGTGGTGTTGGAAAAGTCTCTCAAGAGTCCCTTGGACAGCAAAGAGATCCAACAAGTCCATCCTAAAGGAAATCAGTCCTGAATATTCATTGAAAAGACTGATGCTGAAGCTTAAACTCTAATACTTTGTCCAGCTCTTGCGAAGAATTAACTTGTTTGAAAAGACCCTGATGCTGGGAAAGACTGAAGGCAGGAGGAGAAGGAACAACAGAGAGCAAGATGGTTGGATGGCATCATCGACTCAATGTATACAAGTTTAAGTAAACTCTGGAGTTGGTGGTGGACAGGGGTGTCTGGTGTGCTGCAGTCCACGGGGTCGCAAACAGTCAGACATGAGCAATTGAACTGAACTTGACTGAACTGAACTGACGTACAAAGTTGAGAGTTGCTCCATAAAGAAGTTTGTGCACCGAAGAATTGATGCTTTCAAATTTTGCTATTAGAGAGGACCTTTGACAGTCCCTTAGACTACAAGGTGATCAAACCTAGTCAATTCTAAAGGAAATCAGTCTTGAATATTCATTGGAAGGACTGATGGTGAAGTTGAATCTCCGATACTTTAGCTACCTGATACGAAGTGCTGACTCATGACAAGAGACCCTGGGAAAGGACAGAGAAACCTAGTGGGCTGCAGTCCACAGCGTTTCAAAGAGTTGAACATGACTTAATGATTGAACAACAATAATACATAAATAAATAAAAAACACTTCTGATAAACATAGCTAACAGCTGATTTTTTATAGATCTTTTCATCTTTCAGATATTCACATCAATATATTTTCATGTGAGATAGCTATAACTAGACTACTGTAGATAAGAAAAATAATTCCTCTAGAAGTTAAATCAATAAGCAAAGGCCTCAGTCAGCCAGTGAGTGATAGATTCTTGAATTCAGTTTTTAAAGCCACTGTAAAGTATATTTCCATAAAACTACATATACAGTAATATCAACAGTGCTTATTTTTTCTTTGCACCAGCATCAACTTTCATAAGGTTCTGAAAATATATATGAAATAGCAACTTTAATTATGTGAACAGTATTTTATACCAGTCAGTAGTAGGAGTGCATATATTTTATTTTCTGTAAGAGTAAATAAAGGTCATAAATTGGCACTTGGTCAGTAAGATGTGTCATTTTGATATATATCCACATATGGCATTCATTAGTCTATTTCACATTTAAAACATAATTTTATTTTAATGTTTTTAATGAAACATTGTTTAGTATGTTTTATTGAAACTTTTATTGTTATAGATACTTTCAGTGAATAAAGGATAATTAAATGTGTATGTAATGTGATATCCAATTTCTAGTATATTTATTTCTGAATCCCTTAAGGCTTCTAATTTCCTTTCCTGATACATCATTTTTTCCTCATATATGGATATTTTATTAGATACAGAAAAGTACACCTTTACTACAGCTGTTGTTTTCCCATTGGTGATCTTAGGCTAATATCATGGAGTACTTCATAGTTTTTGTGCTTCTGAGTGAATAAGAGAAGTACTCCATCTCTTAAGAAATCTCATAAATCTGACTCCTTTTAAAGTAAGCTCATCCTATAAATCTCTTCTAGTCCATTGCAATCTTCTACATTGTTCCTTTAGATTGATAACTGTATACTCTCAACATAAGTAAAAGAAATCACAATGTGTACTACAAATGAAGTGTTCTGTCGAAAGATTTATTTCCAAAATTTATATTCATCTCATATTTTTAGATAAAAGAAATGCCATGATAAGTGCCATTTCTATCATTATAAGCACAATTGGAGATTTCTTAACAAAGTCAAAGTGACTAAAGGAAATTCTTCATCCTCTGTTATTTTGCTAGATAGAAAAGGTTTTAAACTATTCCCTAATATCCTGGTATTTAGGTTATGTAACTGTTAAATGAATTTCCCTGGTGGCTCAGATGGTAGAGAATTTGCCTTCAATGGAGGAGGTCCAGATTCTATCCCTGGGCCCAGAAGATCCCCTGGAGAAGGGAATGGCTACCCATTCCAGTATTCTTGCCTGGAGAATTCCATGGACAGAGGAGCCTAGTGGGCTACAGTCCATGGGGTTGAAAAGAGTTGGACATGACTGAGTGACTAACACACACAACTGTTAAATAGATTGCAAAAGATTGTTATAACAATCTCCTATCAAGTAAAGCTTGCCATGAGCTCAATCTACATTTGAGGCTAGCTGTGACTCATGGACCAGTGATCCCAGGAATATGACTTCAGTTCACCTCCTGTAGTAGGTAGGCAGGTGAAGTCGCTCAGTCGTGTCCGACTCTTTGCGACCCCGTGGACTGTAGCCTATTAGGCTTCTCCGTCCATGGGATTCTCCAGGCAAGAATACTGGAGTGGATTGCCATTTCCTTCTCCAGAGGATCTTCCTAACCCAGGGATCGAACCCGGGTCTCCTGCATTGGAGGCAGACGCTTTAACCTCTGAGCCACCAGGGAAGCCTTCAGTAGACACTTAGAAAATTACTGTGAAGAGATCACCTATTTTGCCTTTGGATTTATGAATCTGGATTTTCAATTATAAAAACAATTTGCAAGTAATGATTGGGTCAGGAGGACCCAGACAGCTAATAGTTGTTGTTTAAGAAAGGCCCAAATGATTATAAGAAAGTGTGAGTAGTCATTTCTGGGGATTCAAAGGCATTTGCAGTTGCATATAAGATATACTCTCTTTCTGCCATTTATGTTTTAAAAGACCCATGTAACCTACCAAAAGTAGGAGAGATTATCACAGATGTGTCACAGAACTTTATGCCAACATCTATTTGAAACTAATAAAGGAAGAATTCCCAGAACAAATAACTTACTTTCAGGTAGAGCACTACAACTTGATTTCCTGACTTTAAAAACAAATAGGAATCTTCACTGAGACTTGTGATTTTCTTTCACTGTAATTTAAGATGTAGGGATTATAATGGTAATTATAAGGTTAACCTAAAAATGCAAAATATTTCTTAAACCTTTCATGAATGTATGATTGTATTGCTGAATGAATGAATGAGGGTATGTGTGTGTGTGTGTGTGTGTGAGGTCATTAATCAGAGTCCTTGGATCCTTCATGTTTGGAGTCCTCTATAGCACTTCCTACATTCTACTAAAAGTATGTTTATTAACCTATTTCAAGTAAATGATGTCTTTTAAATATAGGAATGTATTTTTTAAGACTAGCACTTGACACTGTTGATTGTGAATGTTAGGCACTTCAAAATGTTAATCAGAACTAAATTATATCCAGTTATAACCTATTTTGAATATTGGACATGAAACAAATTGTCTATACTTTATTCTTTTTGCATGTCAAGTTTTGGGAAAGTATACAGTTGTGTGATTATCAAATATTAAATAGTTTATAATAAGAATATAAGTTTTGGAGGGATACTGGGAAATGAGTTTGGTATCTTCAAGGCAGAACACACTTCAGTGAAACTTTTAATGCTTTATGAAAATAGTTGAGGTGATATCCAAACAGATGGGGTGGTAATGCTTCCAGCTGGCCTCTGACTTTTTATAAGACACCTCCAGGAGCAATAAGTTTTATCAAATATATGTACTCTACATGCAAAATTTTCATGCTACAATGTTTAACAGATAATCTGCCAAATAACACTTTAACAGATTTGTAGAATTGTTTTAAAGTAGGTGAAGAATTGTCTACTCTTCTTTTTACTGAAAGACACAAAGATTTAAATTGTTTATTACAAATATCAAGGATATTTGAAGATTATGATTAGTGTACAATGGTACAATTAATCAGCAACAATTAATTGCCAAATATCCTCTTAGATCCTATGCTTTGAACATTAAAAATATCTGATTTTCATTGTCTGTTTTAGAAAGTATTAAAAAATATATAGCAGTTATCATATATCACCATCAGGATCCATTAGGAGAAAACATTTCCCTTCTCAGGAAAATCCAATTCTGTATTTCTTATATTGACTATTCCCCTCTGGAAGTTACTATTATCTAAATAATAGGTATTATTCTTGATGAAACATAATATATTTTACAATTATGTTTAGTTTTTTATATCAAAACTAAAAGGTCCTAATCTATAATTTGCAAAGATGATGGTATATGTTCCTCTGGCCAAGCTGCCATACAGCACAGTTGCATCTCCATGCCAACTGACACATTAAAAAAAAAAAAATGGAAAAAATGGGTGTGATTTGGCAATATAAAACTTGATAATTAGGGAAACACTCAGGATCAATTTTATATTTATCAATATAAAAACTAAAGATGTAATAAATAGCTCTTACCTCCTTGGGAAATTTAAAGTTATATACTTAAAGTATTTTAGGAAGGGAAAGCCAGGAATATAATGGTTTATTGCTCTTAAAAGTATGTATATACTTGATATTTATTATTTTTCCTTTCTTCATGCCCATGAGTAACCTATGGAAGTAAAACTATAACAAACTATCCATTTGTCTGTAAATATTGTTAAGTATTTACACCAGAACTAAACCAATCTATTTGCATCCCAAGCAGACACCTCCAATGTCATAGGCAAATGGACAAATGGACTTGGTCCTTTGTTTCTCCTGTGAATTAAAGGAGCATGCTGTGTTCTCTTTATACTTGGGTATGAGGCCTGGGAAATTAATGCAGGATAACCTCAACTGCATATTAATAAGATGAGCTGAGACTGGAGCATAAGCCAAGAAAAATGCACATGCAAAATTTTCCAGATATTTCTAGCAGGTCTTTGCATATTCAAGGATTGGCATAAGAAATTCTTGCATTGTTCTTTCTAATTTGACTCTTCCATTAAATAAACAGTTTATTATGCTTGCAGATTGGAGTGAGTCTCTTTCTCCTCCTTGTTAAGTGAATATTTTCATAACTAATTCCTTAACTCAAGGGAGGAAATATAGTCATAAATTCCTTAGCCCTTTATAAACCAATAGAACATTTGCAGATGACAAACAAGGTGGATAGAGCTTGTGGCATAGAAAGAAAGATAATAACCAGGTATAATCAGTGTATTTGTACACCAATAGCAGTGCTATAACTATCACAGCAAGCTCAACTGTAAAGTACAATTCATTTTGGGATTGATTTTCCATTGTCTGTAATGAGTTTGAAGAAAGTAATTTTTCTTCTGTTAATATTAAAATTACTGTTATATATCCTTAGCTTCAAAGAGTGTACCTGAGCAGCATGAATTTAATAAACACAAAGTAACAGTAAAATTCTATACACAGGTAGGATGAATGGTAAGGATAACAAGCTCAATTTTTCTATTTCTTTGCTCCTCTCTCATTGAACTATTCATCTTTATAATGTCAACCTCTAGGCTTCAGATTTGCATTTTCAATATCAGCTATGTTTCACTTAACCTTTATCCTCATCAATTAAAAATACGCTGACTCATTTCCTCTTAGTTTGCATTTTAAAGGATGGATTTTTGAACATGGGCTTATGTCCAAAACTGTGTTTATTTTGTAATACTATTCCTATTTAAATTGCTTACCTAAATGAAACCAAGGTGCACATTTTTAATTTAGGCTTAATTGTTTTTCTTATACCATTCCTTTAAGACTGTTTATTAGAACTTAACTCTAACTTTCTCTGATAGATTCATAGTTCATACAGAAGATTAGAATACTATTATTGAATAATTTGTTCACTTATTTCTGGTCTCAGAGCTGCTTTCTGAAATGTCTTATTATTTGCATTTTTCTTTGGCAATGTTGTTTTTAACCTACCTTGGAGAACCTTACATAGTTGAGTATTTAGCATTATTTTGCTACCTGATAATGGAGTTAAGGCATTCAGTTATTAAAAAAAAAAAAAAAAAAGAATAAAATAATTAGGACTCTTTGTAAATGGATGCATGTGTAGGATCTCCCTACCAAGATGCTTATCAATACATATTTTTAAGTTAAGACCTAAATACCTTCTTTAGGTTGCCAGGAAAATCCCATGGACATAGGAGCCTGGTAGGCTACAATCCATGGGGTCTCAAAGAGTCGGACATGACTGAGCGATTTCACTTTTACTTTTCACTTTCATACATTGAAGAAGGGAATGGCAACCCACTCCAGTTTTCTTGCCTGGAGAATCCCAGAGACAGAGGAGCCTGGTGGGCTGCCGTCTATGCAGTCGCACAGAATTGGACACGACTGAAGATGGGGAAACAGTAGAAACAATGTCAGACTTTGTTTTTTGGGGCTCCAAAATCACTGCAGATGGTGACTGCAGCCATGAAATTAAAAGGCGCTTACTCCTTGGAAGAAAAGTTATGACCAACCTAGATAGTATATTCAAAAGCAGAGACATTACTTTGCCGACTAAGGTCCGTCTAGTCAAGGCTATGGTTTTTCCTGTGGTCATGTATGGATGTGAGAGTTGGACTGTGAAGAAGGCTGAGCACCGAAGAATTGATGCTTTTGAACTGTGGTGTTGGAGAAGACTCTTGAGAGTCCCTTGGACTGCAAGGAGATCCAACCAGTCCATTCTGAAGGAGATCAACCCTGGGATTTCTTTGGAAGGAATGATGCTAAAACTGAAGCTCCAGTACTTTGGGCACCTTATGCGAAGAGTTGACTCATTGGAAAAGACCCTGATGCTGGGAGGGATTGGGGGCAGGAGGAGAAAGGGACGACCGAGGATGAGATGGCTGGATGGCATCACAGACTCAATGGACGTGAGTCTGAGTGAACTCCGGGAGTTGGTGATGGACAGGGAGGCCTGG
>SJXQ01004350.1:518973-605375 GCA_006408695.1 Aepyceros melampus | reverse complement strand
AAAATTGGAAAGATTTTCAAAACAAGTTCCACTTATATCTGTTGTGCCTGCAGCAAAATAAGTACAATGGATTTGGGTTTGGCATCAAAGATCACTGCTGGGTGCCAAGCCTAGCCATTCACACCTGCATCTCAGCACTTATAGGCACTATCTTTGTCAAATGTTTGGCTCAATAAATCTCTGAAAATAAAAAATACTACATTGTTTTGGGTAATATTCAACATCTGAATTGGAAACACAGGAAGATTCAAAACAGAATTATTGAAACAGAAAATTTCAGTGATTCAAATGAAAAACTCAATTATTTCTCAATGCATAGACTTCATTGTTTAAAATTAATATTGCTGTTTTCTTTTGATTTGAAATAGCATGCCTTGCTCTTAATTGATGAAAGTTTAAATCATATCAAGATAAGAAAATAGAAAAGTATTAGTTTTAAATTCAAACTTTATGTTTCTTTCTGTATGAGTACAAAATTTTCTTGAGGATGGGTTTATTAGAGAATTCCTTTAAAGTTCTCATTTTTGGTCAAAAGAAGTCCTCTCCTACTTCTATGTAAGCAACTTAATAATAAATTTTTATCATAAAATCAAGAACAGCATATAAAACCCACTGGAAAATCATTCAATGGTTTTGAAATTCAGTTTATGTTCTGATTACCCTATGCTTTAACTATAAACCTATCACATTACTATATTTTCCCTTAGATACCCTCAGTTGCAATCAGAATATTAATCCCCAATAGTATTTTGTTTTGTGCTTTCCTTGAGGAAATTAAGAACATAACTCCTAGTGACTATTAAAATAGATTTAAATCATATCAAGATAAGAAAATAGAAAAGTATTAGTTTTAAATTCAAACTTTATGTTTCTTTCTGTATGAGTACAAAATTTTCTTGAGGATGGGTTTATTAGAGAATTCCTTTAAAGTTCTCATTTTTGGTCAAAAGAAGTCCTCTCCTACTTCTATGTAAGCAACTTAATAATAAATTTTTATCATAAAATCAAGAACAGCATATAAAACCCACTGGAAAATCATTCAATGGTTTTGAAATTCAGTTTATGTCTGATTACCCTATGCTTTAACTATAAACCTATCACATTACTATATTTTCCCTTAGATACCCTCAGTTGCAATCAGAATATTAATCCCCAATAGTATTTTGTTTTGTGCTTTCCTTGAGGAAATTAAGAACATAACTCCTAGTGACTATTAAAATAGTAATTTAAATTTCAAGTACTTCAAACATCTAAGCCTATCATAGTTTTATTATTTTCTAACTATGGATGTTGCAAGTGAAAGACAATTGCAAGAATGACCCTTAGGTTTAGCTTGAATACAGTATTTCCTAGGAGATTTAATAGAGCTTGAAAGGCAAAACATTCAATATCACAGTAATCCAAGTCTATGCCCCAACCACTAATGCTGACGAAGTTGAAATTGAACAGTTCTATGAAAATCTACAAGACCTTCTAAAACTAACACCAAAAAATGATGTAGTTTCATCATAGGAAACTGGAATGCAAAAGTAGGAAGTCAAAAGATGCCTGAAGTAACAGGCAAGTTTGACTTTAGAGTACAAAATGAAGCAGGACAAAGGCTAACAGAGTTTTGCCAAGAGAACACACTGGTCATAACAAACACCCTTTTCCAGCAACACAAGAGATAACTCTACAATAGACATAACCAGATAATTAATACTGAAATCATATTGATTATATTATTTGTAGCTGAAGATAGAGAAGATCTATACAGTCATCAAAAACAAGACTGGGAGTTGACTATTGCTCAGATCATGAACTCCTTATTGAAAAATTCAGACTTAAACTGAAGAAAGTAGGGAAAAACACTAGTCCATTCAGGTATGACCTAAATCAAATCCTTATGATTATACAGTGGAAGTGGCAAATAGCTCCAAGGAATTAGCTCTGATGGAGTACACAAAGAACTAAAGATGGAGGTTCCTAACATTGTAGATGAGGTAGTGATCAAAACCATCCCCAAGAAAATAGGAAATGCAAAAAAGCAAAATGGTTGTCTGTTGAGCCCTTACAAATAAGTGAGAAAAGAAAGAAGTGAAAGGCAAGGAGAAAAAGAAAGATATACCCATTTGAATGCAGACTTCCATAGAATAGCAAGGAGAGATAAGAAAGCCTTCCTAAATGAACAATGCAAAGAAATAGCGGAAAATGATAGAATGGGAAAGACTAGAGATGTCTTTAAGAAAATTAGAGATTCCAAGGTAACATTTCATGCAAAAATGGGCACAATAAAGGACAGAAATGGCATGGAACTAGCACAAGCAGAAGATATAAGAAGAGGTGGCAAGAATACACAGAAGAACTATACAAAAAAGTATCTTATTGACCTGGATAACCATGATGGTGTGATCACTCACCTAGAGCAGAAATCCTGGAGTGCAAAGTCAAGTCAGCCTTAAGAAGCATCACTATGAACAAAACTAGTAGAGGTGATGGAATTCCAGCTGAGCTATTTCAAATCCTAGAAGATGATGCTGTTAAAGTGCTGTACTCAATATGCCAGCAAGTTTGGAAAACTCATCAGTGGCCTCAGGACCGGAAAAGGTCAGTTTTCATTCCAATTCCAAAGAAAGACAATGCCAAAGTATGTTCAAACTACTTCACAGTTGCATTTATTTCACATGCTAGCTAAGTAATGTTCAAAATCCTTCAAGCAAAGCTTCAACAGTATGTGAACCGAGAACTTCCATATGTATGAGCTGGATTTAGAAAAGAAGAGAAAAGTGGTCAAATTGGCAACATCTGATGGATCATATTAAAAGCAAGAGAGTTCCAGAAAAACATCTATTTCTGCTTTATTGACTATGCTAAAGCTTTTGATTGTGTACATTACAACAAACTGTGGAAAATTTTTAAAGAAAAGGGAACACCAGACCTCTTTATCTGCTTCCTATGAAACCTGTATACAGGTCAAGAAGTAACAGTTAGAACCAGACATGGAACAACAGACTGATTCAAAATTGGGAAAGGAGTAGGTCAAGGCTGTATATTGTCACCTTGCTTATTTAATTTATATGCAGTATCATCATGTGGAATGCCAGAAAATGGATGAAGCACAAGCTGGAATAAGATTGCTGGGAGAAATATCAATAAACTGAAATATATAGATGATGCAACCCTTGTGGCAGAAAGTGAAGAAGAGCTAAAGAGCCTCTTGATTAAGGTGAAAGAGGAGCATGAAAAAGCTGGCTTGAAACTCAACATTCAGAAAACAATGATCATGGCATCTGATCCCATCACTTCATGGCAAATAGATGGTGAAACAAGGGAAACAGTGACAGACTTTTTATTTTCTTGGGCTCCAAGATCACTGCAGATGGTGACTGCAGCCATGAAATGAAAAGATGCTTGCTCCTTGGAAGAAAAACTATGACAAACACATACAGCATATTAAAAAGCAGTGGCATTGCTGACAAAGGTTTGTCTTATCAAAGCTATGTTTTTTTTCTAGTAGCCATGTACAGATGTGAGAGCTGAACAATAAAAAAGGCTGAGCACTGAAGAATTGATGCTTTTGTACTGTGATGCTGAAGGAAGCTCTTGAGAGTCCCTTGGACTGCAAGGAGATCAAACCAGTCAGTCAAAGGAAATCCAACCAGAATATTGATTGGAAAGACTGATGCTGAAGCTGAAGCTCCAATACTTTGGCTACTTGATATGAAGAGCCGACACATTGGACAAGACCGTGATGCTGGGAAAGATTGAAGACAGGAGGAGAAGGGGACAACAGAGGACAAGATGGTTGGAGGGCATCCCTGACTCAATGTAGCTTGGTTTGAGCAAACTCTGGAAGATGGCGAAGGACAGGGAAGCCTTACATTCCTACAGTCTATGGGGTCATTAAAGAATCAACAAGGTTGAGCAACTGAACAACAGCAAAACTATGGATGTTGCAAGTGAAAGACAATTGCAAAGATGACCCTTGGATTTAGCTTTAATACAGTATTTCCTAGAAGATTTAATAGAGCTTAATGTTTCAATGGAATTAATTCCTCTATATAATGAAAATGGTAAACTGATCAAAACTGAAAGGAACCTCTTTCAACTTCCACCTTAAATTGGCAATAAGTACTTCCAAAGGCTGGCTGAAACCATAAATAGGATGGCCAGAGTAGTTTGAACTTCCCATATCTATAAAGGAAGCCTACCCATTCTTTTGAAGTATCACCTGCTGAATATTGCTGCTAAACCAGTTTTCTTGACCTCTGCAAAACATTGAGCGTGATCTTAAGAGGAAGGAGCATCCTGATTTGGAACCTCAGCCTGAATGACTAGGAAAAAATGTATTTGAATGCTCCCATGTGCATGTTTCCCTCATGATACTCAGCAAAGTGAAAGTGAAGTTGCTCAGTTGTGTCCAACTCTTTGTGACCCCATGGACTGTAGCCCTCCAGGCTCCTCCGTCCATGGGATTCTCCAGGCAAGAATACTGGAGTGGGTTGCCATTTCCTTCTCCATACTCAGCAAAGGAATACCTCAATTAAAATTATGTCTCTCCAAAAAATTCTTTATAATTGAATTAGGCTAAAAGATTTAGGTGAACTTTTTAGTGATCTCAACGAAACCACATAATAAATGTTTCCTTCTTTGACATTCTTGATTCCTCAACATCTAAAATATTAAACAATTGGTGCAAAAGCAAATCAAATGACTATAAACATACAGTTTACAAACACAAACCATTCTATAATTTTTTTCAAAGACTACTCATAAGCCTTAGGTGGACTTTCCTGTACAATTATCCTGTTCTCATTTTATGGAGAAAAGGCAGATGGTTGTTGTTGTTTAGTCACTAAGTCATGTCCGACTCTTTGGGACCCCATGGACTGTAGTCCATCAGGCTCCTCTGTCTATGGGATTTCCCAGGCAAGAATACTGGAGTTGGTTGTCATTTTCTTCTGCAATGGATCTTCCTGACCCAGGAGTCGAATCCATGTCATCTGCAGTGGCGGGTGGATTCTTTAATAGTGAGCCACCAGGAAAGCCTGAAAGGCAGATTATCATAGTAGAAAAAGGATGCATTTTGTCATCAAACATGCTAGACTTCTTATGCCAGATTCATTGCTTGCTAACTTGATGAATTTAGGCAAATCATTTGATCTTTCTGAGACTTGTTTCTCCATCTTTGAACCAAAATTGCTATGTGATAAATAAAGTCAATTATCGAAGCAGTAATAGTAATAACTACATTCATTGCATCATTCGTCAGTGACAGTTACTGTGCCTAGATGCTTTGTTTATTTAGGAGATGGTATATTAGTTAAGAGAGTAACATTTGCAGTCAAATATTAATTCAATTATTAATTCTACTAACCAGCTAGCTGTGTAACACTAGGAAGATTTCTTTTCTGAGTTGAAGTTTCCTCAGCAACAGCATGAAAATCGAAATGCCTATCTAACAAAAAGATTGTTTTATGATCAAATTAGATTTTCAAATTTATCACTTCATCTCCCTCAATATCACTCTCTAGTCCCCCAATTTGCCTCTATTTTTTCTCTAATAGTGTTATCATCATTTGAGATTATATTGCATATTTTTTAAATTGTTCATTTTTGTCCTCCCACAAATAGGTGAATACCACCAGGAAAGGGATTTATTTTATATATTACAAAATCCCTGTTTATCTCACTGAAGTTATTCAAATATTTGTCAAATTAATGAGTAAATATTAAGTGTTTTGAACTAATAGATTCAAAACTAAAAATTCAATAGTTGTTCACTAGTTTTCTGAAAATATGTAGAGAGGGTAAATAATTTGCCTAAGGAAGCACATCTGCTCAGTGACTGGGATATATTAGGACCCAGAATTATTTACTTCTGGTTTATTCCTTGTGCTACTCTAGCGGTTCTTCAAATGTGGCCCCTAGGAAGATGGCATGATATCACCTTGGAACTGTGTTAGAAACACAAATTCTCAGGCCCCAACCCAAACTTATAAACATTTGAGGTAAGGAGAAGCAATCTTTGTTCAAACAAGCACTCTTGATAATTCTGAAACATGCTAAAGTTTGATAACCACTGTACTATAAACCCTAACACTTTCTAATACCATGACTGCTTTCTATTACTACAACTTCCTCAATGTCAAATTGGAAAAAAAATAATATATAATTTAATATAAACTAAAAATCTTTACTTTTTATAAATAGTAACTCATTCAAATTTAAATTTTTTTTCTGTTAGTATCAAACATAATACCCCTAGTTTTATCTAACCCTTGGTTTTAGGAAAGCCAGAGATCAAATTGTTACAGGACTATGCCCACAAAAGTTTACCCTTTTAAGTTGATATATTTGTCCTGTGACATACCAATTTAATCTAGATCATAAGAATTTATTCCTTCAGTGCTACTTAATCAGATGTGTCATGTGCATTCACTATTTTAAAATATATTCTCATGCAAATAATTTGCAATAACTACCTGGATCTAGCTTACCTGTAAAATGAGCACCAGATATTAAAAAGAATACATTTCAATCAGTTCTGATGAGGTGGATGATGCTGGAGCCGATTATACAGAGTGAAGTAAGCCAGAAAGAAAAACACCAATACAGTATACTTACACATATATATGGAATTTATAAAGATGGTAATGATAAACTTGTATGCGAGACAGCAAAAGAGACACAGATGTATAGAACAGCCTTTTGAACTCTGTGGGAGAGGAGAGGGTGGGATGATTTGGGAGAGTGGCACTGTAACATGTATGATATCATAAGTGAAACGAATTGCCAGTCTAGGTTCAATGCAGGATGCATATGCTTGGGACTGATGCACGGGGATAATCCAGAGAGATGGTGTGGGGCGGGGGGCGGGGGGCGGGATTGGGAGTTCATGTACATTTGTGGCTGATTCATGTCAATGTATAGCAAAACGAATGCAGTATTGTAAAGCAAAACAAACTAAAAAATAAAAATTAATTAAAATAAAAAAAAACACTTTGAGGATCTTAAACTGCCCAAAAGTTAAGAAAGAAAATCAAAAAACAAGAACAAAATAAAAAATGTCCCACATTCATTGATTGATTGTTGACTTTGATTCTATAGGAGAAAGTTAAATATTTTACATGTTATTCTTCAATTCATCAGTTGCACAGTAAAAATTGGCTGTGCTTAGATTATTCTTAGAATGATTGAATAAAAAAGACAAGGCAAATTTTTGTGAAAAACTTTAAGCCTTCATTTATTAGACTTTTTTCTCTTTTTTACTTCATAAATCTTGATCTTACATTAGCATTATGGTGCATTGCAAGAATTCAATTATGAATCTTCCATTCTCTTGGAATTAATAATACCACAGTGTTGATGAACATCGGAGAAGGCAATGGCAACCCACTCCAGTACTCTTGCCTGGAAAATCCCATGGATGGAGGAGCTTGGTAGGCTGCAGTCCATGGGGTCGCTAAGAGTCAGACACGACTAAGCAACTTCACTTTCACTTTTCACTTTCATGCACTGGAGAAGGAAATGGCAACCCACTCCAGTGTTCTTGCCTGGAGAAGCCCAGGGACTGGGGAGCCTGGTGGGCTATCATCTATGGGGTCGCACAGAGTCGGGCATGACTGAAGTGACTTAGCAGTAGCAGCAGTTGATGAACATAATTCTTATTTTGTAGAAAAAAATGAAAATAATATTTTGCCCAATAATATTTTGCCTATGTAGTTTGGCATTTCAGTAATGGAAAGTTACAGTTTTCTCATAATAATATCATTGCACAACAGATGACAGTTATTTATTCTTGTTAGAACAATTTCATTTCATGTAAAGGCTGACTCAGCTTGTTCTTTGGGAAATAAGAAGGATTATGAAAATTAAGTGGAAAACAAAAGAATATATAGTCATGAATTCAACCTGAAAACCAATGGAAGAAAATATCTGAATGGTAATACTTCTTTATTCATGATAGCTAGACATTTCAACATAGTAAATTATAGACTTCTGTGTTCATGCGATCTTGAGTACCAGTATAATTCTTAATTTATTGGCTCCAGTAAACCCTGGCCAATTCTAAGTGAAGAAGATTTCCAAAGAAGATTCTAATCTAAATAACTTGTTAGCTTGAATGATTTTGTTAATAGTAAGAATTTGCCATTCCATGTCTCTTGTGCAAGTAAATTATTATCTCTGTATACTAATTCACAATAAATCTTACTCCTTGTAAACAAATGAAAATGTTTTTCAACATAGTTGGCAACATGGCATAATATTTAGACTTCAAGTATTTATCTGAGAATCCTATTTAAAATTATAAGCATCACTGAAAAGGGTAAGGCATTAGGCTGGAGTAATACCCTAGTGAGTATTAACCTTATACTACCACTTTCTTGCCAGAAACTTAGTGATGAGGTGAAAAGAAGGAATGAGTGATTGCAGTTAGAGGACTGAGTAAATTTAGATCATGAGTTGCTATTTGTGATGAAATATCAAGCAAGAGTGATGAGATTGCAATAGTGTTGAGAAAGCGAGGGCTGACTAGGGAAAATGGGGTTTGCACACTTCCATATGTGAACAGCTTGAGTCCCCAGGAGCCAATTGTCACATAATGTGCAGATAGATAAGTGCCTGGGCTGACAGGAATTCTCACATAAATGTCAGTGTGCTTTGGGAGCTTGGGAGAAATACCAGAGAGGAGCTGAGAATGAGTAATATCACCTCTGCCCTCAGACAGTGCTTTGTTTCCAGATGCAGAAGGGACAATCAGGCTTATCGCTGCAGTTGGCCAAACAAGATCACCTAAAAGTCATTTGTTTTATACTTGATTGATGCTATCAGGGAAATTATATGACCTCTGTTTTGCAACGATGTGACCTCTGCTTTGGGAAATTTTAAAGTAAAGCCCAATAAAAAGAGGCTAACGCAAATTGCATTTCCTGCATTTTACCCTTTTAGCTATCTCAGATCAATAACCATTCACTGGTTACTGTGATTCTCACATGGAGGAAGGAGCTGCACATTTTTCTTAATGACAGCAAGTATTAAATTTAACTATAAATGGTTGAGTGTGATTTTAAAAGACCATTAAAGCACCATGGAGCATTTCAGCATTCTATAGCGTGTCTTCATCTTTATATTATGTTAAAACCTGCCTCCATTTTGTGGTAATAATGGAGATAAGAGCATGTATTAAGGCATTTTGTAAGAAGAAGAAATAAATACACATTTTATTTTTTAATCTCCTTTTCCTATGACAAGTCTAAAATTAGGAAGTAAAGAAATTGGTAATCTCATACCTACAGTGGCTCCTAATAGGTATATGGTTGGATTTCATTTAAAGGGTAAAGTCAGATGGGAAAGAAGAGAGAATATCTTGTATTGATACTTTAAAGCATGAGTAACCACCAGAGTATTTTCAAAGTGGCTCTCCCACTTCTCATTCCCACCCACAATGGATGAGAATTTCTGTTACTCCACAATTGAGTATTTGGTATTATCAATTATGTTTTTTTTTTAATTTGCATTTATCTAATGACATGAAATTGAGCATATTTCATATAGTTATTTGCCATTAGATATCTTTGTTTAGATCTTTCATTCATTGTTTTATTTATTCCCCTTATTATTGAATTTTAAGAGTTCCTTGTATATTCAGGATACAAATTTGATTGTTTTCATCAGATACATAATTTGAAAATATTTTACCCTATTCTTTCCCCCCAATATTGTCATTCTATTAACAATATTTTTCAAATCAAAGCTTTTAGGTTTGATAAAGTCCAATATAATGAGGTTTTTCATTTATAGGTCATAC
Organism: Aepyceros melampus; assembly: GCA_006408695.1. NCBI lineage: Eukaryota > Metazoa > Chordata > Mammalia > Artiodactyla > Bovidae > Aepyceros > Aepyceros melampus. Next base: position 595,585 of record SJXQ01004350.1, on the reverse strand, counting down.
TTTTGCTGTGTCTAAAAGCTCATTGCCAAACACAGGGTCATGTAGATTTTCTCCTAGAAGCTTTATATTCTTTCATTTTTATAACCAGTTTTTTTGTTCACTTTGAGTTAATTTTTCAAAAGATATAAGGTATGCTGCTAAGTCACTTCAGTTGTGTCCGACTCTGTGCGACCCCATAGACGGCAGCCCACCAGGCTCCACTCCCTGGGATTCTCCAGGCAATAACACTGGAGTGGGTTGCCATTTCCTTCTCCATAAGGTATAGTTATAGGATTTTTTTTTCACATGGTCTTCCAATTTATTAATACCACTTGTTAAAAAGACTGTTCTTTTCCCACTGAGTTTCTTTGCATCTATTTCAAAAATCAGTTTATTTGGGTGTCTGTTTCTGGAACCTTTATTTTATTCAATTGATCTATATGTATCCTTTCACCAATACCACAATATCTTGATTACTGTAGCTTTATAGCAAGCTTGAAATTGAGTAATGTGAATTACCCAACTTTTTCTTACTTGTCAGAGTTTTTTTTTTGTTTGTTTTTGCTTTTGTTTGTACTATTCCTCTTCCTTTGAATTCCCATGTAAATTTTAGAATCAGCCTCTTTATCTACCAAAAACAAAACAAAAAATGCTTGTGGAGATTTCTATTGAGATTGTGTGGAATCTATTGAGAAATTGGAAAGAAATAACATTTTAACAATCTGGAATCTTCCATCCCATCTAGATGGTATATTTTTTTCCACCTATTTAGATCTTATTCTATTTTTATCAGTGTTTATACTTTTCTACATATAGATCATACCTATATACATATATATATATATATATATATATATACATACATTAGATGGCTGGATGGGAAGAAATTTGAGGATTGCAATCAGCTGTTTTAAATGAATAACTGGTTTTGCCATACATCAAGATGAATCTGCCACAGGTATACACGTGTTCCCCATCCAGCTTGTCATGCCAAAAAAGAAAAAAATAAATAAATAAAATAAAAAATAAATTAATAACTGGGAGTCTAGCTTCAGGTATTATATAGCCTTTTCTTATACCTTCTGGAGGAAACCAAACCCTCCAGAAAGGGACAAGAATATCTTAGCCCACCTGGAGTCTTAATCATTCTCTGATCAACCATTCACTGCCTGCTGAACTAAAAGGAAATTCTCCTCCTAGGGAGACCAGTGAAACAGGCACTGTGCTTCAGTCCTCTCTCTACTTCTAATATTTTTGCATTCTTCTTATCTCATGGTGCTTCCTTTTAGAGAATTGGTGGTGGTGGTTTAGTCACTAAGTCATGTCTGACTGTTGTGACCCCATGAACTGTAACCCATCAGGCTCCTCTGTCCATGGGATTTTCCAGGCAAGAATATTGGATTGGTTTACCATTTCCTTCTCCAGGGGATCTTCCTGATCCAGGGATCAAATCCAGGTCTCCTGCACTGTAGGCAAATTCTTTACTGACTGAAGTACCAGGGTAACTGTACTCAACACATTGTAATATGTTATCCTTACTGATATATTTATATTTTAAAATATTATTCCAGAAGAATTATTCAAAAACAAATTACTTTGTTGAGATTTCTGGCAATGTGATATCAGTATAGAAAAATATTTTGGGATTAAGAGATTTCCTAATATCTATTAAATCAAAACACAAAAATGTCATTATTCTTCCTACTTATAAAGTGATTCTAGGGTCTAGGTCACGTACACATCAAAACATTAAAATAGAGAACTATTACTTAGTGAGTACTTGCTATGTGTCAGACACTGAGTTAATTATTTTATGTATCTTGTCACTTCTAATCATTATTACATTGTAAGGAGGTAAATATGGTCATCCTGATAGTACAAATACGGAATAGAAGTTTAAATTAGTTAAATAACTTGAAAGGTCAAAGAGTTAGCAAGTGACATAAACTTCAGACTTCCCTGGTGGCCCAGACGGTAAAGCATCTGTCTACAATGCGGGAGACCCGGGTTTGAGCCCTGGGTTGGGAAGATCCCTTGGAGAAGGAAATGGCAATCCACTCCAGTACTGTTGCCTGGAAAATCCCATGGATAAAAATCATCACTATTTTATTGTTTTATGCTTTATTCACTAGAAAGGTCGCCAAAATAAACAATATGAATTTTATAGATAATTTCATAAAGAAAGCATATCTTCTGATTCTGAAACAATCTTTCTTAAGAATTAGTTTTAGATGTAAATGAAATGTCCAGTGCTCAACAAAGTAAAATTAGATATAATTAAACTATCACTAATAAGATTAACTGATGGAAAATGTGTTGGCTTTTGAAATTCTTTTCCTCAAATCTCCCTCACTTGAAAAAATTTCTAAAGTCATGTTCAATTTCCTTTGAGCCTATACTGTAATAGCTTTATATCCTTTCTCTTATATCCTCATCTTTTCTCAGCAACGTTCTAAAAACATTATGCCTGACAGCCATTATTATATCCCCGCTTGATTATATAATTATTGGCATTATTAATTTCAGCAATATAAAATTAGCAGAAAAAACTGAGAACTAATCAAGATGGAATGTTCAGATCACAGCATATGAAAACTTGGAGTAAATATTCATTTGGAGATTGAAAATTTAAGATGTGCAACTTTCATTAATATTTTATAATAGATACTTATACTTTCTCATTCTCCAAGTGTTGAAATTGGCACTTATAATATAGTGTGATCTAACAGGGTATCAAAAAGCATCAGCTAATTTAATTTATGCCATGCCAGTTCTACTATGCTCAGCAAATAAGAAAGTGACCTTCTTTGTATGACAAAATGGTGGAGGTTCAAACTTCATTTGTGTTCTAATTCTGCATAAGAAAAATATTGCATAATATTAGAGCTACTCCACAACATACAAATATAAAGGGAACCAGGTGGAGCACTAGTTCTACTTATTTATATTCAATGCACCTTGGGTCAGCAATCAGAGTGGAGGCCAGAGGCATCATTTTAATGATGCTAGTCCAATGCCTTGAATTTTAATAGCACCTTCCTGATGAGAAGCTTAAGGCTTCACTCACTTTCCAAGAATTCAAATAAGTGTGACAAGGTATATGTCTTAAAGACTAAGAAAGTATCGAATCTTAGTGGGGTATTTATTGAAACAAATTAAATCCCAAACCATGACCCTCTTTTATATATTCTTTTTCTTATTGGCACTACTGAGAAGCAGATTTGGCCTTATATGAGCAAAAGGATGATGTGAATAGATGCTATAGAAATTTATTATTATTATTTTTTTTTACACTACCACCTGTTCTGGATATCTTCCATTAATCCTTTGTACCCATCCTCTACCCTGCCTTGTGTTCCAGGAGACTTACCTACAAGAATCATATAAACAGAGCCCCCTTGTCTTCTAGCTTTGGACTGGGTTTGATTAATGGTGAGAGCTGGTAGAAGACTAGCAAGTGTGAGGAGAATGAAGGTGGCAAACCTACCCTTTTGTCTTTCACCCTGTAATTCCATGGGCTAGGTGTACCCTTGACTAAAGGTCACAGCTCCTATCAAGATCTTTCCCCACATAGTTCCTTCTCTCTCTGTTCTTCTCCTTTGCCCTTTCAGACCTAAGGATGTAACTGACCATTTCACCCCTAACTAAATGTTACAAATCCTAGAATCCTGCACCATCTTTTTGGATTTTTGTATGACATGCTTACTACTTTGTAAATAGGCCCTTTGTTAAAACCCCTGAAATGATTTAATTAAAGATTAGTTCAAGATTATCAGTGCTATTTTCCACCAGCATTCTGGTGATACATTATTCTGTAATAGTGTCTGACATTCTGTCATTAGAACTTTATTCTTTTGGCTTTCATCATATAACCAGAAAAGCACTGTTTGGGATTTCAATTTTATTATCAGTTACTTCCATATCCACATAAAACATAAATGTTTTCTGACTTAACAACTCACCATGCCTCTCATCATTCAAGGAAGGGCTATAAAATAATTTATCAATAGACGATTGATAGGAAATATATGTTGTGTATTTTTATATTTTATATTGTTGACAGTTCAGTATAGTGATTAAAGTCATATAACCAGAACATTTATTTATTAGAGCATAGTCGACTTACAATGTTTTTTTTAGTTTCAGGTGTACAGCAAATTGAATCATTTACACATACACAACATATCCACTCTTTATTTATTTCTCTATTTATTTTAATTTTATTATTATTATTAACTTTACAATACAGTATTGGTTTTGCCATACATTGACATGAATCTGCCACAGGAGTACATGAGTTCCCAAATCTGAACTCCCCTCCCACCACCCTCCCCTTATCATCTCTCTGGGTCATCCCAGTGCACCAGCCACAAGCATCCTATATCCTGTATCGAACTTAGACTGATGATTCGTTTCTCACATGATAGTATACATGTTTCAATGCCATTCTCCCAAACCATCCCATCCTCTCCCTCTCCCACAGAGTCCAAAAGTCTGTTCTATATATCTGTGTCTCTTTTTTTGTCTTGCATACAGGGTTATCATTGCCGTCTTTCTAAATTCCATATATATGTGTAAGTATCTGTATTGGTGTTTTTCTTTCTGGCTTACTTCACTCTGTATAATCGGCTCCAGTTTCATCCACCTCATTTGAACTGATTCAAATGTACTCTTTTTAATGGCTGAATAATAATCCATTATGTATATTTCCCACAGCTTTCTTAGCCATTCATCTGCTGATGGACATCTAAGTTGCTTCCATGTTCTGGCTATTATAAACAGTGATGAGAGGAATATTGGTGTACATGTGTCTCTTTCAATTCTGGTTTCCTCAGTGTGTATGCCCAACAGTGGGATTGCTGGGTCATAAGACAGTTCTATTTCCAGTTTTTTAAGGAATCTACACACTGTTCTCCATAGTGGCTGTACTAGTTTGCATTCCCACCAACAGTGTAAGAGGATTTCCTTTTCTCCACACCCTCTCCAGCATTTATTGCTTGTAGACATTTGGATTGCAGCCATTCTGATTGGCGTGAAATGGTACCTCATTGTGGTTTTGATTTGCATTTCTCTGAGAATGAGTGATGCTGATCATCTTTTCATGTGTTTGTTAGCCATCTGTATGTCTTCTTTGGAGACATGTCTATTTAGTTCTTTGGCCCATTTTTTTTATTAGGTTGTTTATTTTTCTGGAATTGATCTGCAGGTGTTGCTTGTATATTTTTGAGCTTAGTTGTTTGTCAGTTGCTTCATTTGCTAAGATTTTCTCCCATTCTGAAGGCTGTCTTTTCACCTTGCTTATAGTTTCCTTTGTTGTGCAAAGCTTTTAATTTTAATTAGGTCCCATTTTTTTAGTTTTGCTTTTATTTCCAGTATTCTGGGAGGTGGGTCATAGAGGATCCTACTGTGATTTATGTTGGGGAGTGTTTTGCCTATGGTCTCCTCTAAGGGTTTTATAGTTTCTGGTCTTACATTTAGATCTTTAATCCATTTTGAGTTTATTTTTGTGTATGGTTTTAAAAAGTGTTCTAGTTTCATTCTTTTAAAAGTGGTTGATCAGTTTTTCCCAGCATGACTTGTTGAAGAGATTATCTTTTCTCCATTTATATTCTTGCCTCCTTTGTTGACGATAAAATGTCCATAGGTGCATGGATTTATCTTTGGGCTTTCTGTTTTGTTCCATTGATCTATATTTCTGTCTTTGTGCCAGTACTGTATTGTTTTGATGATGGTGGCTTTGTAGTATAGCCTGAAGTCAGGCAGGTTGATTCCTCCAGTTCCTTTCTTCCTTCTCAAGATGGCTTTGGCTATTCAAGGTTTTTTGTATTTCCATACAAATTTTGAAATTATTTTTTCTAGCTGTGTGAAAAACACCACTGGTAGCTTGCTAGGAATTGCATTGAATCTATAAATTGCTTTGGGTAGTATACTCATTTTCACTATATTGATTCTTCTCTTCCATGAACATGGTATATTTCTCCATCTATTAGTGTCCTCTTTGATTTCTTTCACCAGTGTTTTATAATTATCTATATATATATAGGTCTTTAGTTTCTTTAGGTAGGTATATTCCTAAGTATTTTATTCTTTCCATTGCAATGGTGAATGGAATTGTTTCCTTAATTTCTTTTTCTACTTTCTCATTATTAGTGTATAGGAATGCCAGGGATTTCTGTGTGTTGATTTTATATCCAGAAAGTTTACTATATTCATTGACAAGCTCTAGTAATTTTCTGGTGGAGTCTTTAGGGTTTTCTATGTAGAGGATCATGTCATCTGCAAACAGTGAGAGTTTTACTTTTTCTTTTCCAATTTGGATTCCTTTTATTTCTTTTTCTGCTCTGATTGCCGTGGCCAAAACTTCCAGAACTATGTTGAATAGTAGTGGTGAAAGTGGGCACCCTTGTCTTGTTCCTGATTTTAGGGGAAATACTTTCAATTTTTCACCATTGAGGATAATGTTTGCTGTGGGCCTGTCATATGTAGCTTTTATTATGTTGAGGTATGTTCCTTCTATTCCTGCTTTCTGGAGAGTTTTTATCATAAATTGATGTTGCATTTTGTCAAAGGCTTTCTCTGCATCTATTGAGATAATCATATGGCTTTTATTTTTTAATTTGTTAATATGGTGTATTACATTGATTGATTTGTGGATATTGAAGAATTCTTGCATCCCTGGGATAAAGCCCACTTGGTCATGGTGTATGATCTTGTTAATGTGTTTTTCAATTCTGATTGCTGGAATTTTGTTAAGGATTTTTGCATCTATGTTCATCAGTGATATTGGCCTGTAGTTTTCTTTTTTTGTGGCATCTTTGTCAGGTTTTGGTATTAGGGTGATAGTGGCCTCATAGAATGAGTTTGGAAGTTCACCTTCTGAAATTTTCTGGAAGAGTTTGAGTAGGATAGGTGTTAGCTCTTCTCGAAATTTTTGGTAGAATTCAGCTGTGAAGCCGTCTGGACCTGGGCTTTTGTTTGCTGAAAGATTTCTGATTACAGTTTCAATTTCCATGCTTGTGATGGGTCTGTTAAGATTTTCTATTTCTTCCTGGTTCAGTTTTGGAAAGTTGTACTTTTCTAAGAATTTGTCCATTTCTTCCANTAAATTTTTGGTAGAATTCAGCTGTGAAGCCGTCTGGACCTGGGCTTTTGTTTGCTGAAAGATTTCTGATTACAGTTTCCATTTCCATGCTTGTGATGGGTCTGTTAAGATTTTCTATTTCTTCCTGGTTCAGTTTTGAAAAGTTGTACTTTTCCAAGAATTTGTTCATTTCATCCACGTTGTCCATTTTATTGGCATATAACTGCTTAGAGTAGTCTCTTATGATCCTTTGTATTTCTGTGTTGTCTGTTGTGATCTCTCCGTTTTCATTTCTAATTTTATTGATTTGATTTTTCTCCCTTTGTTTCTTGATGAGTCTGGCTAATGGTTTGTCAATTTTATTTATCCTTTCAAAGAACCAGCTTTTGGCTTTGTTGATTTTTGCTATGACTATTTCTTCCTGGTTCAGTTTTGGCAAGTTGTACTTTTCCAAGAATTTGTTCATTTCATCCACGTTGTCCATTTTATTGGCATATAACTGCTTAGAGTAGTCTCTTATGATCCTTTGTATTTCTGTGTTGTCTGTTGTGATCTCTCCGTTTTCATTTCTAATTTTATTGATTTGATTTTTCTCCCTTTGTTTCTTGATGAGTCTGGCTAATGGTTTGTCAATTTTATTTATCCTTTCAAAGAACCAGCTTTTGGCTTTGTTGATTTTTGCTATGATCTTTTTTGTTTCTTTGCACTTATTTCTGCCCTAATTTTTAAGATTTCTTTCCTTCTGCTAACCCTGGGTTTCTCCATTTCTTCCTTTTCTAGTTGCTTTAGGTGTAGAGTTAGGTTATTTATTTGACTTTTTTTCTTGTTTCTTGAGGTATGCCTGTAATACTATGAACTTTCCCCTTAGCACTGCTTTTACAGTGTCCCACAGGTTTTGGGTTGTTGTGTTTTCATTTTCATTCATTTCTATGCATATTTTTACTTCTTTTTTGATTTCTTCTGTGATTTGTTGGTTATTCAGAAGCGTGTTGTTCAGCCTCCATATGTTGGAATTTTTAATAGTTTTTCTCCTGTAATTGAGATCTAATCTTACTGCATTATGGTCAGAAAAGATGCTTGGAATAATTTCAATTTTTTTGAATTTATCAAGGCTAGATTTATGACCCAGGATCTGATCTATCCTGGAGAAGATTCCATGAGCACTTGAGAAAAAGGTGAATTCATTGTTTTGGGGTGAAATGTCCTGTAGATATCAATTAGGTTTAACTGGTCTATTGTATCATTTAAAGTTTATGTTTCTTTGTTAATTTTCTGTTTAGTTGATCTGTCCATAGGTGTGAGTGGGGTATTAAAGTCTCCCACTATTACTGTGTTACTGTTAATTTTCCCTTTCATACTTGTTAGTATTTGTCTTATATATTGCAGTGTTCTATGTTGGGTGCATATATATTTATAATTGTCATATCTTCTTGAATTGATCCTTTGATCATTATGTAGTGTCCTTCTTTGTCTCTTCACAGCCTTAGTTTTAAAGTCTATTTTATCTGATATGAGTATTGCTACTCCTGCTTTCTTTTGGTCTCTATTTGCGTGGAATATCTTTTTCCAGCCCTTCACTTTCAGTGTGTATGTGTCCCTTGTTTTAAGGTGGGTCTCTTGTAGACAACATATATAGGGATCTTGTTTTGGCATCCATTCAGCCAGTCTTTGTCTTTTGGTTGAGGTATTCAATTCATTTACGTTTAAGGTAATTATTGATAAGTATAGTCCCATTGCCATTTACTTTATTGTTTTGGGTTTGGGTTTATACACTTTTTTGTGTTTCCTGTATAGAGAATATCCTTTAGGATTTGTCGGAGAGCTGATATGGTGGTGCTGAATTCTCTCAGTTTTTGTTTGTCTGTAAAGCTTTTGATTTCTCCTTCATATTTGAATGAGATCTTTCCTGGGTACAGTAATCTGGGCTGTAGGTTATTTTCTTTCATCACTTTAAGTATGTCTTGCCATTCCCTCCTGGCCTGAAGAGTTTCTATTGAAAGATCTGCAGTTATCCTTGTGGGAATCCCCTTGTGTGTTATTTGTTATTTTTCCCTTGCTGCTTTTAATATTTGTTCTTTGTGTTTGATCTTTGTTAATTTGATTAATATGTGTCTTAGGGTGTTTCGCCTTGGGTTTATCCTGTTTGGGACTCTCTGGGTTCCTTGGACTTGTGTGATTATTTCCTTCCCCATTTTAGGGAAGTTTTCAACTATTATCTCCTCAAGTATTTTCTCATGGTCTTTCTTTTGGTCTTCTTCTTCTGGTACTCTCATAATTCGAATTATGGAGCGTTTCATATTGTCCTGGAGGTCTCTGAGATTGTCCTCATTTCTTTTAATTCGTTTTTCTTTTCTCCTCTCTGATTCATTTATTTCTACCATTCTATCTTCTATTTCACTAATCCTATCTTCTCCTCCATTATTCTACTATTTGTTGCCTCTAGAGTGTTTCTGATCTCATTTATTGCATTATTCATTATATATTGACTCTTTTTTATTTCTTCTAGGTCCTTGTTAAACCTTTCTTGCATCTTCTCAGTCCTTGTTTCCAGGCTACTTATCTGTGATTCCATTTTGATTTCAAGATTTTGGGTCATTTCCACTATCATTATTCAGAATTCTTTGTCTGGTAGATTCCCTATCTTTTCCTCTTTTGTTTGGTTTGGTGGGAATTTATCCTTTTCCTTTACCTGCTGGGTATTCTTCTGTCTCTTCATCCTGTTTATATTGCTGCGTTTGGGGTGGCCTTTCTGTATTCTGGCAGTTTATGGAGTTCTCTTTATTATGGAGTTTCCTCACTGTGGGTGGGATTGTATTAGTGGCTTGTCAAGGTTTTTTGGTTAGGGAAGCTTGTGTCGGCATTCTGGCAGGTGGAGCTGGATTTCTTCTCTCTGGAGTGCACTGACATGTCCAGTAATGAGTTATGAGTTTTGGAGTAACTTTGAGTTGCCTGAATATTGAAGCTCAGGGCTGTGTTCCTGTGTTGCTGGAGAATTTGCATGGTATGTCTTGCTCTGGAACTTGTTGGCCCTTGGGTGATGCTTGGTTTCAGTGTAGGTATGGAGGCGTTTGATGAGCTCCTATTGATTAATGTTCCCTGGAGTCAGGAGTTCTCTGATGTTCTCAGGATTTGGACTTAAGCCTCCTGCTTCTGGTTTTCAGTTTTATTTTTACAACTGTCTCAAGACTTCTCCTTCTATATTGCACCACTGATAAATCATCTAGGTTAAAGATGAGAAGTTTCTCCACATTGAGGGACACACAGAGAGGTTCACAGAGTTACATGGAGAAGAGAAGAGGGAGGAGGGAGTTGGAGGCGATCTGAATGAGACGAGGTGGAATCAAAAGAGGAGAGAACGAGCTAGCCAGTAATTACTTCCTTATGAGTGCTCCACAGTCTGGACCGCTCAGAGATGTTCACGGAATTATACAGAAGGAGGAGAGGGAGGAAGGAGACAAAGGTGGTCAGGAGTATAAAAGAAGGGAATGAAAAGGAGAGAGACAGATCCAGCCAGTAGTCGGTTCCCTAAGAGTTCTCCACTGTCTGGAACACACAGAAATTCACAGAGTTGGGTAGAGAAGAGAAGGGGGAGGGAGGATACAGGGGTGATCTAGTGGAGAAAAAGGAGAGTCCAAAGGAGGAGAGAGCAGTCAGGCCAGTAATCTCGCTCTCAAGTATAAATGGGTACTGAAGATTTGGTTTTTGAAGGTACAAGATTGATAACAAATACCAAAAAGCAAAGATTAAAAATCTAGAGTAGAGGTTGGATTTTCAAAAATACAATATTAAAAAAAAAGAAAGAAAGAAAAAAAGTCACAAGAATTATTTAAAAATAATAATAAAAAAATAAAATTAAAAAACATATATATGAAGTTTGCTTTAAAAATAGGGTCTTTGTGGGGGGTGGGGCAGTAATAGTAGGTTATAAAAATGAAAACTAAAGGAGAAATAGAGGACTTAAACTTTTTTAATGTTTAAAAAAAAGAAGAAAAAACAAACATCAAAAAGAAGAATGATCGTAAAAATGGTGAAGATATATCTAGGACTTTATCTGGTGTTGTTGTGGGCAGTGTGGGGTCAGTTCATTTTCAGATACTTCCTTGGTCTGGCTTATATTTCTCACGATCTATAGGCCCCCTTTGGAGAAGGCAATGGCAACCCACTCCAATGTTCTTGCCTGGAGACTCCCAGGGACGGGGGATCCTGGTGGGCTGCCATCTATGAGGTCGCACAGGGTCAGACACGACTGAAGCGACTTAACAGCAGCAGCAGCATAGGCTCCTTCCTATGTAGTGGGTACTAATGACAGGATTTTAATCTATTGCACCTGTCACTTCCAAGGTGGTTCCCTCTGTTTTAGCTGCTATTTGCTGGTCTCTTCAGTGTCCAATTTACACCCTGACACAAGAGGGGCGGTGGTGGACAGTTTTTTTAGGCTCACTTGTTAGTCGCGCCAGGGGAGAGAGGGATGCTGCAAACAGATAACACTGGCGAGTGCTCACAGTGTCCCAGCCACGCTGGGCCTGCCCCCGCTCACAGCGCACACAGCTCAGGCTCTAAGTTGCTCCGCTGGGAACCGTCTGAGGCCGGCCCTGGGCTGTACGCACCTCCCAAGTCTAAGCCGCTCAGGCTCAGGCACTCAGGTAGTCCCCAGAGGTGGACTGGTTGGGCCTGCATTTTGTGCCCTTCCCAGGTCCGAGCAGCTCAGGTGTTTGGCGAGCGCGTTTGCTGTGACTTATCGCCTCTCCTGTTCCTGCTGCTCAGCTTTCTGGGTGTACAGCTGGCGTACTTTCTCAGGCGGATGATGACTGTCCAGAACCCCAAGAAGTCTTAGTTAGCAAAGAAGCCTGTTTGCAGTTTCACAGGTAACATCTCTCTGGGGCTGCAATTGCCCCCTTCTGGCCCTTTCGGCTCTGGCTGCCTGTCACCGGAGGGGGATGGTCTGCAGCCCGCTTTTTCTGTTCCGTCCTTTGTTCTGTATGTGGTCCTGGTGATGTCTTATGTTAGAGCTTTTCGCATGGTAGCTATCCCACAGCCTGGTTTGCTAGCCCAAGTTAGCTCGCTCTGGTTACACTCGGGGCATTTGGGCCCAATCCTTGTAAAGCAATGCAGCCTGCGCCTCCCTGCCCAGCCCCTGCTTGATAGTGGCAGATGCAGACATCTGCGCTGCTTCTCCACTGGGGGAGTTACCGCTGGGCTCATAATCTGTGGGTTTTAATTATTTATTTATTTTTCCTCCCTGTTATGTTGCCCTCTGTGCTTCCAAGGCTCGCCACAGACTCAGCAGTGAGAGTGTTTCCTGGTGTTTGGAAACTTCTCTCTTTTTAAGACTCCCTTCCTGGGACTAAGCTTCCTCCCTACCTCTTTTGTCTATTTTTTTGTCTATTTTTTCCTACTTGTTTTCAAAGACAATGAGCTGCTTTTCTGGGTGCCTGATGTCCTCTGCCGGCATTCAGAAGTTGTTTTGTGGAATTTACTAGTGTTGAAATATTCTTTTGATGAATTTGTGGAGGAGAAAGTGGTCTTCCCGTCCTATTCCTCCACCATCTTAGGACCGCCCCAAGAATAGACTTCTTATGGTAAAATTCATATGAAATTATAAAAGATCCTAAGTAGTCAAAGCAATCATGAGAAAGAAAAATAGTTGAAAGCATCACATTTCCTGATTTCAAGCTATAGTACACAGTTATGGTAATCAAAAGAGCATCACATTGGCATAAACATAGACACATAGACCAATGGAACAGAATGAAGAGTCAAGAAATAAATTCACACATACAGAGCCAGTTAATCTTTTACAAGGGCCCCAAGAAAACACAATAGGGAAAGGATAGTCTCTTTAATAAATGGTGCTGGAAAAACCCAAGAATAGACTTCTTATGGTAAAATTCATATGAAATTATAAAAGATCCTAAGTAGTCAAAGCAATCATGAGAAAGAAAAATAGTTGAAAGCATCACATTTCCTGATTTCAAGCTATAGTACACAGTTATGGTAATCAAAAGAGCATCACATTGGCATAAACATAGACACATAGACCAATGGAACAGAATGAAGAGTCAAGAAATAAATTCACACATACAGAGCCAGTTAATCTTTTACAAGGGCCCCAAGAAAACACAATAGGGAAAGGATAGTCTCTTTAATAAATGGTGCTGGAAAAACTAGATATCAACATGCAAAATAATACACTGGACCTCTATCTTACACCACTCACAAAAATTAACTCAAAAATGGATTATGGACTTCAGTTCTTTTATTTGGTCTTGGCAATGATTTTTGAGTATGATGTCAAAAACATAAGCAATATAAGCAAAAATAAACAAATGTGACTACATCAAACTTCAAAGCTTCTGCATGTCAAAGAAAACAATCAACAAAAAAGAAAAGGAAACCTTCAGAATTGAAGAATATATCTGAAAAACATATATCTGATATATGACTGATATTCAGAACATATAAGTCATTTATCCAGCTCAATAACAAAATATATAATAATAATCAAATTCTTAAAATGGGCAAAGTACCTGAGCAAACATCTTACCAAAGAAGACATTCAAATAGCCAACCAGGACATGAAAAGATATTCAAAATCACTAATCATCAGGAAAATGCAAATCAAAATCATGAGAGATACAACCCTTCACTTATATGATTAATAAGCTCTGGGGATCTGATACACAGCATGGCAACTATAGTTAGTACTTGAAAATGCTGAGAGTAGACCTTAAGCATTTTTACCACACATTATCAGTTCAGTTCAGTAGTTCAGCTGTGTCCGACTCTTTGCGACCGCATGAATTGAGCACTCCAGGCCTCCCTGTCCATCACCATCTCCCGGACTTCACTCAAACTCACATCCATCGAGTTGGTGATGCCATCCAACCATCTCATCCTCTGTCATCCCCTTTTCCTCCTGCCCCCAATCCCTCCCAGCATCAGAGCCTTTTCCAATGAGTCTACTCTTCGCATGAGGTGGACAAAGTATTGGAGTTTCAGCTTTAGCATCATTTCTTCCAAAGAATACCCAGGACTGATCTCCTTTAGAATGGACTGGTTGGATCTCCTTACAGTGCAAGGGACTCTCAGAAGTCTTTTCCAACACCACAGTTCAAAAGCATCAATTCTTCTGCACTCAGCTTTCTTCATAGTCCAACTCTCACATCTGTATATGACCAATGGAAAAACCATAGCCTTGACTAGACAGACCTTTGTTGGCAAAGTAATGTCTCTGCTTTTCAATATGCTATCTAGGTTGGTCATAACTTTTCTTCCAAGGAGTGTCTTAATTTTATGGCTGCAGTCACCATCTGCAGTGATTTTGGAGCCCAAAAAATAAAGTCAGCCACTGTTTCCCCATCTATTTCCCATGAAGTGATGGGACCAGATGCCATGATCTTCGTTTTCTGAATGTTGAGCTTTAAGCCAAATTTTTCACTCTCCTCTTTCACTTTCATCAAGAGGCTTTTTAGTTCCTCTTCCCTTTCTGCCATAAGGGTGGCATCATCTGCCTATCTGAAGTTATTGATCTTTCTCCCGGCAATCTTGATTCCAGCATGTGCTTCCTCCAGCCCAGCGTTTCTCATGATGTACTCTGCATATAAGTTAAATAAGCAGGGTGACAATATACAGCCTTGACATACTCCTTTTCCTATTTGGAACCACACATATCACAAATGTAAAAAAGTATAACTATGTGAAGTAATGGATGTGCAATTAACCTGATTGTGGTAACCATTTCATAAAGTATTCATATGTCAAATCACATTATATATTTTAAATATATAAAACTTTAAAAATTATCATTCAATAAAGCTGAAAGGGAAGGGAGAGAGGAAGGGAAGGATGGAGGAAGGGAGGAAAAGGAAAACCACCAGATACCAAACACCACAAGTGTTCTCACTCAAGAATTTCCAAAAAGATTTCAAAGTTAAGACAAAAGGCCAATATCTGAGGGAATCTCCTGTGGTTCTTACAAAGTGTAACTTCCCTAATTAATTCACATAATTTGGGCTTCAGGCTCTAACTCTAGGGAATAAAGGGCATTGGTCCACCTTTCCCTTGTTCTCCAGCTCAGTCCACCAATAAACTAATTGCTTGAGCTGTACCTGCTTTTCTGAGAGGTTAAAGCTGAGATTCACTCTCTTGCCTGTTGGGTAGGTCAACAATATTTATAATCACAGAGGAAACTAAATGAAATACCCTGTAGCTGGGCCTGAGACTACTGAAGTGATCTCTCACCAAATTCTACTTATTGAGGACTCCAGAATCTTTTCACTGTGGCAAGTGGAGAAGCTGATGACAAAGACTTCAGGACTGTCCAGATCTAGAATATTCTGTCTTCCTGTCCTCACTGTGACTCTCAACTGGAAAAATAAGAGTTGTTGTTTTCCTGGAGTTATTTTTATGAGAGAATTGGTTCTTACAACCGCAGTTAAGTTCCACTACCAGGAAATGGTAATGTTACAAAACATCTCTGTGTTAGGACAATACAGGAGTGGGGTAATATTTTCTGTGAGTTTTCTGAAAGTGTTCCCCAAATGTGTTCCAGGCACTTTACAGTTTTATTAATATCTCTTTCACAGACCTTCTCTGTCTGTCTTACACATTCTTACTTTACTTTCCACATAATATAGAGTAAACCTTTGCATTTCAAAACTCCCTAAACTGTATATTTCTTCTTAAGGTCTAGTGGGCTTTTGTTCTCAAGTTCTCTGACTAGATGATGAGAAGGTCCATATTTACTCAGTGGATAACATTAACATTGGGAAAGAGGACTCCTTAAATTTTGACAGAAAATACTTGTACCCTAAAGTATGCCTCCTTTTTCCATGTCCTTAATTCTTTATAAAGTACACAGAATTCATTTTTCTGTTATTATTACCCATTCCCAATTTAATCTCTCATCCCTGTTAAACTAACTGAAGAACAGCAGGAGACCTATTTATAAGAATTCATTCTGGTCACCAGGTTCCTCCTGTAAGAACTAAACCATTTCAGCTTCCTCTCCTCACTTAACTGTCCATTAATTCATTTAGTATCTCAGCATTTTCTGAAGTATACCAAGACAACTATCAGACATCTACTGAACTGTCTCATAGTCTGATTATTGAACCTTAACTACTTGTCACATTAAAAAGCACTGATGGTCTCATTAGACCTAAGGTTTTGATGCTTGACAACCATCTCAATGTGCTAGCCTTTCCAAAATTGCTTGATTTTACTTTAGACACATATGTACTCCATCAAAAGCAATCTCTGATGTTGAAACTTCGTAGAAAGGAAGATGGTGATTTTTTTATGATGATACTTGAGTTCAGGTCTATTATTTCACTTTATACAGTCTTTTAGCTCAGCTGGTAAAGAATCCGCCTGCAATACAGGAGACACCGGTTACATTCCTTGGTCAGGAAGATTCCCTGGAGAAGAGATAGGCTACCCACTCCAGTATTCTTGGGCTTCTCTGGTGGCTCAGCTGGTAGAGAATCTGCCCACAATGCTGGAGACCTGGGTTCAATCTCTGAGTTGGGAAGATCCCTTGGAGAAGGGAACAGCTACCCACTCTAGTATTCTAGACTGGAGAATTTCATGGACTCTATATCCATGGGGTTGCAAAGAGTTGGACATGACTGAGAGACTTTCACTTTCATTTCACTTTCCTTAAGATGGTTTCTGGGGGGAAAAAAAAGTATGGGATGATGTATTTCTGTTTTCATTTTGAGTGTTCAAGGAAAATTGGTAAGGTAAACAGTTTGGAGGATCCCTTGGGCTTCTCTTTTCTAGCTCTGCCTTCTCAGGAATTATCTTATGACCTCCCTGCTCTCACACCCATTTTTAGATCTGGAACTACTCACTCAAACTTTGGGCTGAACTGAATTCACTGTGTTTCTTCTTGGAGGTAAGTGAGAAGATCTTGATATTAATAATTTGCCATTTCTTTAAAAATTAACATGTGGATGTTGTCCTTCCTTAAAAGAAGGTTAGTAAAGAGTTTTGTGCTTGGGACCTGGAGTGAGATGGGTCATGAATTTACATAATGTAGCTGTCTCACTAATAAACTGTGGTACTTCAATTTTAGGATAGAAATTCTCAGATTTTGGATCCATAATCAAAACTTCTCTAAAATTCTCTGAAGATTCTAGAGTGTTCTCAAGCTAGGACTTGGTCCTTATGGTCAGGACCAAGTCAGGACCCTTATGGTCAGGACCCTATATTACAGACTAAATAGGGAAGAACTGGACAAGCTTCTATGATGAATTTTTATACTTAATCCCAAATTCTTAAATTTTCACATTCTTGAAAAGGATGACTTTTGTTCAATGTATTATTTTGTTTGTACAAAATCCAGAGAAGTTCTTTACTTTCAAAAGTATTTTTACAGGCTCAGATAAAACTGACTTTTACAGGTTCTTCACTGATGAATTGTCATTATTTTGGGTCAACTCCTTGGACAACAGATCACACACTGGACAAAACTCATAGGTGACTCAGATATACATATTCTAAATATGTTTGGTAGACACCAAAGCTAGAGATCCCAGGAATGATTCAGAGTTCAAGAGGTAGATTAGAGTTACTCTAATAGACAGCAAAGCAGGCATGAGAGACCCAGTAAGGACTGAATCTGAACATAAAACTACATATCAAGGCTCTATCTGATGATGAGAAAAAAGGCTAGCAGGATTGATCACCTTGAATAATGGAGAATAGTCTCTCAGGTAGGTGCATTCATACAGCAATTTAACAAGATTTACAAAAAAAAAAAAAAAAACAGAAAGAAAGAAAGAAAAACAACAACAAAGAAAATGGTAATAGGATGGTATATATTGGTTATTACCTTAAATGTAAATAGATTAAATGCACCAAGCAAAAGACACAGACTGACAGGGTGAATACAAAAACAAACATACATGCAGACTTGTCTTCAGCTGCATGTATAACACAGTACCTTAGAGTGAACAGACTCAAAACTGCTTATTAAATAACTGATGAATGCAGGGCTTCCCTGATAGTTCAGGGTAAAGAATCCACCTTCAATGCAGGAGACCCTGGTTCAATTCCTGGGTTGGGAAGATCCACCGGAGAAGGGAATGGCTACCCACTTCAGTTCTGGCCTGGAGAACTCCATGGACTGTATAGTCCATGGGGTTGCAAAAAGCTAGACACAACTGAGTGGCTTTCACTTTTGATGGCGGGATGGATTGATAAATGGATGTTGCATGTTAAGCACAGTGTAATGTGATCCCTCTGAAGCAGGAATCTGTAGGTGTTGATGATTTCAGGAAGAGCTAAGCTCTCTGTCAGTCTATTATAGCAAAAGGAGATAAGCAATCTACCTCTTCCCTTTCTCTCCTAATTTCAGGCTCCCTTAACTCCCTTAATTCTTCACAGGTGAGAAAATTTAAGCCCCAATATTATCTAACTTGCCTATATCCCCACACTGATTAGTTCTTTGAACTACAACTTGAACATCTGGGCTTGCAAATAATACCGAGAGTTTTTGCTACATAATCTGTCCAGTTTTCTTAATTTTTGTCTTTATTTAACAATAATTGATTGCAGGTTCATCACATTTTGATCTGTCTGTGTGTGATTATAGGCATAGAAATTAACAGCCCAATTCCTGCCCTGTCATTGTAGGAACTGCACTCTGATTGTAGAGACAAAAATGACACACATATCACTAAGTGATAAAGATTTTAATACAGATGATGGAAAAACTTACAGTGTGTTGATGAATTGTTATATATCAAAGGGAAACAGACAAGGTTTTAAGCCCCTGGACTAGAAAGAGGTAAATTAGAATCTTGAATTTGCTTACTTATCTTTATTTTCCTCATTTGAAAAACTGGGGTTAATAATTATTTCCACAGAGGTTTAAGTGAGAAATGAGCAGGAACTGATCAAAAAAGAACTCATGGAACAAGTGCACCACAAAATATATCAGCTTGAACCAAGTCAGAGTAAAAAAGGAAGGTTCACAGAGTGATCAGAAACAAGCAAAGCTATCTGACCTCAGCAGTGGGGCATCAAGAGAATCCATAGGTCATTAATGCTTTGACATGCAACTAAAGAGTTTGGCCTGTTCTCTAAGTAAGTGATATAGAAGAAAAGCCTTTGCTTAACAACCAAATGAAGCAGATTTAAATCCTTGCTGTTGAAAGAACTAATAAGTGTGGGGATCTAGACAAGTTAGATAATATTGGAGCTTAAATTTTCTCCTGTGAAATGAGTTCAATCTCTTCTCTCACCATCCATCATACACACACAAACATAACACATACACACAAACACACACCCCACAGTAGAAAGTCATTTGTATAAGATAAACTGCTACCCAAACACAACATGCTATTAGTACCATTAATCAGTTAATAAATCAGTTTTAAATGGACAGTAAAGACCAGGTAATAAAGGCGACTGGAGATCTGTACCTCTCCTGGATGTTTGTTGGAATCCCTAAAAGATGATGAGGAAAGCTGTGAAATACAAGGACTCAGACAAAGAAAATGTATAAAATAGTCATAAAGGCCTATACCAGTTCTCTGGTAGGCCTGTAGAGTGGATGATATGCTCACATTTCATCCTACTGGGAAAAATCTTGTGGGGCAGGTTCAGAGCTCATAGATAGCCCAGCAGAAAGCCAGGGAAAACAACTCCATGGAACCACTGAAAGCAGATATGAGGGCTATGAAAATGAAGATCAGACCAGAGAGGAAGGAACATACAATTGCCTCTTGAACATCACAGGAGTTAGGGGCAGCAACCATACTCACACCTTCCCACAAGTTGAAAATCTGAGTACTGTGATCTCTGCCTCAAAAATCAATGACATTGAGCTAGGTCAAAGATATCTCTTGGTAAATGTCACATTGCACTTGAAAATAAGTGCATTATTTTTAAATATCTTTTGATATTGATCTCTAACCTAATTTTACAGTGATAAGAGAATAGACTGTATGATTTCAATACCTTTAGATCATCAACTTTTTGCACCTAAAGTTTTGTCCCTGGGTATGTTCCAGTGTCTCCTAGTTTGTAGTCTATGAGAACTTGAATAGAATTTGTATCCTACTGTTGTGTGAAAATTGTGGGCTCTCCTGGTGGCTCAGACAGTAAAGAATCTGCCTACAATTCAGAAGACCTGGGTTTGATCCCCTGGTTGGGGAAAATAGTATAAATCTTAATTATGTTGAATTGGTTCACAGTGCTTTTCAGGTCTACTATATCCTTCTACTTCTCTATATATTCATTCTATTAGGTTTTGAGAGTTTGATATTGAAACTCCAACTAAAAATATTATCTATTTTTTTAAATTGTAATATATAGTGAAACTATATGTAACTTTGTTCAGTATTTTCCAAGTCTCCTGTAAATGTGTTATCATATTTTCATAATTTAAAAAATGACATTGATAAATGGCATACAATGGCAGGAAGCTAAAACAGTTAAATTAGAACTCAAGACTAGCTCTTTTGATTCCACATATTGTGATCTCTAATCTAACATAAATCTTTTCTTCATACTTAGTTATTTAAAGATCTATAAAATGAAAACATAAGTACTATATTTATTTAAAAATATAAATGGACTGCCATGATTCATACCCATGTTGTTCAAGGATCGACTCTGTAAGGAAAGAGAACAGAACAATGCCTTCTGGAAACTGCTGTAGAAAAATGAAATTTCAGTCCTCTTCCTAATTTTTCTCTAAAGAACAGTGACCATAAATGGCCAAAGGGAATCACAGCAGCATCAGGGAGTTCATCCTCCTCGGGCTGTCTGCTGACACCCACATCCAGGCTCTGTTCTTTGTCCTGTTCCTGACGATTTACCTTCTGACTCTTCTGGGGAACCTGCTGATAATACTTGTGACCCATACAGATTCTACACTCCATACACCCATGTACTTCTTCTTGAGCCATCTCTCCTTCCAAGACCTCTTCTATTCTTCAGTCACTGTACCCAAGATGCTTGAGAACTTCCTGTCTCAGAGGAAAGTCATCTCAGTAGAGGGATGCATGGCTCAGGTCTTCTTTGTGTTTGCCACCACCGGGATTGAGGCTTGCCTGCTCTCAGTGATGGCCTATGACCGCTATGCTGCCATCTGCCACCCTCTGCTCTACAGACAGGTGATGAGGAAACAGCTGTGTGTGAGGTTGGTGTGGGGCTCCTGGGTCGTGGCCTTTCTGGATGCACTCATCAACATTCTCCTGGCTTTGGATTTGGACTTCTGCGAGGTTCAAACCATCCGCCACTACTCCTGTGAGTTGCCTTCCCTCCTTTCCCTCTCCTGCTCTGATGTCTCCACCAATGCTGCAATGCTGCTCTCCTCTGTCCTCCTGCATGCCATTGGGACCTGCCTCCTGATCTTCTTCTCTTACACCCGCATTGTCTCCACCATCCTGAGCATCAGCTCCACCACAGGCAGAGGCAAAGCCTTCTCCACCTGCTCCTCCCACCTCACTGCAGTGACCCTGTTCTACGGCTCAGCCATTCTTCGTTATCTCATGCCAACCTCAGGTTCGCCTCTGGAGTTGATCCTCTCCATACAGACAGTGTAATCACCCCCCTGGTGAATCCTCTCATCTACAGCTTGAAGAACAAAGAGGTGAAAGCAGCTCTGAGAAGAACGATTCTAAAATATTTACAGTGTCTCAGACAGCATGGAAGAGATAGACCGTGAAGGGAATGCAAAAGAGAACTGCAAGAAATCTAAGGATTGACATTAAGAAGTTCCTGATTTCCTATTGTCACACGTAGCGCTGTGCATTGCTGATTCTCCCTTCTTAAAATTATCACGGTAAAGTGTATTTTCCTTGCCATGGCTCAGAATCAATCCTACTCAAAGACAGAATATATGACTGAGGAAAAACCTCAGTTTCCTAGATTTAGTTAATGACATGTCTCTTTATGAGTCACATTTTTGAAAATCACTATCAAATTAGGATAAACCCTGAAATATTTTTTGTTCTCAATGTTGTGTTTGAATTGATGTGTCTGGTGGGGGGAGAGTTTTTTTCTAAGAATAAAAAATCCTGAAACTCTGAAAAAGAAAAAACAAAGACTTGGGCTTTATGGGGTAAAGCACAAGCCCGTTATGGGGCAGTGCCTCCAGAGACAGGCATAAGTAAATAAATATGATCAACAGATGGGAGTTGCAATTCGCCAGGTATATGCTCGGTGCATGCTCATTCAGTCATGTCCCATTCTCTGCACCCCTATGAACTATAGCCCACCAGGTTCCTTTGTCCATGGGATTTTCCAGGCAAGAGTACTGGAATGGGTTGCCATTTCCTCCTCCAAAGCATCTTCCAAACCTAAGGATCAAACCCCAATCTCCTGTGTCACCTGAACTGCAGGCAGATTCTTTACCGCTGAGACACCAGGGAAGGTATACTTGTCATCTATTGCAGCCATAATAAATTATCACAAATTTATCAAATTAAAATAACACCCATTAATATTGTACAGTTCTCTAGGTCAAAAACGGCAGTGGATTCCACTGGGTTCTCTGTTTAGCATCTTACAAGGCTGAAATTAAGGTGTTGGCTGGGCTGGGCTTTACCTAGAAGCTCAGGGAAGAATCTGCTTCCAAGTTCATTCAGATACTTAGCAGAATTCAGTTCCTTGAAACTGTAGGTTTGAGGTCACCAAATCCTCGCTGCCTGTGAGATGAGGATTGCTTTCAATTTCAGAAGTCTCTTCACTTCTTACGTGGTAATCTCCATTTTCAAAACAGCCAGCATATATGGAGTACTTCTCATGTGATGAACCGCTCTCCTTTCCTCTGTTCTACACAAAATTACACTTGTATAATTTTGTATTTTAGTTTTCTCATATTTTAAGATCAACTAATCTGGGACTTTAATTACACCTACAAAATCCCTTTTCAGCAGTTTCTAAATTAGTGTTTGATAACCAGAGAATGAGAACTTTGAGGGGCTATCTTTAGAATTCTCCCTTTCACACTAGTACATTTATAAATATGATACTTATACTTCAAAAATACAGCACAAAAGGGATTAAAGCTGTAGTGATGTGGAGAGAAGGAATGATGAGAGATGTGGAAAGGGAAAGGGTTCAATAAGAGCAAATGGTGTTAAAAAACATCAGAGAAGGAATCAGTCTAGAGAGAGAGATGATTAAACATCTGTCAAAAGCAGAACTTCTGTCTGTCCTAGAATAAGTATGGATCTAAGAAATTCATTGCATCAATGCCTGGGACTGATAATGAAGAAAAACTTTTGTTCTGGACTTTACAATGAAGCAAGATACAGAAATATGCTCCTACACAAAGCCTGTGGTAGCTTCTTTCAAATGAGGGTGGGAGGGCTTAAGAGCATCAGGAATCCTTTTAGTCTTTCTCTTTCTCCATGTCTCCCACTTTGTGTCTCTGTGCCCACCCAGCCCTCAAGTTACCTTTGTAACACAGAAGAAACTTTGTATTCTATTACAAGTTAATCATTAAAGGGATGTTGCCTATAAGCTTAATTATACATAATGATCCACCTCTAGGAACCCTACTTCCCAGATAATGATGAGCATTAAGCTAAAATACCTTTGTTTAGCTCACAGGAAATATCCTGACCAGACTCACTGTGAATGACTGCAGGGAAGAAGAAATTAACACATCTGCTCAGGAAGCTGACTGGAACAAGGAAATATTTGACTTGACTCCCTCCCCTTGTGGTATAAATGAAGCCTGAATTCTTTTAATAACTCAGGGAAGATGGTTCTTTGGGACACAAGCCATCTTCGTGGTCTGCTGGCTTTCCCAATAAAGTTGTTATTCCTTGTCTCAGCAATTCATCTCTCAATTAACTGGCCTGTCATGTGGTGAGGGGTGTGAGCTCAGACTCAGTAACAAATTCTGCATAAGTCCTTCCACTTTTCACCTAAAGGATACTTGCCTAAAAGCCATTTTGCCAGTTATCAATTCTTCTTGCAAAACACTTTTTCTACAATTACCAAACTTTATATTTTCACACAAGGTAAATATGTTTCAGCCCACTTTAACATTTTGTTTCACTTTCAATCTATGTTCCTGTTTTGCTTCTCTGGAGGGACTTTGGCCAATTTATCTTACTTGTATTGGCATATTTTTAACAAGTTTCATCAAATGTGTAATATTCATTTGTGATTCACTATATCTTTTTGAAGATCCTTATGTTTTGCTATTTTTAACATTTTATTTTATATGAAACAAAATGACTACTCAGTTTTTGTTGCTATGTCTTCACTAAATTTTTCCCACTGATTTAGAGTAAGAATAAAAATATGTCATGGATGTTTTAAAACATTTAAAATTTGATACACTTTATTTTTTACTCAAATTATAAATGATTATTGAATTATATTTTATTAATTAACACTAGCTAGAAGGGATTGGGGGCAGGAGGAGAAGGGGACGACAGAGGATGAGATGGCTGGATGGCATCACTGACTCAATGGACATGAGTTTGAGTAGACTCCGGGAGTTGGTGATGGACAGGGAGGCCTGGCATGCTGCAATTCATGGGGTCACAAAGAGTCGGACACAACTGAGTGACTGAACTGAACTGAACTGAATTAATACTAATTGACATTTTCTGTGTAAATATTTAAATAATAAAATATTAAATAGATCAACTACCTAACTAAAACTGTAACACAGAAATAATTTTATTTCTATCCTTCTAAATGTGTTCTACAGAAAAATGTTTTTGTAGGCATTCTTTGATATATTTATTATTAACACTATCATTATACCAAGAATGATATCATAAACCTTTCCCATTACTTTCAATCTTCAAAAACCTAATTTTCAATTATTATCCAGCGTCATTAAGTATGGGCTTTCCAGGTAGTGCAGTGGTAAAGAATCCGCCTGCCAATGCAGGAGACACGGATTTGATCCCTGGGTCAGGAAGATCTCCTGGAGTAGGAAACGGCAACCCACTCCAGTATTCTTGCCTGGAAAATTCCATGGACAGCAAAGACTGACAGGCTACAGCCCATAGGGTTGCAAAACAGTCAGACACGACTGAGCATGCACACGTGGATCATTAAGTATACCCCCCAAATCTAATGTAAAAATTCCACTATATTAGACATATTTTCAGCCTTTTACCACAATACCAGCTTCTTTATTTCTTATGTTGCTGCAAATCGTATCGAGGGCAGAGTTTTGCTGTGGTAAACAAAACTGCATTAACCAATTTTGAGCATGAACTTTTCTCTCATGCTTATTTCTCTCTCTTATTTCTCAGAGTCCAAATAATTGGGTCCAAGGTTACTAACACGGTTAGAGTTCTTGATACTGTTCAATTTAAATAAGACAAGACTAAAACCCTCTGAGTAGTAAATCCAGCATATTCATGAATTTTGTTCTCAACTACAGCAAGTGACAGAAGAAAGGGATTCCAATTATCCTATTCTGCCTTAAGGAATGAATATCAAAACCTCTTAACTTTCAGAAGCAGAATGTCACTCTAAATTTTATTTCCAAGGCAACATACCATGAAATAAGACAGTCTATTGAAATTATTGCCTTTTGGAGATTAAAGGTTACATTCATGCATCAGAGCAGCAGTGTCTCAAGTTCCGCAGCCTTACAATGACACATTTCACATAGAATAGTACTTGCTTTTCTGTAACTAAAGGTAAGAACCATTATCTGCTTTTCATTTTACTGAGATTTCTCTGACAAGCATCTAGAGGGCCTGGAGTTTTTAAAGGCAAGTGTTGAAATCACTTTACTTAAAGGCAAAAATGGGATTACTTACAAAATGAATATGAGTCACACAATATTACAGTAGTGTCACTTGAAGGTAATACATCTTATATTTGAATCTGCATATATTTCCTATATCTTGCACACACGATTTCCTTTTTCATTATGCACTAGCATTTAAAACCTGGGTTAGAGAATTTATAATTCACCTTTGTAGGTTACAAATTATACAACTTTAAAAAAACAGTATTGCTAAATATGAAACGAATTTCTAAAATCAGTTCAGTTCAGTCACTTAGTCATGTCTGACTCTTTGTGACCCCATGGACTCCAGCACGCCAGGCCACCCTGTCCATCACCAACTCCCAGAGTTCACTCAAACTCATGTCCATTGAGTTGGGGATGCCATTCAACCATCTTATCTTCTGTTGTCCCCTTCACCTCCCACCTTCAATCTTTCCCAGCATAAAGGGTCTTTTCAAATGAGTCAGTTCTTCACATCAGGTGGCCAAAGTATTGGAGTTTCGGCTTCAGCACCAGTCCATCCAATGAATATTTAGGACTGACTTCCTCTAGGATGGACTGGTTGGATCTCCTTGCAGTCCAAGGAACTCTCAAGTCTTCTCCAACACCACAGTTCAAAAGCATCAGTTCTTTGGCCCTCAGCTTTCTTTATACTCCAACTCTCACATCCATACATGACTACTGGAAAAGCCATAGCTTTGACTAGATGGGCCTTTACTAGCAAAGTAATGCCTCTGATTTTTTAATATGCTGTTTAGGTTGGTCATAACTTTTCTTCCAAGCAGCAAGCATCTTTTGATTTCATGGCTGCAATCACCATCTGCAGTGATTTTGGATCCCCAAAAAATAAAGTCTGACACTGTTTCCATTGTTTCCCCATCCATTTGCCATGAAATGATGGGACCAGATGTCATGATCTTTGTTTTNCTATGCAGAGTACATCATGAGAAATGCTGGTCTGGAAGAAACACAAGCTGGAATCAAGATTGCCGGGAGAAATATCAATAACCTCAGATATGCAGATGACACCACCCTTATGGCAGAAAGTGAAGAGGAACTAAAAAGCCTCTTGATGAAAGTGACAGAGGAGAGTGAAAAAGTTAGCTTAAAGCTCAACATTCAGAAAACAAAGATCATGGCATCTGGCCCCATCACTTCATGGGAAATAGATGGGGAAACAGTGGAAACAGTGTCAGACTTTATTTTTCTGGGCTCCAAAATCGCTGCAGATGGTGACTGCAGCCGTGAAATTAAAAGATGCTTACTCCTTGGAAGAAAAGTTATGACCAACCTAGATAGCATATTCAAAAGCAGAGACATTACTTTGCTGACTAAGGTCCGTCTAGTCAAGGCTATGGTTTTTCCAGTGGTCATGTATGGATGTGAGAGTTGGATGGTGAAGAAGGCTGAGCACTGAAGAATTGATGCTTTTGAACTGTGGTGTTGGAGAAGACTCTTGAGAGTCCCTTGGACTGCAAGGAGATCCACCCAGTCCATTCTGAAGGAGATCGGCCCTGGGATTTCTCTGGAAGGAATGATGCTAAAGCTGAAGCTCCAGTACTTCGGCCACCTCATGGGAAGAGTTGACTCCTTGGAAAAGACTCTGATGCTGGGAGGGATTGGGGGCAGGAGGAGAAGGGGACGACCGAGCATGAGATGGCTGGATGGCATCACTGACCTGACGGGCGTGAGTCTGAGTGTACTCCAGGAGTTGGTGATGGACAGAGAGGCCTGGTGTTCTGCGATTCATGGGGTCACAAAGAGTCGGACACGACTGAGAAACTGAACTGAACTGAACTGAGATACATCTTTGATTCCTGTGTTGACTGATGCTGGGCTGGCATCATGAGTGTAACGATTTTCATTTCTCTGAAGCATTACCTTTTTGAGGCGGCAAAATTGCTAAGTAATTAACATGTGAGTCCAGGGCAGACAGCCTGGGTTCGAAATCCAGCTATTGTGGATATTAGATGTGGGAACTTGGGGGAAATTCTGTCACCTCTCTTGTACTCAGGTTTATCATTTGTCAGATGAGGGTAAAGATAGTATTTACTTCATACATTTGTTATCAAGATTAAGTGAGATAATGTGTAAAGCACCTAGAAAAATGTTTAGTACATAGTAAACATTCAGTACCTTGTCATCATCACCACCATGATGCATGCATTGGAGTCAGGAGAATCTCAGGGCCCATTCTCTCCCTTCAGAGCCATTGACTTCCTCACAACCTTGGCTCTCCTTTCTTTGTGTCATGTAAGGTGCCTCAGTTCCACCCCACAGCTCCCCCCTCCCTTGAGTTCTGCTGAATACACTAACTTTGGGCCCCTCCACTCTGCATTGGATGCTGCGGGTGTTACTCACTCCTGTCTCAGGGCTGATAGGCAAACAGAAGCCAGTTGAGCGACTTGCAAGGTATGCCCTTGGGTTTCCTCTGCACAGAAAGGGGGCCTCACAGGCCACAGGCCTGGGCTCAGCTCTCACCTCACAGGTCTCTAAACCCTGGTATTCCTCCAGGGGAGAGAAGAGCTGTTTCCTGCCCCCAGCACCCACCACCTTGCTCTTTTTCAGCTTCTTCTGCAGGTCTTTTCTCTCTACCCAATCCAAACTCATTGCCCCATGGTACCTCCTTCAACTCAGGGACCTGGGTTTTCTCTACACACAGCAGGGAGCGTTCTGCACATATGTGGGTTGGCAGCGCTTCCCAGAGCTCCTACCAGATCCTCTAAATCCCACTAGCCTGCAACTCCTTAAGGCTGAAGTGCGTTAATCTTTGTGTCCTGCTAAGACCCAGAAAAGTGCCTCTATGTAGTGTATCAATATTTATTAAATGAATGCTTGAATAAATGATGAATTTCTAGAGAGCACTGGAGGTGGGGGAAATGCCCTGCTAACACGGGTCCTTGCTACCTCCCAGGCATCAGCCTTCTGCTGGAAAGTTGCCCGTAATCCTTGCAGCACTCTTCGGCTGCTGATTTTCCAACTGTGGCTTTACACCTGTTTCATTTTACAATATTTATTGGGAAAGCACTTTAGCTGCTTATTATAGTCAGATATCATCCATGACAAGCCATTTTCCTTGAATTAGCCCAGTGAGAAATATTTCTAAAGGCGTTAAATGAAATCATCCAGACATTTCCCATGGCCAGCTGGACCCGGCAGCCAGTTCAGTCCCCTGGCTTGAATACAGAGCGGAATGTGTTTTTAGTCTACTCCAAGCAGCAAACTGCTACTAATTCTCACACTAATAAATGGGGCTTTAGCAAATTCTCCTAAGCAAAAGCAACAGGGGAATTTACAACTGTGCTTTCAGTAAATTAAATGAGATAATGCAGTGCCTGGCACATAGTAAGCGGCCAGTAAATGCTAACTGTTATGTCTCTGGACAACACTACTGAGAATTGTTGCAGAAAATATAACTAAGAAAGATGGGGGCTGATAGGGAAAATATTTTCAAAGTTTAGTAGAAAGGTCATTTAAATAATTATTTCCTTGAAGTTAGGAATAAAGATAATGCTGAAAAAAGAAAATCATTTAATACAAATTAAAGGGATGAAAATAGAAGAGTTAGGAGATTGCTAGAAAGCTAATAGGCAATGTGCATTTTATAACATGTATTTAAAAACATGAATTACATGCACTCACCCTGGAAAATTTCACTCACTTGATCAAATCACACTGTCTCAAACTGCTGTTACAAAAATTTTGAGATACACCAAGACAGCAATACCAACAAGGTAGAAGTAGAAAATTGTGCTTACATCCTTACATAATCATTTCAAAGGGTTTTGGGTAAATGCAGAAATTCTCACTGAAACTTGAACTTACAAAACACGTGCTGCATAGCTGTGTGATTCCGTCCTGGCTGTCCTGAAATAACGCCTGTGATGCTAACAGCATGCCTAACACATGGGACTTGCGTAGGGAAACTCATTAACTCCGAGATCGGGCTCCTTCCTGGCTCCTGATGCCACTCTTTCTTTGCTTTTGTTGTTAAAGAAGAAAATATTGATTTTAACCAGACTGAAACTGGTTACCAGCTCTGCTTTTACTAATGCCTTTTCAAAGTACTGCTTTATTCCCATTAATTTTGGATGTTCTTGTTTTTCATAACTTGAGTTTATAAACCTAAAAATAGAATTTTATAGCACGATGCCTCTTGATGATTACCTTTTATTCCTGGGTGAACAGAAGGCTGATTCTCACCCAGCCTGTGATCAGGAGAGGTGATCTTAGAGGAAGGAAAATATAATGTGATTTTAGCAGCCAGCCATACTGAGTCATTAGCTGAAAGGGAGATATGACCCAAAGTTTCTTATCCTAATTAAAAAAATGTTTATTTATTAGAAACCACTTTATTGAGGTATGATTGACTTGTAAAAAATTGTACATATTTATTGTATACAGCTTGATGAGTTTGAGGATAAATCACTTTCAAAGCCATAAGACATATTTATCACCTTCTGGAAGGGGCTGCTTTTCTTTTGCCTCCTTTATTATTACTGTTATTATTATCTTGTGTGTACTTGTGTGTGGTAAGAGCACTGAAGGTGCATCCTCTTAGGAAATTTTAGGTACTGTTGGCTGTGAGCACTATGCTGGAGAGTAGATCTCCTGGATGATGTTCTATTAGAGCAGGACTGGTGGGCAAGCCAAGGGGAAGAGAGGTTAACCACAGCACAGAATTCCTGACGGAGCCTGCTTTAAAGGTGGCCATGAGATAGTGCCAGCTGCTCGCTGGGGAGCAGACCAGCAAGCGCACTGGGCGAAAGCTGCTCAGATGAATGAGGACTGAGAGACACAACGGTGTGGAGCCAATTTTGTCCTGAGTCAGAGTCCGCAGTATAGCAGGACGGCATCTCCTCACCTCCATCCAAGAAAAAGTAGAGTATTTCACTCTAGCAAAAAGCTAGAAATAAATCATACTTTTGCTTTAAAAGTATACCTCTGAAGTAGTTGGAGGAAGTTTTCAATAAATACATCCTAACAGAGGCAGTTGTCATAAAACCAAGATCATTAGAACACTTGTCTAGGTAACTTACTCATAGTATAAGAAAAAGCCTAGTTTCCTCCCTGAATTTATGGCTGACCAGAGCCAATTACAGTTATATTTTTTAACCCACAGAAAAAAATCAGTAACTTTTTTTAAATAGGGGAAACTTAGTTTTAAATAAATAAACAACGGCAACAGAAGTCCACAAGCATTTTTTCCATAAGCACTTTTTTTCAGATGTTGGCAAAAACAATAGCAACAAAAATTTTATAAATGAATAAACAATAAATAAATAAACAATGGCAGCAAAAATCCACAAGCATTTTTTTTCAGATGCTGGCAATAAAAAAGCAGTATTTTTTAATGAAAATAAAAGACTTTTATGGTTTATCTCAGATTAAAATTAACATGAACTTACATTTTTGACACATTCTATCATAGCAACATATTTAGCACAAACAACTTTCTTCCTTTGGATTTAGAAGCAGTGCTTAAACAGAACCACTAATTGACATTTAGTGAAAAATAATTTATGGTACATTTTATTCTCTTATTGCTATAAAACTGATTTAAAATAATGAGGCTCATGAAAGGATATGACCTGGACCATAAAATGTACTTATTAGAGTTGTTTGTTAAATCATGATGGGGAAATTCTCACCTCTTAATAAGTGTAAGACAGTGCAATACAGAGCAGGGTTAAGATGGGGTATGGCTCATCTCCTGGTAGCACTTAGCTCTCGCTCTCTCTCTCTCTCTGTCCAGATGTCAGGAAACAGTGTATTTGAATGCCCAGCCTCCCTCGTGTCTCCTGCTATTAGAATCTAATCTGGCATCCAGACACAGTGAAGTCACTGTCAGAGTAGAAACAAGATCCTATCCAAGGATCCTGTCTGAATTCTAACAGGCCCAGAAGATAGCACCAGCAACCCCAGGATTACCAAAGTCAAGGGCTAGGCAGGAAATGCCCCTCTCAGGGCCGCATTGGCGTGGAACCTCATTTATGTATGTATGATTCATCCATTCTTTGGTTTGTTCATCCCTCAGTGTGCCTTGAGCATCCACAATGCCCTGTCTAGGAACTCAGTGTGAATTCCAGAGTGAGCAGAGCAGATGTGGTCTCCACCCTCATGGAGCTGGAAGACGTGAAGAGGAATGTGCTTGGTGCTTTGATGTGGGAGGCTAGAGTACACTGAGAGCTCTAAATTCTGGGAACACAGAGTAGAGAGGAAGACACCAAAGATGGGACGCCACAGAGGATGGGGAGGCAGCTGATGGGACATCTGGATCCCCTAAGAGAATTACAAACCCAGCTGGATGATGTTTTACTGATCTCAGGCACTGCTATCAGGAGCATTCTGGGCCAAGGAAGTACTAGTCACTGCAACCTGAAGAGCTATAGGGGTGCTAAAAGCCCTATGGAATGAGCAGGGACTGGGGCAGGTGGAAGAGGCTGCCAGAGGTGGGACTTCTGAGATCAGGGTCAATTGGCTGAGACTATAGCAGGCCTGTCTCCAGATGGGATAATCAGACAGCCACTCTAGGCTTGCAAATATCTGTCTTTAATAGTATATACCCAAGCGTGCAATGAAAGATGTCAACATATAGCCTCCTTTTAAGTGTGTTAACTTGGGCAGCCCTACACTGGTTGAGTTGCATGGGAGCCCCACACCTTTCTGGGATGGCCACCATGGTGGTATACAGTGGATGCTCTCATGGGTGAAGTTTGCTCATTACCTGAACAAAAAGACCAAGATAGCCAGTTGTACTTCCAGAGCCTCTGTTCAGAGGGTAGGCAGTACCTGCCACATCACTGAAGTCCCAATTAGGATCCAACAGATCAGCAAGGGAGGGGCACCTGAGAATCCTTCTTGACACTATAATGTCACATAACCTCTGTCCTTTCCAGTCATACAGCTGGACACTTCTATTAGTAAGAAGGTGTGAGAGAGCAATGAATAGGAGAGATTAAGTGAAAAGGCAAAGGAACCAGAGATCAAATTGCCAACATCTGTTGGATCATAGAAAAAGCAAAAAATTCCAGAAAAAACCTACTTCTGCTTCACTGATGACACTAAAGCCTGAGACTGTGTGGATCACAACAAACTGTGGAAAATTCTTCAAGAGATGGAAATACCAGACCACCTTACCTGCCTCCTGAGAAATCTGTATGCAGGTCAAGAAACAACAGTTATAACTGGACATGGAACAACAGCCTGATTCAAAAAATTAGGAAAGGAATGTGTCAAGGCTGTATATTGTCACCCTGCTTATTTAACTTACATGCAGAGTACATCATGCAAAATGCCAGGCTGGATGAAGCACAAGCTGGAATCAAGATTGCTGGGAGAAACATCAATAACCTCAGATATGCAGATA
Organism: Aepyceros melampus; assembly: GCA_006408695.1. NCBI lineage: Eukaryota > Metazoa > Chordata > Mammalia > Artiodactyla > Bovidae > Aepyceros > Aepyceros melampus. The sequence continues at coordinate 562,417 of SJXQ01004350.1, read as the reverse complement.
ATACTACCTTCATGGCAGAAAGCCAAGAAGAACTAAAGAACCTCTTGATGAAAGTGAGAAAGTGAAAAAGCTGGCTTAAAACTCATGGCATCCAGTCCCATCACTTCCTAGCAAATAGATGGGGAAACAATGGAAACAGTGACAGACTTTATTTTATTGGGCTCCAAAATCACTGCAGTTTGTGACTGAAGCCATGAAATTGCTCTTTGGAAGAAAAGCTATGACAAACCTAGATAACATATTAAAAAGCAGAGACATTACTTTGCCGACAAAGGTCTATCTAGTCAAAGCTATGATTTTTCCAGTAATCATGTATGGATGTGAGAGTTGGACTATAAAGAAAACTGAGCACCAAAGAATTGATGCTTTTGAACTGTGGTGTTGGAGAAAACTCTTGAGAGTCCCTTGGACTGCAAGGAGAGAGCAAACCAGTCAGTCCTAAAGGAAATCAACCCTTAATATTCACTGGAAGGACTGATGCTGAAGCTGAAGCTCCAATACTTTGGCCACCTGATGCTAAGAGCCGACTCATTAGAAAAGACACCGAGGCTGTGAAAGATTGAAAGCAGGAGAAGAAGGGGATGACAGAGAATGAGATAGTTGGATGGCATCACCAACTCAATGGACATGAGTTTGGGTAAGCTCCGGGAGATGGTGAAGGACAGAGAAACCTGCTGTGCTGTAGCCCACGAGATCACAGAGAGTCAGACATGACTGAGTGAAGAACAACAACAGAGTGTTCTGCCTAGAAAAAATATATTAATATTCACTGGAAGGACTGATGCTGAAGCTGAAGCTCCAATACTTTGGCCACCTGATGCTAAGAGCCGACTCATTAGAAAAGACACCGAGGCTGTGAAAGATTGAAAGCAGGAGAAGAAGGGGATGACAGAGAATGAGATAGTTGGATGGCATCACCAACTCAATGGACATGAGTTTGGGTAAGCTCCGGGAGATGGTGAAGGACAGAGAAGCCTGCTGTGCTGTAGCCCACGAGATCACAGAGAGTCAGACATGACTGAGTGAAGAACAACAACAGAGTGTTCTGCCTAGAAAAAATATTATCTTTTGAGGATTGTTCACATTGTAGAATTATACTAAGATTGTAGAATTGGACTAAATTATTTTTCCTCCACTAGCTGGTGAAAGGTTCCACTTATGACTCATAAAGAAGTTTTATTTCTTTGTATGTATGAGTATGGTTAAGTGATTTTTGACTCTCACAATTTGTATTAATATGATGGAATTTCATGCATCCAGTTCAAACAATGATTTAAGTCTATATTAATAACTTAGAAAGCTGTCCATGATACATGAGAGTGAAAAAAATGCAAATCACAAAATTTTAAGTGTGCTTTAATTCTGTTTATATAAAATTATGTGTGTGTACTCATGCATAAAAATGTCTGAAAAGGGGTTCATCGAAATGTTAACATCGGTTGTGATACCAAGTAACTTTTTTTCACTTTCTCCTTCATGCTTTTCTGAATTGAATTAATATATTTCTATATTGAGAAATGTTTTGTTTTTATTGAAGCTATTTTAAATCTAAAAACAAAACAAATTCTAGTAGTTTTGGGGAGTTGGATCATCATTTACTAAATTTCCTCCATGTTATTCTTCTGCTTGATTAAGAAGCCAAAATCCTTTTGAGAGATGGATTGTCTAGTTGAGAAGTTTCTAGAAACAGCATTCTCTCACTGAGATGCTACCTGACAGCTTCCTACAGTCAAGCATGCTAGGTGACTGCAGTTTCACTGCATAAAGAAATGATCCTTCTTCTTTGACACTGTTACGGCAGACACTCCAAGAGTCCATGGGGACCCTGGCCCTTCCCATGCACTAGGGACTCCTTAGAGATACAAAGGGGGAAAAATAACTCATGAAAGTTGTTGATATTATTTTAATTTTTTAAAGTGTAGAATAAAAGCTAAATCATCAGAGGAAGAGGTGTAGACATGAAGAGCAGAGCTCTTGGGGTCAAGAGTGACACTGGAGTGTATATCTTAGCTCATTCATGTTTATCATTGGGAATTTGGAGGTCAGTGTCAGAGCATAATCTTTCCAATGAAAATTGCACACCAAGCTGTCAGTAGCTGTGTATCAGAAAGCCTTCCTGGAGCTGGTGGTACAACACAAAGACCTAATCAAAAACAGGGTGGAATTAAATATGTGAAAATACCATTCTTTCCTCTCTAGGCCTGGGTAGCCAACAGCACATTTATTGAGTGAGAAGGAATCCTTGTAGACCCTATACAGCTTGCCAGCTTATATCCTAAAGTTACAGGATATTGGAAGGAAATTGTTTTTAATCTAAAATGTGTTTAGAGTTCCTAAATTTGGTTTAGCATTTTATGATTGAATTTTCTTGAGGAGTCAAGGAGCTCCTGGGTCCTGACTATATGCCGGGGGCATATTGAGTACTGTTTCAGAACAAATGTCTGCTTTGGGTGGTTCAGACATAAATCCTGGCTTATTCTCCAACCTCATACTCTTCCACACTTTCCATTTTGGGCTCGACCCCAGCTGTACCAGGACCCAACCACACTAGACTCCTTTGCTGTTCCTCAAGCATACCAAGCATGCTCTGATTTCAAGGTGTGTTTCCTTTCTTTCCTCGTCCTACATCTTCTCAGCTCAAACATTACCAAGCAGAGTGGACTTCCCCATAAAGAAAGCACCCCGTTTCTGACCCAGGTACTCTGATGGCCCCTTTACTCTGCTTTATTTTACATATAGCACGTATCCCATCCTGATATATTGCATATGTGTGTGCTCTTTGTCTACTCCCTCCAGAGTGTCAGCTCCATGAACATAACTACTGTCTGTTTTGTTCACTGCTGTTGCCCTGGTATCAGCAGTGCCTGGCACATAGTGGATACTTTATAACATTTTGTTGAATGAAAGAAGGAATGCTTGAATTCAATTTCCCCAATGGACATGTTCCTGGGCAATTGTGTATAAATTAATTATTATAAATGGAACATGATATTTATTGAGATATAGTTGATTTACAATATTGTGTTAATTTCTGGTAGAACATATTTTAAATGCATTAGGGGAAAGTTATTCAAAAGAATCCTATCTTTCATCAATCCTATAAAGGGGATTAGAATTCCTACTTGGCCTTTTGTTTAGACCTACGTTTTAGAGTTAGACTTTTCTTTGGGCAAGATCTCCCTATATGTGGCTATATGCATGATGGAGAATATTCCAAAGGCCATCCAGACTCATCTGGGCTTTCTGCAAAGATGATCAGAATAGTGATCACTCTTCCTAGGTTTGTTTATTGGTACCTAAAGAAGACCAGCAGAACTGAAGGGCTTGCAAATAGTAGTTGGAAGGAGGGATAATATGAAAATATTAGCAACCAGTATTGTTCTCATCCCCTGTTGTGTTAACCCTTTAGTTGATGGACCCTGGGGAGGTGACACAGGGTGGCACGTGCTGGTGTCTCTATGCTGATCATCAGCTCCATGGGAAGGAATTTGCAGAGACTGCTTAGGCAATAAGCAGGTAGATTTCATTCTTCAGTGTCAAAGCCACACGCCCCCCACTTGGCTGTAGGTATCTTCTTGGCATGGGCTGGGAGCACCTGGCCTGGGCCTGCACTTGGTGGGTGCTTAATTAACATCTGATCAATGAATTCATTATCTGAGAGAACGAAAGTGTTTTTTTTTCATCTGTGGAGGTGCTTTTATCACTGGCACAGTTAGGGCTTTCTCACAAGAGCAGCACGGGAGGCCCAGTTCTTTCTTCCAGTCACCAGAAGAGGGTAAGAATAAGGTCTGGGTGGGACAGAGCCAGGTTTTGTGGGACCAGAGCTGTTCACACAGTGGGTGGCTCTGAGTGAGAGGAAGAGCAGGAAATTAGGCCCAAGGTCTGGGAAGCAGGGTGGAAGCTTATGTTTCAGGAGTTTGATGGTTGATCTGCTTCTGGGGCTGGGCGTTCTGCACCCTCTGGGATCCAGCTTTATCGAGGACTCCCAGGCTGGGCTCACTGAGGATCTGCTTGCAAGAACAGAGTGCTCCCTGGGAACAAACCTGTCCTAAGGGAGGGTCTGTGTGCTCAGTCTTTCAGTCGTGTCTCGCTCTTTGCGACCCCATGGACTGTAACTTGCCAGGCTCCTCTGTCCATGGGAGCCTCAGGCAAGAATACTGCACTGGGTTGCCATCTCCTTCTCCAGGGGATTGTCCTAAGACAGGGGCAGGGATCGAACCTGCACCTCCTGCGTCTCCTGCGTCACAGGTGGATCCTTTACCCACTGAGCCATTGGGGAAGGGTCAGGCCTATTATCAACAATGCCTGAGTTATCAGAGAACTGATTCTGAGAAGCGTATGATGGCTTTTCCCAGAACTGGCTCCTGTCTGGCTCTGCATAGTATTAATATTACAGCTCAGGGCAGCCCTCCTGGTACCCAAATGTAAAGCGCAAAACGTGACAGGGGAGGTGTCCTCCTACCTCTGTTAGAAGAGAGCTTCAGTGCCCAGAGAGTGATGCTGCCACACAAAGGTGGGCACAGCTTGGCGCTGCCCCAGGACTCCAGTCCAGTCATCTTCTCGTCACCTCACAGGCAGCAGCAGAGGCTGATGGATTTTACATTAACAATCACACTTGCCTTTCACGAAGCCCATGTGTATGTGCTGGCTGGCTTTATAGATGTTCCTTCTGATTCTTACAGGAACCCTTGCAAGGGAAGTATGGTTGACTTCACTTACAGGTGTAGGAGGATGGCGTAACTGCTCAGAAGACACTCAGTTCACAAAGGCAATGTAAACCCTTTTCTCCAGCTGACTTGAGCTTCCTAATGCATCCCCAGCCTGCTGGGTAGCACGAAACGGAGTCTTACCAATTAATAACACCTCAGTCCCTTCTGGTTTATAACCTTTTTCCTAGTTGGGGTTTTCTAAGTTGAATTCCCTATCAGGGCTGTTCTGATTAGTCTCTTTTAGATGGCTCATTCTCCCTCAGTGAACGTGTGCTCTTGCTGCATTTCTCACATCCCCCATTCCCCAAAGACAGTCCCGGGTATTGGCAGGACTCACTGGGATTCCCCAGTCAGGGGGTGGGGCTTCCGGACACTTGTTGCTCTACTGCTGGGCTGGCTGGCCAGAGAGGGTCAGTGGGGCCTGTCTGGTCTTCCAGGGTCATATGAATCTCAGATGGCTGAGGTCTGATCATCTGTATTATTGTGAAGTCTGTAGGAGGTGATCACCTGTCTGTGCTGAGGCTCATGGAAATTTCCTGAATGCTATACATGGGCCATGGCGGGCCCACAGAGCAACCTCAGGCTGCCTTCCATGGGAGGACACTGCACTGACTCGTTGCTCTCCCTGCCTCTCTTATTCTGATCCTTGGGCTCCAGAGGGCCATGCTTCCTCTGATTCTCAGCCACCTGTGTGTCCTCTCCTGCCTTGGCATGTAGTACAGCCCTATGATACAGGCCTGTGGTCTTCCTATTCCTTTTTTGTGTGTCCTTTCAAAAACTTCTGGGAAGCAATGACCTCCTTTTTAGGTTTGTATCAGATGTTTTTCATCTAAATGAAAGAGTTGCAAAAGGATGTAATTTCTGGCATATTGTAAATATTGACATTTTAGAATAAAGCTGTTATAGCACTCCTTTAAATTTACCCAGTGGAATCAAAATACCATAGTGATTTAATATCCATGGTTCAGAAAACACATGAACAAGCTATTTTTTTTTTAAGTTGGAAATTTTACAGTGTTTCTTTTCCTCCTTGGAAATTGTATTTCCATTTCACTTCTCTTGCATAACTTTATCCTAATGTGATATATTTTTATGCTTGAAAGTTTTTTATTAATCACCTTATCATTCTGCTCTTCAACAAAAATATGTATATACATTGAAAAATTTTAATTGCTTATTTTGGGGGGGTTACCACAGGACTCTATAAGAAAATTTATTATGGGTTAAGTTCTCAGTACAATTATTATTAGTATACAATTGATCAAGACTATACACACACACATACACACACACACATATACATATTACATAGTTTAATGTTAGTCTTTCAGTCATGTCTGATTCTTTGCTGCCCCATGAACTGTAGCCCGTCAGGCTCCTCTGCCCATGGAATTCTCCAGGCAAGAATACTGGAGTGGGTTTCCATTTCCTTCTCCATTACATAGTTTAATGGTTAATTATTAAACATAAGAATAATTGTGCTAGAAATGTATCTCTTAATGCAATGGATGGGAGAGTTATTAAGGCAATTCAAGTGGGCTTTGTAGATGCTAATACTTCTGTGTCCTTTTATTTGTTGTGAGAGGTTCTTCACTGGAGGAAAATGCATCTTAGTAAGCCTTGAGGCTGTTTCCTTTATTTGACTTGTCTGCCTTTCTCTGTACAGTGCACAAAGAGGGAAGTAGGAAGTGTGGCAGACAACAGTGATAACCCGACAATTCTCCAGATGGTAGTTCCTTGGAAAGTGAGGAGTTTCTGGAATTTTCTGAAGATCCCAATCTCCAGCCCTGGCTCCCCATTAAAAGGGGAGTGGCTCCCATTGGCTCCTCAGGGACATTGAATCTCTTGCGAATTGCTGTCTTAGAAGAAAGATAGCATGCATGAATGCTAAGACTTTTGCAACCCCATGGACTGTAGCCCACCAGGCTCCTCTGTCCATGGAATTCTCCAGGCAAGAATGCTGCTACTGCTGCTAAGTCACTTCAGTCGTGTCTGACTCTCTGTGACCCCAGAGATGGCAGCCCACCAGGTTCCCCCATCCCTGGGATTCTCCAGGCAAGAACACTGGAGTGGGTTGAGTACATTGCCATTCCTTTCTCCACGAGATCTTCCTGACCCAGGGATTGAATCTGGGTCTCCCACATTGCAGGCAGATTCTTTACTCTCTGAGCCACCAGGGAAGACCTCAGAAGACTGCAGGAAAATACAAGTAAAAGCTACTGCTTAAAAACTATCAATAGATTAGCTGTAACATAGAGATGAGGAAATCAAGGCCTGGAGATTTTAAATAGCTTATTGGTTGGTGGCAGAGGAGGAATTTGATTTCAGGTCTGGAATTTTTCATTTTACAGGATTGTGTTTTCAAAGCCAGCCTGTGGATTGCCGCATCAGCATTATCTAAGTCTCTTTTTGAAGTGATTTACAATTCCTGGGTGCTACCTCTAGTGGTTCTAGAGCTGGGGTTTGAAAGTTTTTTCTTTAAGAGCTCCTCAAATGCTTCTGCTGCAGGGGCAGAGTTAGATCACAGAGCACACCTTGAGAAGGGCCTGTGATTTGTTAACAAGCAGAGAACACCCTCTCCCTGAGTCTTGAGACCTAAGAGCTGGAGGGACTTGGCGGGAGACAGAAATCAAGGTTTCCTAACTCTGAGTGGAGGCGCTCCAGACAGGTACCTTCTTGGTTTGTTGACTGGTTTGTTGGTACCACTAAATGGCCCAGCTTTGAAGCCCAGATGACTAAGGTCTAGGAATCTTGGGTCACAGGGATATTAAGGACGGGCAGTAAGCACCCCTTTCCTCCTGCGGGTTCTTAATGGAGCTACTTCTCTTTATTTTAAAATTTATTTGGCGGCACCAGGTCTTGGTTGCAGCATGTGGAATATTTAGTTTCAGAATGTGAACCCTAATTGGGACATGTGGGATCTAGTTTCTTGACCAAGGATCAAACCTAGGCCCCCTGCACTGGGGCCTTGGAGTCTTACCCACTGTACCACCAGGGAAGTCCCTAACAGGGCATCTTTAAAGGTACCTTCCCAGGTCTCTGGGGTTCTCCTTCAGATCCCTGAATCTCTTAACAGTCAGTCTGGGAGCAAATTCAAGGTCTTGGGGAGACTAGTTGCTGTATATATCCCATTTAGAGAATTAGATGTCATCCTGTGACCCCCTTTCTTTGCTAAATTCAGCTGGAGGATGTCCTCCGTGCCTGCCGTGCCCCTCTCTGGACAGCTCGCTGCATCAGGTTTCCCCAGCAGCTGTTCTGGCCTTGACAGTCCCTGAGACTAATTGCCTACTTGGCAGGGCAGCTGGGAGGGAGGGTTAAATTCTCTCCTGAAAATCTTGGCATTTTCTGCTTGGGTGGAAGGACCTTGAAGAAAACCTGGTATCATCAACAGTCACCAGGCTCCAAATCCAGCCCAGGGCCTACACCCTGCTTCAAGCTCAGTTTAGGAGAACAGATTTAATACTTGCCTCCTTCTAGCAAGGTGCTACTGAAAGGGGTTTTCATAGCCGGCAGGGCCAGAAGGTGAATATGACAACAGAGGGAGAGAGAGGTGACCTATTTATCACCATGTTGTCACTTTAAGGGAAAACAAGCTTTATTCCCACTTGCCACAGGGCCCAGGTGGATGCCAATTGAGTTACTAAATTTCTGTCTGAAAAATGGTGCCCAGTACTAAAGCATTCAGGGGACATCCATAAAGAGAAACAGCAGCAAAGCAATAAACCATCAGGTGCAGTTCTTGACTGGGCATGCTGCTCCAGCCCCAAGGCCCGCATTTGTCTACCTGTCTTCTTCTGGAGATGTTCCCTGGACCTGCAATCCAAGGAGTCCTCCCCGACTTCCACTAGGTCCCTGCTGCCAAGATCTAATGAGACCCAAATTTTACACCAAAGCACCACTCTCCACCCCATCAACTCAGTTTTACTCTTTCTCTGCCAACTCTGGCAATTGGCTCGTGAGAAATCCTGTTAGATTTTTTTTCTCCTCTTAAAAACAGTCTCTCCACACCTCATAAAGGTTGCAAAAAGGTGCAGTAATGATCTGGCAGGCATTTATCAAGTGAGACAAATTTTCCATTGTGAAGGCTCATGCTCCTCAGTTTAGTCGAATGTGGAAGGTATAGAATTCCTTACCTGACTTCCTGAAAGTTCATAAGATGTGACAGGGAAATAGAATATTAGGGGCCCTGAGGATTTGGTCCTGGGTCTCATTAAGATCATTGAAACTTATGGCATATCTGCATTGGAGGGAGTTGAAGGAGAATCATAAGGAAGATTCAAAGTTTGGACTGTTAATGCTGTGATTTCCTTTAAAGCATAAAAGGGCAGTGGGAATAATGGGCATTTTTTCCAGCTAGCAAAAATTCCCCATCCCCAGTGGGAAGCAGAGTGTAAATGCTTAAATTTTTATTCTTAAATCTTAAGAAATAATTTAATTTCAGCTCTTCTGTCTAATGACAGGAGAGTGATCTCTGACCACAGAGAATAATCAGGGTTCCTAAGACTTTATCTTTTGGGCTCCAAAATCACTGCAGATGGTGACTGCGGCCATGCAATTAAAAGATGCTTACTCCTTGGAAGAAAAGTTATGACCAACCTAGATAGCATGTTGAAAAGCAGAGACATTACTTTGCCAACAAAGGTCCATCTAGTCAAGGCTATGGTTTTTCCAGTGGTCATGTATGGATGTGAGAGTTGGACTGTGAAGAAAGCTGAGCACCGAAGAATTGATGCTTTTGAACTGTGGTGCTGGAAAGACTCTTGAGAGTCCCGTGGACTGCAAGGAGATCCAACCAGTCCATTCTGAAGGAGGTCATTCTTTGGAAGGAATGATGCTAAAGCTGAAACTCCAGTACTTTGGCCATCTCATGCAAAGAGTTGACTCACTGGAAAAGACTCTGATGCTGGGAAGGATTGGGGGCAGGAGGAGAAGGGGACGACAGAGGATGAGATGGCTGGATGGCATCACTGACTCGATGGACATGGGTTTGGGTAGACTCTGGGAGTTGGTGATGGACAGGGAGGCCTGGTGTGCTGCGATTCACGGGGTCGCAAAGAGTCAGACACGACTGAGCGACTGAACTGAACTGAACATCACAGGGAATTCAAGACTTAACCTCAGGGCCCTCCACTCCTTCAGGAGAACAGCTGTCACCAGAGTCTTCCAGAACGCCTAATGCAAAGAATAGTTTTCTTGATATCTTTGTACCACTAGGCAGGGCTGCATTCATTCACTTGATCATTTATTCATTCAGGAAATGATATTGTGCTGTAGGAACAAAACAGGCAGGTTCTCTGGATTATAGCTAGGCAAGAGGGAGTTAGGGAGGAGTGGGAAGCGATTGTATAGACAGTAGAGAGCAGATGACTTGAGCTAGGAACCAACTGCTACCAGTGGCACATAGATTTGTAGTATATATTGAAGGTACCATTAGTGGAACTCAAGGAAGAATTGGAAGTGGAAGGATGGTCTCCTAATTTCCAACAAAAGCAACCTGAAGGTGCAGGTTCATGAGATGAAGCAGAATACAGACTATTTCTCCTGCAGTTCTAACCATTCTCTCCTAGTTTCCTTGTGCATTTCTTTTACTCTGGATGTCCTTTAAATGTGGAAGTTCTCAAGTGATTTATCTTTGGACTCCCTCTTCTCCCTGTATGATGTCTTGCCCATCTCTGGCTTCACTGTCAAGCAGACAGCCCCTCAAGCCATGTAGATAACCCAGGTCTGTCTACTGAGCTCCATATCCATATTTTCCACCAAGCACTAGGATGTTTCTAGGTATTTAAAATTTTGTATGTTAAATGTCTTCTCACTCAACCCTCTGCCACAACCCCAATACCTGCTCCTGGGCTTGTCCTGTTCCTTTACTTCCCTGCTTTGGTCAATGGACCACTGGCCTGTTGGTCATAAAAATCAGCACCCAGAGAATCATTCTAGACCTTTCTTCTGCCCTCACAGCCCTTCTCTATATACTATATTGTATTACCTTGCTAGCCTGTATATTTCTTGTCCCTGCCCTTTCTCTTCATTTTCCCTCCAACTGCATAGAGGAGCATTGCCGTTTCTTACCCGGGTGCCACAATGTCTTCCAATGGTCCTGCTGTCTCAGTCTTGAGTCCTTCTGATAAACCCTCAGTGGTGATCTTATTCTTTCTCCTAAAGCTGGTGGCTGGCTCATATTCTTCAGGTTAAAGCCTTTTGCACAGTATTTAAATCCTTCCATAACCAAACTCCTGCTAACAACCATCATGTCATCTCATTTTATCCTTCATGGAATTCATTCCTGTAATCTTCCTTCACTCTTGTCTCGTGACCCTCCAGTGCTTTGTGTCAGGGGAGAGGATGTCAGAAGGTCTCCTCTTCCTTCTTCCTTCTTCATTTGACTTGTCTGCAGTCTTCCAATTCATCTAAAACCCCACTTGTCTTGGAAATTGCCCTGAACCCTCAGGCTGACATGGAAACCCCTTCTCTGTGTTCCTGCCCCACATTTAGGCATTTTGACCCTGGGCTGTCAGTGTTAATTCTCTTGTCTGCCTCCCCGACTAGGCTACAAGTTCCTTGAGAACAGCGACTCTTTCTTATTTTCTTCTGTATTCTCAGTACACAGCACCAATGCATGGTTAACTGTCAATTCATTCACTTGAATTTGTGAACAAACTGGTTTTTATGCATTTTTCAGGGAAGATCCTTGAGAAAATTCTATAAACTATAGTTCTATTTTTTTTGTTTTGACAAAGCTTTCTACTTATTAATACCTCTCCAATTGATTATAGTGAAAATACAGAAAGTCTTAACAGGATCTGAGGCTCAGCTGTAAAAGATAAGACTATGAAATTTAAACAGGCTTTTGGAAATCACACACACTCATTAACCCATATCCTCTCTTAATCTTGGAATAGCATCCTATTAGACAAGTGATTTACATTCAAAGTAGAAGTGAAAACAGCATTCTAAAGCATAAATATTAAGCAGCACTGGCATGTCATTTAAATAAGGGGATTGCAATCCTGGTAAAGTTAGGAATGGGAAAGCATGAACAAAAATCAGGAAAGGAAAGAATTAGGACAGAGCTCAGAATGTGTTTGTGTTACCCTCCACCAGAATCTAACCCTCATGGGAGTAGAAACCTGTCTGTTCACTCTGTATTCCCAATGCCAAGTGTCTTGCTTAGCATATAATTGTGAAGAAGGGAGAAAGGAAAGGAAATAAGGATAAAAGATGATGGGAGCAACAGTGGGAACACTAAAATACACATGCAGCTTGCTTTTGCCCAAGACAAAAGATTTTCAGTGGGCTGTGCCAGATGCTGTCTGTGGTTGCTCAGGTCCTAATCAATCCTTCTTCACTCATCTCTACTTTTGGGGTGGGAAGCCTGTAAACTACATTTCACAGACTTTTTAGCCAGCTGGCTTGTTAGATTCTGCTGGTGGGAGGAACTGATGGGAGACTGCCAGGTGGAAGAAGGGGAGAACCTATTTCATTTTCCAACTCTGGGCAGCAGCAGCAGCAGCAGCAGCAGCAGCAGAGACAGCAGTGTCAGTGGGCAGCAGACCTCCCCTGGTTCTCACTCAACAGCCAGATTCTGAGAATGGCAGTGAGCTATGAACCCTGGAGACATCATTTCTCCTTTGCTCCTCTAGGGACTTACTTAAATTGAACTATTTTTGTGTTTTACACCCCTCTCCTCAAATCCTTCCACCACTTCTGTAACTTGCATTAAATCCCCTCTGAAATGCCTGAAATACTTTCCATGGCTACTACACAAACACTGATCATTAGACATCAACAAATGAACAAAGCAATATATTTATGCATCCATTATGTTTAAAGGTATATATACAAAGCCTCTTTGAACTATAAAATTCATTTGAGGTCAAATAACACATGAAATAAAGAGACAAGTGAGTACCAACTGATATATTAAATGTAATCTCTGTTCAATAGTAGGAGATGTGTTTAAAATCAGAAGAAATTTATGATGGTAAGAAAATGCAGGGAGATTTACGTGGCTCAGATGGTAAAGAATCTGCCTGCAGTGCAAGCAACCTGGGTTCAATCCCTGGGTGGGAACATCCCCTGGAGATGAGAATACAACCCACTCCAATGTTCTTGCCTGGAGAATTCCATGAACAGAGGAGCCTGTTGGGCTACAATACACAGGATTGCAAAGTCAGACACAACTGAGTGACTAACAGTTAACTTCCTTTAGTGTAGTGAGAAGGCATCCAAATCAGGGCATCTGCTAGTCAGCTCTCTGGTAACTCACATCACTAATTCTGCCTCTGTTTCACTTTCTGTACAATGAAAGGGTCAGTTAGATCAACTCTCAGTATATTTCTAAGGCTGGAATTTTAAGGATTTATGCTTTTGAGTAAAATCTCCGTTGGATGGCTGGGGAGGAAGATGCCCTGTCTAAGGCAGGGGGAGAGTCTGGACTTGGCTGGGGCTCCCAATTAACCTGATCCTGAAATGCATGTCTTTGTGCAGACCCCTGTTAGTACATCCTGAGCCCCTTCCTTTGCCAGATGTTTGTCTTTGCTGTATGCTCAGGAGCCATTTCAAAAGCTGTGGATGTGCCAAGTCATTGCTATGGCACTGACCTCTACTGACCCTTCACATTATATTCACAAATGCACTAAAGCAAGTTCACGCAAGGAACATAGGATGAAATTAATAGCCCTATAATGAATAGGAGGATTGTGCCAGGACTCTGTCACATTATTAGATATGAAAAAAATTTCTAAGCCTTGTAACCCCGTTTTCCACAAGTAAGTTTATTCTGCTATATTATCTTTGATTTATGTCTCAATGTATTCCCTCATCACCATATATATTTTGTTATATTAATGTATTTATGCATCTTGAAATTGCCTAATTAATCCCTTGCTTTCCCAATGAGTTATATAAGTTGATAGATTTGTATGATGAATATTATAATGAAGAAAATATAACAATGGAACATAAAATACTAACTTAATTTACCATACTTGTACCAAAGAAGTTTAGGTTATGATTTCCCCACTGAAATTAGCTAATATTTCTTATTGCTTTTCCTAATTAAAACTTATTCCTTTTCTAGATCCTAAGGGTACCATTTTTTATTCCTAAAAAAATTAGGAGCTACTATCTATCAAATCACTTTGTTGGGAGTTTTGGAGGATGCCAAACTAAACAGATTCCCCACACCCAGACCCCATGTATTTTGTGCATAACCTTTCAACGTCATCACTTTCAAACATTTGGAGCCAGATAATTCCCTGTTGCAGGAGCAATTGTGTGTTGTACAGGCTAGCATCATCCTTAGCCTCATTTTACTCGATGCCAATAGCACCCTCTTTCCTACATTATTACAACTGGAGATGTCTTTCAGTTCAGTTCAGTCGCTCAGTCATGTACAACTCTCCCATGAACTGCAGCATGCCAGCCCTCCCTGTCTATCACCAACTCCCAGAATCCACCCAAACCCATGTCCATTGAGTCGGTGATCCCATCCAACGATCTCATCCTCTGTTGTCCCCTTCTCCTCCTGCCCTCAATCTTTCCCAGCATCAGAGTCTTTTCAAATGAGTCAGCTCTTCGCATCAGGTGACCAAAGTATTGGAGTTTCAGCTTCAACATCAGTCCTTCCAATGAACACCCAGGACTGATCTCCTTTAGGATGGACTGGTTGGATCTCCTTGCAGTCCAAGGGACTCTCAAGAGTCTTCTCCAACACCACAGTTCAAAAGCATCAATTCTTTGGCACTCAGCTTTCTTTGTAGTCCAACTCTCACATCCATACATGACTACTGGTAAAACCATAGCCTAGATTAGATAGAACTTTGTTGACAAAGTAATGTCTCTGCTTTTCAATATGCTGTCTTAGGACTGGTTGGATCTCCTTGCAGTCCAAGGGACTCTCAAGAGTCTTCTCCAACACCACACTTCAAAAGCATCTATTCTTTGGCACTCAGCTTTCTTTATAGTCCAACTCTCACATCCATACATGACCACTGGAAAAGTTCTTTCCACTATTAGCAGCTAACTCCCACCTACAGTTGTTTTCTTTTATGTCTGTCCTGAAAACAGAGTTGCAGAATTGAAATATTTATGGTCGTTTTTATTGACTTATTTTCAGGGCTCTACCAAGGATAGATCATAAATTTTTGTTGGTTTAGATATTAGACCATCAGCCACTGCATTCGTCAGAATTCAGTAAGGGAAGCAAAGCCACAGTGGATACTATGGGCTGAGATTTATTAAAGGAACTAGAGCTTATATAGTTGTAGAAAGAGCTGGGTAAGTAAAGGTAAAAAAAAAAAAAAAAGTGGGGTTAAGGATCAGAGAAAGTTCACTGACCAGCCCTGACCCAGGCAAACAAACTTCTGGGAATCTGGAGGGTGGGCAGGCCCAGCTCTGGAAGCAACACTGCAAAGGGCAGCTGGCATGGAAGGAAAGCTGTGGAAGCTGGTTGGCTCTTTACAGTCACCCCCTCTGTGAGTTTGCAGCAGTCTTGTGGTGGGCCTGGGGGCACTCTTGGTCATCAGAGTCAACATTTGAGAAGAGCTAGGCACAGAGTATGACCTCAAGGACACACTGGAACCGGGGTTCATCCTAGGCTCGCATGTATGGCTGCTGCTTCACTTTTGCCTCCCAGATCTCATACAGCCTCACTCTGGAGCAGCTCTAGCTTGGAAACATGCAGGGAAGGGACTCTGGGAGATATAGTTTCCCCTCCAACCAGGTTGGTGGTGGGACACTACACACACCCCCGACCCTCCCCGCAGAAAAAGGATATGGAAGGTAGAAAGGGGTGCCTTCGCCTGTCTCCAGTGCCTGTGGAGTGCGTGTGTGTACTAGTTACTCTTTTGGCTCTTTATCACCGAATCCTGATAACTGCTTTCAGAAGAATTGATGTTCAGGGATACATATCTGGCAAGACTTGAAGCCTGGATTTTTTTCCTTTGTTTGAATGAGCCAAAACTAACATGTATTTTAATGTACTCTGCTGCTTTTCATGAGAGACAAGATCTAATGGTTTGTTTTCCTGTTCATTTGAATTAATAAGTGAATTTTTAAAAATGTAGATTTAGCAGAAGTTCTGGGTTTTCCACATTCCAGTTAGTTACCATGCTAGTTACTTGGGAGAGACCGAGCAGTGACTCACATGGACACCACTTTTAGGTAAGAGGAAAATAAGTCCATCTGGCAGCGTGACGAGAGCTTCTGTTTTACTCTCAGCTGAGCTTTGACTTCCCTTCGGCTCTGCCCAGAATTAAAAAGTGCTTCAAGGGATGCTGCAGATGATGCTTTAGAGTCAGGAGCTGCTTTGATAGAGCTTTGACTGCCCCTGTTTCCCTTCCTGAAAAGATAATCTGGATTTTTGAGAACAAAAAAGAAACTGCCCTCCCCACCCTCTTTCTTAGCAGAAGGAAAAGCAGTGGAAGCCCTCTGGGGGATGCATCAGCCTTTCTGATCACCCCGATGTCACTTCCTGCTATTTCAGTTCTCCCAATGCCTTTTATTCCAGAAATCACCTAGATGTGGACTCAGAGACCTTGCCTCTGAGGGTTTTTTTCTTGATGGCATTTCACCTGTTAATCCTCATGAACTTCTCTCTTCCTAGCCAATTCTCTTTGCACCACTGAATATAGTTTTCAGTAGAACTTTTTAGTGGAAAGACCCATGAGATTAGAGCAGTGCCCGGACTATAAAGATACTGTGAGTATTGTTTATCCAGTTCCACAACTAAATTGGGTCTCCTGCTGGAAAAGGAAGTGGGAAATATGTTAAATTTAGTTCTTCATAATGGAAGTAATATATGCTCATATTATTAACATATAAAATGGTTTTTTAAAGCTTTTAAAAATAAGCGTATTTAGTTCTTTTTGGCTGTACCGGGTCTTCATTTCTGTGCACAGGCTTTCTCATTTGTGGTGAGCAGCATCTGCTTATGAAAACCACTGCCATGATCATGCATGAATTTCCAAGTAGTCTGTTTATGCATTTATTCGTTCCTTCAGCAGTCAGGGTTACACATCTGCTGTGTGTACAGCTTTATGCTAATCCTGTCTAGGAGATATGCAGAGCAACATACCAGTATCCTGCTCTCATGGGCCAGGGGAGAAGTTGCTATTAAGAAGCTGTTTCTGCAATAAACTTAGTGGGGGCAGCTTGAACTAGAATAGTGAAGGTGGGAGAGTAAAGATGGGGGCCTAGTTACAGAGATGGTAACGATTTGAAAGAAAAACTAAAGGTATGGCAAACATAAAGATAATATGAAGAAAAGAAGTTAGGTCCCTCTAGAAGACAAGAGAAAGGTGCCTAGGAGCACATCCAACTTGGTGATGCTACCTAGACTGAGATTATAGGAATTCTAGTGTCTTCAATTTGTAATTTCCAGGCTTCCTCTCTGTTTCTTAAAGTACTGCTTTTAAAAATCATTTAAAAACACTTATGTTAATACTTAAAAGCGGTTAATTTAGTGCTCACTTTGGTAGTATATGTACTAAAATTGGAACAACACAGAAAAGATCAGCATGGCCCCTATACAAAGATGATATGCAAATTTGTGAAGCAAAAAAGTAAAGTTAATTTAGAGATCTGATGATGATTTTCAAGAACACAGAGGCTTACTAATCCAAGAGTCTTAAAAATACTTAACAGTTGTGAATAAATTTAAAAGCCCATTTCTCCAAATATATAGATCACTAAGTAAATATTTTCATTTGTAGAAATAGATAAACTAACAGAACATGGTTTTCTTCCCCCTTCACATGAAAATGTAGAACATATTTAAGATGTTCTTAAATATGTAGTGAAAGAATAAAGTTCTTCACAATCGAACAAGATTCAAAATGATGAATCTGGAAATCAGCCACAGTATAGTTAACTATTACAATTACTTCAGGTAATTACTTACCAGAAGACAGCTCTCAGCAGAACCAAGATTAAGCACAAATCGGTAACCAGCTTTCCTAAAAGGAATAAATCTTTAGTAAAAGAAATAAATCTTTAGAGTGTAAAATGGTCAAAACAGGATTTGAAAGGATTAATCACCGCGTGTGGTTTCATTACTCTGTTTGATCTTCATTTATCTTCTTTCCTTCTATTCATTTGCTCCCTCTTACTGTCCAGAATCTGCTTAGTTCAGTTTCATTTGTGCTGCTGTTATTCCTTCTCTGTGTTCCCCTGATACCTTGTGTATAGTGCATTTATCATATTTGCTGCCACTGTTAGGTATCTGATGTCTCACTATACTATGAGTACGTTGTCAGGGACTCTGTCTTTCCTGGATTTCAAATATGGCTTATTGTAGAAAAATCTTTGAATATAAACTCTAATGATATTATTCCCCCCAAAAATGTGTCTTCATATGACATTTTCAATTTTTAAAACTATGTATGATACACTTTTTTATGAGGAGTAAAGAAAATGTGAATTTTATATTCTTATATTTTTCCAGGTACCACCAGGCTTTGCATATTGCTATTAGCAGGACTAACTGCTAATCATATGTGACTCAAAGTTTTAAGATGCTTCTCTCCCAAAACCTTCTTTGCAGGGCCCACCCATACAAACTAGGGTGTTGCTATATTTTTGTGACTTGCTATAATCTCCCTGCATGACACTTAGTGTATACACCTCACTCTAATTGCTTTTAAAATAGATGCTACCTTGTAAACTTTGTTAAGGTAGAGACCATAGGTGTCTTGTTCATTATAATATCCCTGAGACAGGCTTAGAAGAGGATCCTCTCATAATAATTCTCCTTGTCTCCAGATTCAACCTTTGAAGCCCAACGTTTAAATAAAACCCTATTTGATCCTAATGTTCAAGATAAAATGTCAGCCACTAAATACTGGAAGTGTATGCATTAGCTGGGATTCTGTAAGGGGTTGCCATGCAGATGGAATCCTACATTAATATACAGTCCCAACTCTGAAAATGAACCTGAGAAACTATAGCATCAATTAATCATTGGGTCTAACAGTGTCCTAAAGAAACTATTTCTTCCATGAAAACTGGATTTACCTTCTAGGCACTTATCCTATAAAAATAAAAGCAAAAAAGAAATTGAAATGCTGTCTTTGTGGCACAAAACTCATTTTCTGAAGCAGTTATGTTCAAGTGAAGTAATTAAGTCTTTTTAATGAACACAATATTTCTGTTCTTCATGGGTCTGTTTACTGTCAGAATCTTAGTAAAGAAGTGATTTTGCAAATAGTTCTATTTTATACGTGGTCTAAGTGAAACATGGCAGAAGGCCCACGTTGCAAGAATTAACATTGAATTTCCTACTTCAGTCTATAGGCTCCTAGAATTGAAATATAAAAGCAGAATCCTAGAACTTAGAGGTCACAAAACCCCATGGTTTTTAAGTGCTTTCCCAGGTCCACAGAAGAACTGCATGGCCACAGCAGTGAGGAGAAGACATGGGAAGATGGGCAGGAGGACACAAAGATGGGACCTTCGCCTGGAGAGCTTTGCCTTTCCTGTTAATTTCCTCATGAGATTCTGAAAGAAAGGGAGAGTTTAGTGATGAAAAGGGCATGCTTGTATTTTATCTGTGGACCAACCTGCACATATTATAGATGAAGACATTGGTGAAGGTACAATTTTCAGTAGCTGAACTGGTTTAGAGTCTGCTCAAGGCCTGATTCTCTACCCAGCCCTGTTTTTCCTACATCACACTGCCTACTTTGAAAGTCTCTTATTTCTTTGCCTGCAGCTTCCAGAGCCAAACTCAGCATGATCAACACCATGTCAAAAATCCGTGGCCAGGAGAAAGGGCCAGGTTACCCCCAGGCAGAGGCGCTGCTGGCAGAGGCCATGCTCAAGTTTGGAAGAGAGCTTGGAGATGACTGCAACTTTGGTAACATGTGCTTCCTCACATTTTCAGTTATCATTTGTCCTGGGGATCTTAGTGCCACTGAAAAAAACCCTGCAGGAAATAATTAAGACTATTTTATATTTTGATTCTCAGTTTTGGGTCTGTACACATGGGCCCCTTATTTGTCTTCAGAGTTGCTTTGTCATTTTTAGTGTCATTTGTCTTAGAAATTTTATTCACTTTCTTTCTTCCTCATAAGATCCCATCATTACCATAGCTGGCAGACACAGCCAGATGCCTGGATATTTACCACTGTGTGTGTCTGGCAGTGACTGAGCATTGGGGCAGAGGGAACTGTCACACTCAGCAATGGGTCAACACCCCACTTCACAAGCTTTTTCTTAGTTTCTGCTCCTCTGTGTAGGGTACCTAATGTGACACCCCTGATGAATTTCTCTACCTTGCTCTCCTTGGACCCACAGCTGCCATACTAACCACCTTCTGTTTTCACTCCTTCACAATGTGAGGTCACAGCAAATAACTGTCCTTCCTAATTGAGCCCTGCTCTCCCTTCCAAGTTTTTGCTGAATACATTGACCTTAAACAGATCTCCTCTAGGGGAGAGCGAGTACTTGGGACTTCCCTGGCCGTCCAGTGGTTAAGAATCAGTGCTTCCACTACAGGGGTCGTGAGTTTGATCCCTGATCAGGGAACTAAGATCTCACACTCCACGCAGTGTGGCCAAAAATAAATAAATAGATGAAAATAAAGAAGGCGCTAGTGGTGCAGAACCACCTGCCATTGAAGGAGATCTAAGAGACATGGGTTCGATCCCTGGGTTGGGAAGATCCCCTGAGGAAGGCATGGCAACCCACTCCGGTATTCTTGCCAGGAGAATCCCAAGGGTATAGGAGCCTGGCAGGCTACAGTCCATGGGGTCACAAAGAGTTGGACACAACTGAAATGACTTAGCATGCACATGCGCAAGTACTTATGGAGGGCTTCCCAGGTGGTGCTAGTGGTAAAGAACCCACCTAGCAATGCAGGAGACATAAGACATGAGCTCAATCCCTGGGTCAGGAAGATCCCCTGGAGGAGGGCATGGCAACCCACTCCAGTATTCTTGCCTGGAGAATCCCATGGACAGAGGAGTCTGGCAGGCTGCAGTCCATAGGGTCGCACAGGTCAGACATGACTGAAGTGACTTAGCACACATGCACAAGTACTTACAAAGGAGGGTTCAGTTCAGTCACTCAGTCGTGTCCAACTCTGTGACCTCATGAATCGCAGCACACCAGGCCTCCCTGTCCATCACCAATTCCCGAAGTTTACTCAAACTCATGTCCATAGAGTCAGTGATACCATCCAGCCATCTCATCCTCTCTTGTCCCCTTCTCCTCTTGCCCCCAATCCCTCCCAGCATCAGGGTCTTCTCCAGTGAGTCAACTTTTCACATGAGGTGGCCAAAGTACTGGAGTTTCAGCTTTAGCTTCAATCCTTCCAATGAACACCCAGGACTGATCTCCTTTAGAATGGACTTGCAGTCCAAGGGACTCTCAAGAGTCTTCTCCAACACCACAGTTCAAAAGCATCAGTTCTTCAGCGCTCAGCTTTCTTCACAGACCAATTCTCAGAACCATACATGACCACTGGAAAAACCGTAGCCTTGACTAGATGGACCTTTGTTGGCAAAGTAATGTCTCTGCTTTTGAATATGCTATTTAGGTTGGTCACAACTTTCCTTCCAAGGAGTAAGCGTCTTTTAATTTCATGGCTGCAGTTACCATCTGCAGTGATTTTGGAGCCCCAAAAATAAAGTCAGCCACTGTTTGCACTGTTTCCCCATCTATTTCCCATGAAGTGATGGGACCAGATGCCATGACCTTCATTTTCTGAATGTTGAGCTTTAAGCCAACTTTTTCACTCTCTTTCACTTTCATCAAGAGGCTCCTCCAAAGGAGGGTAGGGAATTTCCAATTCCTTTTCAAAGGAAAAGCAAACTTTTATATTCTCTATAGTAAGGAATGCCGGCCCCCATCCCGAGGGGCATTGAGTCTGTTGTACTCAGTGAACTTTCATGAACTGTCTCAGATGGAAAATACACTGATCTCCAGAGGGTATTATATACCGTCTCTTGTCTTGATTGTCTTCAGAAGACAGGCAGCTGTTCCTGGGTTTGGTCTGTGATGGGCCCTGTTATTGCAAGGCATTTCATCTTTGTTCTTTAATGTTCAAGGGTTTCCTTATTACCTTGCAGGCCCAGCGCTTGGTGAGGTGGGGGAGGCCATGAGGGAACTCTCGGAGGTAAAGGACTCCTTGGACATGGAAGTGAAGCAGAACTTCATTGACCCCCTTCAGAATCTTCATGACAAAGATCTGAGGGAAATTCAGGTACCTGCTACTAGTTATTTGGGAAGTGGATGTTGGAATTGTACAGATGCAGGTCCTCTTTTCCTTTAGGAAACATTTTTTAAAACTTACCATGCATGTTGTCAACACTGAGCATGTGAACAGTAAAAAATCCAGCATGAAAAATCAAGATAAATGATAAATGTAATACTTTTTGCCCCACTATTGTGACTGTGCCACTCACGAGTATTACATTTAATTTCTGCATGTTCCGTTTTCAGGTTTTTCAAGTATTTTTATCCAGAAGGATATTCTTTCCCTGACTATACAATTTTATTAATTAGTCTATGTTTTCTGGGATGATTTCACCCTCTAAAATACCAGCTGTACCAGTTCTTAGCTTGTATATGCAGTTCTTCTTTTACTCTATAAACTTGTGTTTTCATAATGGTTGTTAGACTTGAGGAAGAATACCCAACTATCCTTTCTAAAACATGTAGAACAGTTTAGTTTTTCCAGATAAATAATGTTCAACTGGCTTTAACCTCTAACTAGGTGTATAATGTTTGCTCATCCATTCTTTCAACAGATATCTGTTTAACTTGTCTGAAATTTGATTTTCAGATAAATGAAGTCTCTGCAATCTCTAGCTTAAATCTTCAAACCCTGCCATGCTGTTGCTAGGTGGCAGACTCACTCCAAACCTAACGTGTCTCTCTGATTCCAGTGCTCTGTTTTTCAGCTGACTGCAGGTTCAGACATTTTAAAAGGATATTCCTTCCAAAGGAATAAGCACTTAGTTTGGATCAGGGCATGGGCTGGAGGCAGGGTGTGCGGTGGCAGGAAGGTCAAGGATATTCTTGCTCCCTCCTTCTCATTCTTCCCCACTCCCAACTTCGTTTTCATTTCCTTCCCTCTCATTCCCTGAACACCCAGGGTCAAGAGAAATCTACACATTTTCCCCCACCCATTAATAGTGGGACACTGCAGCTCGTAGGAAAAAAATACTTTGTGGCTTTGCGAAACTACTTTCCTAATTGGTTACTGGAGGCATTGGGGCAAGGCTGGGCAGTCCCACACCTGGAATGTATGCATCGGGGGTGATGCAAAGGGGAATTGCTGCGCAGTGTTGAGGGTTAGGTCTTGATGAAGGTCTCTTTCAAGTTAGGTCTTAGGACTCAGTGTCATCATCTGTCAGATGGGATACTTAAATTAATCCATGGTTCTCCTAAAGCCGCATCAGTCTGTTAGGGTAAGTGCTGAGATGGAATTGCCTAGGCCTCAGCCCTGCATATTCTAATTCAGGTGATCAAGAATCTGTAGTTTTAGTAAACATCTTAAGGTGATTCTAATAGACTGGATTACCTCAAAAATAAATCCCTTCCAGCACAAATGTTTTATGATATGAAAAAGGAAGAATACTTTTCTTTCTCACTTCATTTCAAGGAAACCATTTTTCCTCTGCCTTCTCATGAGATACCATTTCCTTGAAGATGGAGACTTGTGAGCCCCATACGCCTGTGCTTTCTAAACCTTCCTAGCTCCCACCCTTAGTCATAGGGTGGAGAGGCATATATTCCACCTTGGCTTTGGCCCAGCAGGGGCAGACAATAAAGGGCATCAGTATTTTCCACAATTTCTTTCTTGCTGGTAATTATTTTTAAAGGTATTTCCCAAACATAAATGTCTTAACCTTTGGAAGCATTTGCCCCCATTGATGTGTGTGGCTTTATTTCTCTGGTGAGGTGATGTTTTAGAACTTAGCCTGTCTTATTTTGGGAGCCAATAGGCATGGTAGGGAATTGAGCTGTAAATAGTCCTTTTCCATAGGTCCCTTCAAAGCACGTTTCTGCCCTTGATTTTTTCAGCATCATCTGAAGAAGTTGGAGGGCCGACGCCTGACTTTGATTACAAGAAGAAACGACAAGGCAAGATTCCTGATGAAGAGTTACGTCAAGCTCTGGAGAAATTTGATGAGTCTAAGGAGATTGCTGAGTCAAGCATGTTCAATCTCTTAGAGATGGATGTGAGTGACTCTCCTGTGGCTTTTAATTTAACTTCACCTTTGAGGAATAGGATTAATGTGTTATGTAATTTAAAATGTGAGTGACTGATAGTACTGTGTGGTGAAAGCTTCAGTATATTTTTTTTTTAATAATTTAAAATTATAAAGTAGACTGAGAAATTGTACAGCTGTTTCTATATTCCTGTAGTTTGCTGTGAGCTTCCCAGATGGTACTAGTGATAAAGAATCCACCTGCCAGTGCAGGAGACACCAGACTCGGGTTCAATCCCTGGGTCAGGAACAGACCTGCAGTAGACACAGCAACACATTCCGGTAATCTTACATAGAAAAATTCCATGGACAGAGGAGCTGACAGGCTGCAGTCCATGGGGTAGCAAAGAATCAGATACAAGTGAGCACACACACACACACACAACAGCACAACAAAAAGTTTGATGTAACTAGATTTTTGTCTGCTAATAATCTTAAGCTATTATAAATAGTAGGGTGATAAAGAATGTTTCTGATGACCTGGGCTTCCCTGGTGGCTCAGATGGTAAAGAATCTGCCTGCAGTGCTGGAGACCTGGGTTCAGTCCCTGGGTTGGGAAGATCTCCTGGAGAAGGGAATGGCTACCCACTCCAGTATTCTTGCCTGGAGAATTCCATGACAGAGGAGTCTGGTGGGCTACAGTCTACGGCATCACAAAGAGTCAGACACAACTGAGTGACTTTCACTTTCTGATGACCTATATAAGCCCAATAGTTTAAGCAAATACTCTGTTGAAATGCGAAGTGTAAGGCAAATTGACCTCAGATTAAACAAGAAAATCAGTCAGTGTACTCAGTAAGTATGTGTCCAATATACATTCAGTTCAGTTCAGTCACTCAGTCATGTCAAACTCTTTGCGACCCCATGACTGCAGCACACCAGGCTTCCCTGTTCATCACCATCTCCCAGAGCTTCCTCAAACTCATGTCCATGAGTCAGTGATGCCATCCAACCATCTCATCCTCTGTCATCCCCTTCCCCTTCTGCCTTCAGTCTTTCCCAGCATCAGGGTCTCATTCCAGTGAGTCAGTTCTTCACATCAGGTGGCCAAAGTATTGGAGATTCAGCTTCAGCATCAGTCCTTCCAATGAATATTCAGGACTGATTTCCCTTAGGATGGACTGGTTGGATCTCCTTGCAGTCCAAGGGACTCTCAAGAGTCTTCTCCAACACCACAGTTCAAAAGCATTGATTCTTCGGTGCCAGCTTTATGTATGGTTAAGATGGTCTATATTTTGAGGTAAAGTTCACCTTTTCTTTCCAAAGGTAATTACAATTAAGGTTGAAGACTGTCACATAGATACTACATTTGGGATATAGGTGAGATAGTTTAAAAGTTGCCTTCACATTTCCAGAAGGCTGAATTATTTTGCATGGCTTTAAAATTTGCTTTCTAACCACTCATGTCATAAGACCTGTTAACCAGATTTTCTGTCCTTGCTCATCTTCACCTCTAGCCCCCTCAGTTGCTCACCAGCTTCTGCCAAGATATTTACAGAGCCTTTAGGTATTTACCACCCCCCTTGACTGGCGACAGGGGAGGCATGTTGAACATATCCAGACTTCCAAACTCTCCAGGAACATTCCTAGTTTGTGATTATGTAAAGCAATGTGTCCATCTACCTACCCAGGAGGAACACCATGAGGGAGAGGGTGACCTGAGTCACAGCATTCCTTCTCTTCACCAAGGACCCAGCCCACTCCAAAACTCATGGGGTAGCATTGCCTCTATTCACTCAGAGGCCACTATTCAACTGGGTCACAACACAAGACACAACATGAAGAGTTACCAAGGATGCTCAGAATATTAGAGGTGGAGTGAGCCCAAGGTGTCACTTAACCCAACCCTTTTACATTGCAGATGAGGGTCAGAGAGAACAAAAGATTTCGTCAAACCACACGTCCTCCCATAGTGCCTCATGTGAGAAATCAATATTTACATTTTTATTAGCAGCACTGATATTGACTTAGCATGAGAAGTATAGAGAGCAAAGAATGTTCTTGTCAATGCATCTTTTGTCCTATAGAAAGTCAATCAAAGAAGCCAAATCCTAATCAGAAGGTTGTGGCTAAGCATGAAACTGATGAGAGCTTTGTGATCTCTGGGAGGATTCTGACTAATGTTTCTTCTCCTAGAACTAGAGTTTCCAAGCACAGGGATGCTTTCTTATCTTTAATCAATTTGTTACCTGCAAGGCTATCAGTTAGCCTGGCTCACTGCACAGTCATGGGCACTGCCAAGCACCGGGCTGTGTGTCGGGGTAGCTGCATCATTTGGACTGAGCAGTAGCAGATGATTAAGAACTGTAACCTGATAACTAAGATGTGATTCACCCATTGATCTGCAGATCGAGCAGGTGAGCCAGCTGTCTGCGCTCGTCCAAGCCCAGCTGGAGTACCATAAGCAGGCAGTCCAAATCCTGCAGCAGGTCACTGTCAGACTGGAGGAAAGGTATTGTACAGTTCCCTGCATTTCCCATTTCCATTTTCTTGCTATAAAATGGTGTATGAAGAAGTAGAAATGTTAGACTACATTAGAAGAAAAACTTTCTTCAGGATTCCTACTGATCCTACACAAGCAACTAGTGAATCATTTGTTTTGATTTTATATTGTCTTGGGTTCTGTTTTCCTTCATTTCCTTCTCTTTCCTTCATTCCTTCCTAATATTGTGTTTGGGCTTCCCTGGTGGCTCAGTGGTGAAGAATCTACCTGCCAGTGCAGGAGACGTAGGTTCGATCTCTGAGTCGGGAAGATCCCCTGGAAAAGGAAATGGCAACCTGCTCCAGTATTCTTGCCTGGGAAATCCCATGGATAGAAGAGCCTGGTGAGCTACAGTCCATGGGGTCACAAAAGAATTGGACACAACTTAGTGACTAACCAACAATCATCATGTGTTTTATGAGCAATAATCGTAGGTAATACTTTGTCTGCCACAGCTGGGACCCCCAGGAGGCTACTAATGATAGTGGGTGTGATTTGCCGGCCAGCTATGCTATGGGTACTGAAGGTATATCATCATCAGTCATGTAACAGCCCTGTAAACCAAGTATCGTTAACCTCACCTAACAGACCAGCAAACCTGGGCTCAGGGTCCCGCAGTGGTGCCGCAGGGGCTCCCGTGTAAGCATAACCTATGGGAAAGCTGGTGTCGTTTCACACTTTGTGCTTCTCTAAGTGGTGATGAGGTCCGTCAGAGGGAGCTGATTGCTTATGCCTGTTCAGCCTCCTCAGATGGGCCCCGTATCATGGCTGGGGTGGTTTAAGTTTTAGAGCTGTGGGGCACAGCCTGCACAGCTGGGTGTGGTGGCCCCGTGCTGTGTGATATGTGTTATTTTATTTGAGCTGAATGTGTGCGCATCAGAGGATTGCCTCAAGAGATTTTATTCTCAGCTTATGGCCAGATTAGGCTCTCAGAGCTGATGATATGGCTATCAGTGCACAAGGTCTCCTGCAGGTATGGGGCTGTGTTATGAGAAACTTCCTCAACCTGTTGCCATGTGGCCAGCCTCTTCCTCTCCTTAGTGTCTTCCTTGTCCAGTGCTTGGACAGTGAACCCTTGTGGAAACACGTGTCATGCTCTTAAGCCTCTAGGAGGGTTGAAGACCATGCATTTCGTCGTACTAAAGAAGCATGATACATCTTCGTGATGTCTGCTGAGCGTGAAGGCCACTTCTCTTTTTTCCCTCTGAACCGTGTTCAGATCCACTGTCATTCTACGATTGCCGTACCCTAGATGCCCCCCGCACTTGCGGATCGGCCGTGCACTTTGCTTAGTGAACATCTGGTGCTGGGGAAAACACTGCGGGGTGTGCAGGATACATTTGCTGCCTGTATCTTTCCCACTTCCTCCCGTCTCCCTTGGATTCCTTCTTCTTCCTCTGTGCTGTACCCAGAGTATACCGTATTTCCTCCTCTCCTCCCTCCACACATTCCAAGCTCAGCGGGGAATAACTGTCTTCTGGGAACAACTATTCATCTAGAAGTGACTGCTAACCATCTTTTACTTTTCTCCTCAAACCCTCTCTGACTTCTCCATGGACAGGTAGACTCCTCACCCCAGCTCCACCTCTGTGTTCCTATAACATTTTACACAGATCTCCATAATAGTGTTTACTACAGTTCACAGTAACCAGTTGTTTATGTTCTGTCTTCCCTCCAGACCATAAGCTTGAGGGTAAGACCTGTGACTGATTGGTCTTTGTGTTCCTGGAACCTAACACAGTGCATCCTTGCAAATGAGTAAATGAGCTCTGAGTAAATGAGGGAGCAAGTGAGAGGAAGAATGAAAACAGTGAGGGTATAACCATAGAGGGTGTGTCTATGACATAAAACATGGAGAAAGACACAGAAGAGAAAACTAAGGATCCTTTCCCATATTCCACAATGGTAGATTGGTGGGTAACCTAAGTATTTTCTGGACTTTATGGCTTTTCTTTTTGTGTCTTAATTGGCTGCATCCCCTTTTTCTTTTTAATGCAGAATAAGACAAGCTTCATCCCAGCCAAGAAGGGAGTATCAGCCTAAACCTCGAATGAGCCTGGAGTTTTCAACTGGGGACAGCACTCAGCCAAATGGGGGCCTCTCCCACACAGGCACCCCCAAACCTGCAGGTAAGGAGCTGATAGCTGCAGAACTCATTCCACAAGCCTTGGGCACCCCCAGCTGACATGCTTCCAGAAATTCTAGGAGTGGTCCAGTCTGGCTATGTGAGGAATACACAGTAATATATTTCTTACAGAATGGTGTTGTCAGGTAGAAACTTAATGGAGTTCCTTCTTGTCTCATTGACTCTCCCTTCCTCTCCTTTACTCTTTCCCCTCTATCTAACTTTCTTTGTAAGTCCCTTATTCTCTCACTGTCCACCATCAGCCCACACTTACCTGCTGCAGCAAGCACATTTGATTTGACCTGACTTTGTGGTCTTAAAATCACCTTAATATGTCAGTTTCATTGTGGGATGTCATGGGTTTTTTTTCCGCCTGTTTTTCTGCTTGTATGAATCTTGCCTGCATAAAAGTGAATGCCCCTGGACAGTATGTGCCCACATACACTCACTTATAACCCACAGACAGCAGCTCCAGGAAACTGTTGGATTTCTGGAGTCAAAGAAATTTTTGGATTTCTGGAGTCAAATTCACGTGGGTAAATATATTTGCAAGTGGATATATTCTGAGTCTGAATAGCTGCTCGATATTCCTCTTCTCCCTACCCTCCAGCCAGTTCACTGTGCTGTGGTAACAGGATGGTACAATCAAAGTGAAAACTTATTTTCTATCAAGGATATTGGTGTATACCCAGTAATATATCCTTTTAGCTGACACCACTGCTGTCCACCTGCTACACACAGATCGGGTAAAAGCCTGTGCTTGCGATATATTCAGCCTTAGTAATCTGCTTGGTTGAAGAAGAACTGTCTGATACTAGATGTGGACTGTAAGGATATGCAGCTTTCTTCCATGTTTCCTGCATGCCCAGTGCTCAATGTTCGATGGGACGAAACATAGGTGTCCTCAGGAGACTACAGAGGAAAGAAGTGAGGTGTGTGATGATGGTGGGAGCTCTCTGCCCCTTGTGCTGAGTTCTGCTCACAGCACTCAGTGTGTGAATAACAGCAGTGTTTTTTAGAAGTTAGCTGGTTACAAGGACTAGTCATGTAAGTTTACCTGTTCTCTGGTGCTCAGAAACCAGTCACATATTCCACATTTCTCTTGGTGACTCATTAACTTGCTTTCTCTAAATAAAAATAAATAAATGTTATTGTTCCCCTTCAAAGCCATCTAGGTGGCATGGGTCCGCATGCAGCTGTCTGAGTTTATTAGTATATGTGTATGCCTATTCGGTCAGTATGCTTACTGATTTAACATAGATCTCCTTTAAGATATGGGCCCATCCATCATTATTTAAATCAAGGTAAACATATTATTTTTCTATGCCATAGCTCTAATGGACATACATCATAGTCATATATGCGGTATATAATGCACAGGTATAATTATATCACTTTTATATAATCTCATTTAATAGCCACAGTAGTACCATGAAATAAGTTCTAACTGTTCATTCCAGTTTTAGACAAAGCAACTGAGACTGAAGTACCTTATGCAAGGTCACAGAGAGTAAGAACTTGAACACACTGTTTTATATTGTCTTGTTTTTCACTATATTACAGCAAGTTCCAGAGACTGGGGTCTTTATTTTTAAAAGGTGTGAACTGCACTGTTGTTCCGATCCTGTAAAACATTGTCCATGTAATAAACTGTACTGTTTCATGTAGGCAGGGATCTTAAAGTGCTAGTGTGGAAGGAATTTTGGCCATGCTCCATGATGAACCTAACTCTCCTATGCTGTGCCGTGCTAAGTCACTTCAGTTGTGTCTGACTCTTTGCAACCCTATGGACCGTAGCTCACTAGGATCCTCTGTTCACGGGATTTCCCAGGCAAAAATACTGGAGTGGGTTGCCATGCCCTCCTCCAGGGGACCTTTCTGACCCAAAGATCGAACCCTTGGTCTCTTACGTCTCCTGCATTGGCAGGTGGGTTCTTTACCACTAGTGCCACTTGGGAAGTCCAAATCTCGCTAAGACTCCTTAAGTCATTGGGTCTTCCATCTCTGTACATTGTTAGGAAGGCCAGCCTCGATGAACTGTGTTGTATGTACCAAAAGAATAGATGTGACCAATGTTTAATACTGGAAAAAGAAACAGGAATTCAGGAACTCCCAGAAATGTGAGAAAACTTCTGAAGACTGGTAGAGAGCAAGGTGCCATGCGGCAGACACTGGGGACCAGTGCCAAGAGGAAGCTTCAGCAGGAAGAGGAGAGGGGGCAACCCAGGGGGTCAGCAAGGCAGGCGGTGCCGCAGGCAGGAGTCGCGTGTGTTAAATTCCCCTTGTCTCTCTGTGCTCTTCTCTCCTGCTCTCACTCCCAGGTGCCCCGATGGATCAGCCCTGCTGCCGAGCTCTGTACGACTTTGAACCTGAAAATGAAGGGGAGCTGGGTTTAAAGAGGGTGACATCATCACACTCACTAACCAGATTGATGAGAACTGGTATGAGGGGATGCTGCACGGCCAGTCAGGCTTCTTCCCCATCAATTATGTGGAGATTCTGGTTGCTCTGCCCCACTAGGATGTTAACGCTGGCCGCCTCACCTCTTCTTGACCCAGATAGTTAGGTTTAACCACTGCTTTGGTAATGCTGCTTACAATACATCCCAAGTGCAGGCTGCAGTGGTCCAAGTCGTCCAGCCCACTGAGTACGTTTGGTTGACTTGTGTGATCCCACAAGAGTCGTGGTGATGGGTGATATCTTCTTAGCCTGGTGGGCATGGCATGTGCTTTTACAATACCATTTGAGACCAGCCAGCAGTCACAGAACTGCTGTTTACACAGTTCTCAGGAGGCTGTGGCCTCTGAGAACTTGACCATGAGCCACATCACATATCCACCATCCTACGGAAGATATTATTTATCACCAGTGGGCCGTCTCAAGGTCTCAGGTTCTCCATTTAAGTAGAAGAGAAAGTTCTTGTTTTCACATCAGCCCCTCCCAAACGTGTGAGTCACAGAACTGTCCAAGAAAGCCTCCCTCACCAGCAAATTATCTTCTTGTCTGAATGAGTGAATCTCTGGATGCTCTCATAGAAAGTGTTGAGTGTGGGTTCAAAGCCTTCTCTGAAAAGTCTCCTTTGTTCCCCTGCTTATTGCCTGTTTCTGAGGCTCAGCTGGTTTTCTTCCCTCCCTGCTGTTAAAGCCAGAGGGTGGTTCCCATTTTATCTCTAAGTAAGATGGTCATCATGTTGTGGGAGGAGCTGAAGAGGTTCTCTACTATGAGGAAGTGGAAAGGACCTGGTCTCCAAGCTCTCCTTTCTTGCTGTACAGAAACCAGATATGAATACAGGGCATTTCTGAAGGTACACGGAAGGGGGAACAGATGTCTTCACTTCAGTTCTGTTTGTGAATTACATATTTCATGAATCCATTTGGTACAGAAACACAAGAAGAGCACTCGAAACCATTTCTCACTAGTTCATAAACCAAGAAACAGTAACTATCTTCCCATTCCACTTTCACCTTGTGTTCTTTGAACATCGTTTGTGCATATTCTGCCCTCAATGAGGACCAAATAAAGACGATTTTTGTGCTTAGCAGTTTAAGATGTGTGGCTGCATACGCAAGACTCTTTCGCACTTCAGTAACGACATTTATTTCTGTCCCTTCTATCTCCTCTTCATTTTGTGTGTACAGTGCTATGCGTACGCTTATGAGTTGTTTTTTTGTGTCTGTCATTAAGGTCTTGTTAGGTATCCAGAGTTCTATTTATCTAGCTGTGCGGGTTCTTTCAGAGGCTCAATGTTCTGCTTCGGATGTGCCACCTGCGGTTGTGGATCATGTGGAGTGAAAGGCAAATCTTACTGCTTAATGTATAAAGTCTTCCCACGGGAAGCGTTGCTGTTTCCAATAAATATTGCTGAAGACAGAACCAGAGGCTCCCGTGCTTTATTTTGTGTTAGTTGTCTGGGTCCAGCGGTGGGTGGACTAGTTAGTCTTCATTGCCTCTGATACAGCCAAAGCAGACCTGCTTCCAGCCTCAGACCTACTTCTCTGTTAGCAGGGCAAGTTCTGTTATCAAGAAGGAGTTAGCCGGGACACTGGTAACTTCTTGGTAACTCTGGGAAGAAGGAGATTTGGGAAAAAAAAAAAAAAAAAGATAAGAAAGTAGGAATAAAAAGACTTCTATAAAAGTTAAATGAGATAGCATCATGTTGATATCATGAGAAGAACATAATGTTCAGAGGAGCAAATAAAAGATATAATTTCAATCAGTCTTTTGTCTTCTTTCATGCTTGAAGAGAAAGGAATTGACATGGAAATACAGATTGCCCAAAAGCCAGCATTCTTTTCTCTTGGTGTGTATATTGGGGGTGTGGGTGGGAGGAGGGGAGCAGTGCATACAGAATATGTATTCCCTGAGCTCCTGAGAAAATAAACATGTTCTTTGTGTACTGGGCGTCCTTGTATTCTTCCATGCCGAGGGCAATAATCAAAAGTTCAAATATAAAGCAAGTATTAATCTAACTTCTAAAGATTTACAGAAGATATACTAATTACACACACACACACACATATATATATAAATTTCTCTAACTGAAATTTTTTTTCTACCTGTGAGTTAGAGTATTACAGATCAATTCTTCAAACCAGTTTAAAGAAGAAATTACCAATGACTTTATTATGAATGGAGAAAATCCAGAAGAATCACAGGTAAACTATTAGACTCAATAAGTAAATTTAATAGGATTACTGGATGTATAATCAATATCCAAAAAATTTAATATACCAGTAACAGTCAATTAGAAAGAAGTAATTAAAAAATATATATCATTTACAAAGGCATAAAAATTCAAGTCCATAGATATAAATCTAATAAGAATTATGAAAGAATTCTATGTAGAAATTTATGAAACATGTTTGAGAAAAAATAAAGAAGACCCTAAATGAGTGAAGAGATATTTATGGATTGGAAAACTCAACGTTGTAAATATGTTATTTCTACTCAGATTGATGTATAGGTTTAGTGCAATTTCAACCAAAATCTCATTAAGTTTTTTGTGTGTATTTGAAAATTGACAGGCATATAATAAAAGTTATGTGAAAATGCAAGTGGATATTTCTAAAGAAGAACAAGAAAGATGGAGGACTTTTTCTTGATATAAAACATGAAGTTACAGTAATTAAGAAAGTGTGATGTTGATACGGTGACAGGACCACAGATGATCCGTACAGAAGAGCAAGTCCAGATAGAAGCCAATATATATTCAAGCAGTATTTGAACCCGGAAAGCTTCTGTTGTCTTTAATGCTACACATGCCAATGTGACTGTACCTGGGTAATAGTAGCTCTGTAACATCAAAGGGAAACTAACAGCAAGACCCAGCACCACACAGAGTAATCTCATAATGCGCTAATGTCAAATGAAATTAAACCACAGTTTCCAGGAAGAACTCAGTGTTTAAGGGAGTCTTTTGGAGATCCTTAATAATACACTTACCAGATTTGGAACTATCGAATTCCTTACTTTTACTGAAGAATAATAAATTTCTTTTTATAAAACTTTACATACGGAAACAGCTGGCAGCTTTGTGGATCACAATGAGAAGATGAATCTACCCCCATACGTGTATTTTCCTAAGTCTAATCCTAGAATGAACTATCAGAGGTGGAAAGAGAAGCAAGACTAAACTAAACTGAACCAATATGGCAAATTATGAGACAGTTGTCTCATTTAGGTTTTGTTTTTGTAATATGTCTGATAAGTTTTAAAGAGAAAACTTCCTGGGAAACTATTTTTCCTTAGTTTTTCTTTGCTAAAAAAAAAAAAGTGAACAATAAGAATGGCATGACTGAGAATTGAAGTTTCCCTTACACTGTTTATATTATATAACATACACCCTGGAATTTGCCAACATTTATTCTATATCCATTTAGCAATGGCTTAGGATATTAAGATTATCCCAAGGCTCTTTTCAAGACAGCTTCTAGAGTTCTAAATCAAACCATGTGGGCACTTTTTAAGACTCATTTCAAGACCATCTTATTAATCAGATTAAGAACTGAATTGCTGATTATCAGAGAAATGAAAATCAATACTCCAATGAGGGATCACCTCACACCAATCAGAATGGCCATCATCAAAATGTTTCCAGACACTAAATGCTGGAGAGGGTGTGGAGAAAAGGAAACACTTGTAAGTTGCTGGTGGGAATGTAAATTAGTTGAGACATTATGGAGAACAGTATGGAGATTCCTCAAACGCTAAAAAAGCTAAAGAGTTAGTATATGATCCAGAAGTCCCAATCCTAGGCATATATGCAGAGAAGATGAAGACTAATTTGAAAAGACACTTACACCCCAACATTCATCAGTCAGTCAGTCATTTCAGTCTCTCAGTCATGTCTGACTGTTTGTGACCCCATGGACCACCTCACACCAGGCTTCCCTGTCCATCACCAACTCTTGGAGCGTGCTCAAACTCATGTCCATCGAGTCAGTGATGCCATCCAACCATCTCATCCTCTGTCATCCTCTTTCCTCCTACCTTCAGTCTTTCCCAGCATCAGGGTCTTTTCTAATGAGTCAGTTCTTTGTATCAGGAGGCCAAAGTATTGGAGCTTCAGTTTCCACATCAGTCCTTCCAATGAATATTCAGGACTGTTTTCCTTAAGGATTGACTGGTTTGATCTCCTCACAGTCCAAGGGACTCTCAAGAGTCTTCCCCAACACCACAATCAAAAGGACCAGTTCTTTGGCACTCAGCTTTCTTTATGCTCCGACTCTTACATCCATACGTGACTACTGGAAAAATCATAACTTTGACTATACGGATCTTTGTCAGTAATGTCTGTGCTTTTAATATGCTATCTAGGTTGGTCATAGCTTTTCCTCCAAGGAGCAATCGTCTTTTCATTTCATGGCTATAGTCACCATCTGCAGTGATCTTGGAGCCCCCCACCCCACCCCAAAACAAAGTCTGTCATTGTTTCCATTGTTTCCCCATCTATTTGCCATGAGGCGATGGGACCAGATGCCATGATCTTAGCTTTTTGAATGCTGAGTTTTAAGCCAGCTTTTTCACTCATAACTTTCACTTTTATCAAGCAGCTCTTTAATTCCTCTTTGCTTTCTGCTATAAGGATGATGTCATCTGCATATTTGAGGTTATTGATATTTCTCCTAGCAATATTCATTACTGCTTGTGCTTCATCCAGTCTGGCATTTTGCATGATGTACTCTGCATATAAGTTAAATAAGCAAGGTGAAAATGCACAGCCTTGACATACTCCTTTTCCAATTTGGAACCAGTCTGTTGTTCCATGTCTGGTTCTAACTGGTGCTCCTTGACCTGCATACAGATTTCTCAGAAAGCAGGTAAAGTGGTCTATTAGTCCTATCCCTTTAAGAATTTTCCAGTTTGTTGTGATCCACACAGTTAAAGGCTCTGGTGTAGTCACTGAAGCAGAAGTAGATGTTTTTCTGGAATTCTCTTGCTTTTTCTATGATCCAGTGGATGTTGGCAATTTCATCTCCGGTTCCTCTGCCTTTTTTAAATCCGCTTGAACATCTGGAAGTTCTTGGTTCATGTACTGTTGAAGCTAACTTGGAGAATTTTGAGCATTAC
This sequence comes from Aepyceros melampus, assembly GCA_006408695.1. Taxonomy (NCBI): domain Eukaryota; kingdom Metazoa; phylum Chordata; class Mammalia; order Artiodactyla; family Bovidae; genus Aepyceros; species Aepyceros melampus. Next base: position 526,315 of record SJXQ01004350.1, on the reverse strand, counting down.
TTTGCTAATGTGTAAGATGAGTGCAATTGTGCAGTAGTTTGAAGATTCTTTGGCATCGCCTTTCTTTGGGATTGGAATGAAAACTGACCTCTACCACCTTGGAAAACTGTGGCCACTGCTGAATTTTCCAAATTTGCTGGCATATTGAGTATAGCACTTTCACAGCATCATCCTTTAGGATTTGATATAGCTCATCTGGAATTCCATCACCTCCACTAGCTTTGTGCGTTGTGAAACTTCCTAAGGCCCACTTGACTTCACACTCTAGGATGTCTGGCTCTAGATTAGTGATCACACCATTGTGGTTATCTGGGTCATTAAGATCTTTTTGGAGTAGTTCTTCTGTGTATTCTTGCCACCTCTTCTTAATATCTTCTGCTTCTGTTAGGTCCATACAGTTTCTGTCCTTTATTGTGCCCATCTTTGCATGAAATGTTCCCTTGGTATCTCTAATTTTCTTGAAGAGATCTCTAGTATTCCCATTCTGTTGTTTTCCTCTATATCTTTGCATTTATCACTTAGGAAGGCTTTCTTATCTCTCCTTGCTCTTCTTTGGAACTCTGCATTCAGATGGATATATCTTTCCTTTTCTCTCTTGTCTTTCACTTCTCTTCTTGTCTCAGTTATTTTTAAGGCCTCCTCAGACAACCATTTTGCCTTTTCGCGTTTCTTCTTGTGGGTTGTTTTGATCACTGCCTCCTGTACTGTTGCAGTCCTTTAATGGACTGGAACCTGGTGGTTCAGAGTCAACGATAAGAATGAGAGAGAGAAAGGGGCTAATATTCCCTGCTTTATGCAGAGAACCAATAAAGCCCTAGAACAGGCCTTGTACCACTCACAAAGGCACAGGGTGTCCTCTTGAGGAGGTCTTGAAAGCCAAGGCAGAAAAATGAGCTTGGCAGGTTTCTACACTCCAGAGAATTAGCCAGAGGAATAGAGAGAAAGAAAGAAGGACCGGGGACCCAGGTTCTGATGGAACAGGGTGCTTTATTGAACTCTGTGTGAGTATATATACTGTTTTACGAGGTGGCCTTTTCAGCAAAGATAAAGATCAAAAGACCAGACTTATAAGTTACCAAGGAAACAAGAAGTAAAAGAGGTCATAAAGCCAGAAGCCAATCCATATCAAAAGAAAGAGGGTTGTAAATAATCACTTTCACTGGAAAAGCTAATGAAGGAAATGCATGCACGCATTCCATCCCATGACCTCAGTCCTAGGAGCAGCGTGCCGCTCCACTCACTCCTGTTACCAGGAACTGATAAGGAACAGAGGGCGCCTGTGAGACAGAAAACAGCACACAGGAATCCTACTGTTAAACAGTCCCTGACACTGTACAATGTAACGAACTTCTGTCTGTAGTTCTTCAGGCACTCATCTATCAGATCTAATCCCTTGAATCTGTTTGTCACTTCCAGTGTATAATCATAAGGGATTTGATTTAGGTCTTACCCGAACGGTCTAGTGGTTTTCCTTGCTTTCTTCAATTTAAGTCTGAATTTTGCAATAAGGAGTTCATGATCTGAGCTACAGTCAGCTCCTGGTCTTGTTTTTGCTGACTGTTTAGAGCTTCTCCATCTTCAGCTGCAAAGACTATAATCAATCTGATTTTGGTATTGACCATCTAGTTATGTCCATGTGTAGAATCGTCTCTTGCATTGTTGGAAGAGGGTATTTGCTATGACCAGTGTGTTCTCTTGGCAAAACTCTATTAGCCTTTACCCTGCTTAATTTTGTATTCCAAGGCCAAACTTGCCTGTTATTCCAGGTATCTCTTGACTTCCTACTTTTGCATTCTAATCCCCTATGATGAAAAGGACACCTTTTGTGTGTGTGTGTGTTAGTTCTAGAAGGTCTTGTTGGTCTTCCTAGAACCATTCAACTTCAGTTTCTTTGGTGTTAGTGGTTGGGGCAGAGACTTGGATTACTGTGATATTGAATAGTTTGCCAATGTTCACAGTAGCACTATTTACAATAGCCGAGAGATGGAAGCAATCTAAGTGTCCATCAACAGATGAATGGGTAAAGAAAACTAACACAACATGGGAAATCAACTACACTTCACTTAAGAAAGTCATGCCTCAGTAATAAAAGTAGGTTTATGATTATAAAGTTATAAACCTGCTTTGCAGACTGCCTTTCACCCCATGGGATTGGTGATGGTGACAGGAAGGACTTAATGCTGAGGAAAGAGACATCCTGAAGCTTCCATTATGAACTCTGTGTGGTAATTGGCGAAGACTTACTGGGCTACATGGAGAGGTGGCTACCAGCAATTTCTAGATCCAGCTTTTGGGACCGGTTACAAGTCCCCATATTAAAGTAGATGCCAAGGAAAAGAACAAAGCCATTTTTGAAAGGATCCAATGAAAGCTAACCACTTTAAGGGTCAGGCTGTTGAATGTCACTCACCTCTCTTGTGTGCCCAAGAGATGGTGACCTCCCACTTGTGTCAGGAAGATCTATGATTTCTTTTTCTTTAAAATTTATTTTTAATTGGAGAATCATTGCTTTCAATATTGTGTTGGTTTCTGCCATAGCTCAACATGAATCAGCCATTAGTGTACGTATGTACCCTCCCTTGTGAATCTCCCTCCCATCTCTCACCCCATCCCACCCCTCTGGATTGTCACAGAGCACCAGGTTTGAACTTCCTGTGTCATAGAACAAATTCCCACTGGCTTTCTGTTTTACATGTGGTAATATATGTTTCAATGCTCCTCTCTTAATTCATCCCACCCTCTTCTTCCCTCACTGTGTCTACAAGTCCATTCTCTGTGTCTGCATCTCCATTGCTGCCCTGCAAATATGTTCATCAGTACCATCTTTCTAGATTCCATATATATGCACTAATATACAATGTGTGTTTTTCTCTGACTTCACTCTGTATAATAGGCTCTAGGTTCATCCCTCTCATTAGAACTGACTCAACTATGTTCCTTTTTATGGCGGAATAATATCCCATTGTGTCTATGTACCACAACTTCTTTATCCACTCATCGCAATGGATATCTAGGTTGCCTCCATGTCCTGCTGCTGCTGCTGCTAAGTCGCTTCAGTCATGTCTGACTCTGTGCGACCCCATAGAAGGCAGCCCACCAGGCTCCCCTGTCCCTGGGATTCTCCAGGCAAGGACACTGGAGTGAGTTGCCACTTCCTTCTCCAATGCATGAAAGTGAAAAGTGAAAGTGAGGTCGCTTAGTCGTGTCTGACTCCTAGCGACCCCATGGACTGCAGCCTACCAGGCTTCTCCATCCATGGGATTTTCCAGGCAAAAGTACTGGAGTGGGGTGCCATCGTCTTCTCCATGTCCTAGCTATTGTAAATAATGTTGCAGTGAATATTGGGGTATGTGTGTCTTTTTCAGTTATGGTTTCCTCAGGGTGTATGCCCAGTAGTGGGAGTGTTAGGCCATATGGTAGTTTTATTTGGTGGGAATGTAAATTGATATAGCCATTATGGAGCATGGTATGGAGATTCCTTAAAAAACTAGAGCTGTGATTCTTGATGGGAGTGAGGCAGGTTGTCAGCTTTTGAGGCAAAAGAATGGAGAGCAGCATCTCACTTTCTCAAAAAGGAGCCCTAGACTTTTGCTGTACTACCCTCTGTGATTATGCATCCATGTGTCCCAAGGCCAAGGTTTGGGTAAGTCCCTTCAGATGAGAAATAACAAAGTGGTTCACTGCAGAGGGGTGGAGAATCAAGTTTGAATATCAGGAAAGTTCGAAGGTATTTGGAGCTCTTTCTGGAATCTGTTCTTGATCTTGGCCTCCGTGTCAAGTGTTGTCTCACATCTGTTTTTGGATGTCATGTGAAAATGTTCTCAGCATTCATGAAATCTGAAATTCAAGAATTGTCCTTTCTTTATATTCCAGGCAGGCGAAATGTAGATTTTTTTCACCTGGCAGAGGCTACCTTGATTATAGTCTTTTAGGAGCCTTTTAAGCCATAAAAATAGATGTGTATTTACAGCTGTGTTTGAATTTCCTGTATCATTCTTTCCTTGCCAGGCAATCAAACACATCAGCACTTTTATCAGATGATGCTTGTAATTGAAAGGGAAAGAGATGGGAAACACCATTATTTATTGCCCTCTATTGAGCACTTACTTAAGATCAATAGATGTGATTTCAATTGAAGAATAAGGTGTTAAACCTAAAACACTTGGCTCTTCAGGGTTAGGTGTTGGAAGAAAGAGAGCTTTTAAACAGGTTGACTGTTTACCCAGTGTAGTGCCTCAGGTTCACCGGTATTTAGAGCTTAACAAAGAAAAAGAATTTACCAACACTATGAAATATCTTAGTAGCAAGACAAAGCAATGGTGGGCTTCTTGATGGTGTACTAAAGCGACTATCAGGTCTTATAAAAGGCTGATCTTATGGGATGTCAGACATAGGAGGTGAAGAAAGTAAAGACAGGAGTTTTACAAGTGCTGTCTTCACACTTTATTTCCATGCTAGTGTTTCGGTTTCCTTAAAATCTTTCTGTGTGTGCCTGGTAAAAACCAAACCAAACAACACCACGTTGCTTTATTTTTCTAAACCCAATTAAGTATGGCTCTCATTCCTCTCCCATCAGAATTGGCAGGCAGTGTGCTCTCGGTTCTGTCTGTGGGGAAGAGCCTCTGGTTCTCAGACTAGGTGGTGCGGCTGCTGCCAGCTTTTTTCGCCCAAGCCTTTGTAGTCTGCTGGAAAGCACAGCTCCAGCCCTCTCTGCCTGAGCTTGGTTCTGGGTCACTGCTGAGAATCCCCAGCTGGAGCCCTGGGACCCAGCACCCCTGGGCACAGGGCCATCCCCACTGAAAAGCCACTCTTTCTTCATGTAAGTCTCTTCCTCCAGTAGAACAAGACACATCATTCACTGTTTCACCACCCATCCCAGATAAGAGTGATTGACTAGACTTGGGGGAAAGTCCATAGAAACTGTGTTTTTAAAAAGCTCCACCAGTGATTCTTACCAGCATCTCTCAGCAAAGCATCTTCTCCCATCAGGGCTCATAAAGATGAAGAAATCAGGGAGGCCCCTGTGGAGCCTCCTAAACTCACTGCTGCTAAGAGTCATGTGGGGGTACTTGCATAAATTCCCAGGTTCTCTTTTCAGCTGCTCTTAACCAGAATTGCCTGTTGAGGGACCTGGAAAAGTATATATAACATCAGGAAAGTTTAGGAAGCAATCTTAACTACAGTGCCTTTAAAACTGGAACATATGCGAGGACCCCCTGGAGCTTGTTCACACAGACGCCTGGGCCCCGCCCCCAGAGATTCTGACCCAGTAGGGCTGGGATGGTGGAGAGTGTGCATTTCCAACAGATTCCAAAATGGTGTGTGTGCTGGTCCCTGGACCGCACCTTGGAGGAGTATTGCTCTATGAGATACACTTCTTAGGCAGAGTCGGCTGCTCCCTAACATTTAGGCCCTGGCCTTGGTGTCATGAAAGATGGCAAGACATAGGTGCATTAATCAGTTGTTGTCCCCAGATAAATTGTTCTCTGCACTCACAACACTGAGTGGAACTTTCTGTGGAAAAGGATAGCTTGGGGGATGTCCAGCCATTTGGTTGTAGACCTGAGAAATCCCGAATCATTTGTGGGACAGTGGCTGCTTAAACAGGCCCTGGGAACTCTGTCAGTATTTTTATTTTTTTTCCCCTATTATAGATTGTTACTTCCACTGATACTATATACCTTAACCATCTTTGTTTATATAGATGTTTGTTTAGTTGAAAGTGTTGTCAATATCCTTTTAATTAATTTTTATTGGAGTATAGTTGCTTTACAATGTTGTGTTAGTTTCTGGTGTAAAGCGCATCAGCTATATGTGTACATATAGCTCCTCTTTTTTTGGATTTCCTTCACATTTAGGTCGCCACAGAGCATTGACTAGAGTTCCCTGGGCTATACAGTAGTTTTTCATTAGTTTCCTATTTTATACAAAGTATCAGTAGTGTATATGTGTTAATCCCAATCTCTCAATTCCTTTCGCATCCCCTTTCCCACTTGGTATCCATGTATTTGTTCTCTATATTTGTGTCTCTGCTTTGCAAATAAAATCATCTATACAGTGATTCTGATTCCACATATATGTGTTAATATAGGATATTTGTTTTTCTCTCTGTGAATTACTTCACCTTGTGTGACTCTCTAGGTCTATCCACGTTTCTACAAATAACCCAGTTTCAATCCTTTTTGCGACTGAATAATATTCCATTGTATATATGTACCACATTTTCTTTATCCATTCCTCTCTTAATAGGCATTTAGATTGCTACCAGGTCTTCGCAGTTGTAAACACTGGGGAGCATGTGGTATTTTGAATTATGGTTTTCTCTGGGTTTATGCCCAGAAATGGGATTGCTGGGGCATGTGGTAGTTCTGTTTTAGTTTTTCAACAGTATGGTTCCTCTTAGTATTTTTAGCAAACTTTCCAGTGATACTCAGATTGGGGAAGCACTAGTCTCTATAAAAATGCTTGAAATATGTGGCCAGCTGTTTGCTGACTTTTTCTTATTTTCTCTTTTTGCTTTGATTTTTGAAAGTTTCGCTGCCTGAAGAAGTAACATTTGATATGCACATTTCCTCCTCACTCAGACAGACCCTGCAAACCCAGTGTCTCCCTGCTTCCCCCACATGTGTTGACGGCAGGACAGACATCCTAGGCCTGAGTCTGGGCTCCTGCAGAATCCCCGCCTTCTCCTTGAACATTCCTCGTGCTTTATTGCTCACTGCACGTCTTGTGAGGGGCTTGGAGAGAGGCATGTCTGAAGTGAGACTCGAGTTCCTCGGATGGGGCTGATGTCAGATCCCTTGCTTTTCTTACTTAGATCAGCAGTCACACTTGCATTCCTATCAGGAACAGGCAGAGGTGCTGAAGGCAGGTCCCGATGCCTGAGACTCTGATTGGGTTTTCGAGAGTGGGCCCCAGTACCTGCAGCTGTGACGGGCACCCTGTCCCACCCCCATGGCTCTGCAGGCAGTCTTCAGGACACACGGAGGGACCCCAGTTCAGGCTTGGGAATCCTTAGGCTTGTGAGGACCATGGAAGAGGATTCCTTAATAGACATGCGTTGGCAACTAAGCAGGGGAAAGGAGGAGCAGCTTCCTCTCTCATGTAGTGCCAGTGTTTCCCGTGAAAAGAGATGGTTAAAAGTGTTGCAAATGCACAGGCTAACCCCTGGCAGGAGTGGTGACACAGCCTTTTTCTTGCCTTAATATTTTCTTTTTAGGAAATAAATGCATCTGAATTTATTATGTAGGAAATGCAGATGGAAGGAGGATGGCAGAGAATGGGAAGGAGGAAAGTGGTTCAGGAGTCTGAGGAAACCCAGACTGAATGCTTTAACCAACCC
>SJXQ01004350.1:506409-518610 GCA_006408695.1 Aepyceros melampus | reverse complement strand
CAGCAGAAGTAGATTGCCCTCTGCTGGCCAAAAAAAATTTTTTTTAATCAGATAAAAATCTGACAAAATTTACTGATTGTTTCATAATCATCATGTATAAACAAACCTTAAGATATGTCTCATCCCAGTGGCATGATGCTGAAGGCATTGCCCTTTGAATCAATTAGTCATTTTTAGCATATCTCAGTATCAAATTGATACCCAATAAAATACTGGGCAGTGTTCAGGTAGAGAACTGAGATCCTGCTCTTGTCAAAGAAAGCTTGGTTGTGGATCAACGGTGTAATTGTCCAGTTAAAACACAATGATGGGCAATTTACAATGATGCATGTTTGCAGTATAGGAATGAAACTGTGGTCTCCTCACTGCTCCCCCCATCCGCCAGGTTTCTGAAGCTAAGCTGAAAAGAAGTGATAGGTCATAGTATTTCACCTTGAACAGCAGCCTTCAAGAAATGCCATGTCCAGAGACAATAACACAAGTTACAAAGTCTAAGCAATATACTTGGAGTAATTTTGAAAGCAGATTTACTGAGGTGTAATTTATATACCATAAAATTTACCTATTTGAGATGCGCAGTTTGAGGATTTTGAGTAAACTTATAGCATTGTGTGCTGTCACTGAAATCTAGTTTTAGAATATTTCCATCACCCCAAAAAGGCTGTTTGTTCTCATTTGCAGCCAGTTCTGCTTCTACACCCCCATCTAGGCAACCTTTAACTTGTGAGTAGAATTGTTTTAAAGTATAAAAATGGAGACTTTTTAATTAAGTGGAATAGATAATGGTTTAATTGATAAATGATACTGGCATAGTCAGCTATCCCTCTGGGAAATATCCTGTCTAACTTGCTCACCTCTGTGAATCTTGTCACCTCTTCCTTAATACTCTACTGGACAGCTCTGGCACCTCACCTCACTTACCATCACCTACCAACCAAGCTTCTAGCACTTCCTCAGCGACCAGCTAGGACGGCTCAAGGTGCTGAGTGCAGGGTCACAGGAGCGTCCTCCCAATGCCTGCCCCTCCCCCTGCTGACCTTACATCCTGCACACCCACCCCAGTTCAGCATTCAGGAGATCCAGTCCCTTCGCAACTTCCTGTAGTTTCCACCAGTTCACACCAGCCTCCTCTTCCTTCACTGTGGACACTCTTTCTCCCCGGGAGTGGGGACTGCATTTCTCAGTTCTGGGTGTGCTGAGCTCTGATGCTGTTCACTAGCCTGGAAGCAGTAAGGATCAGCAGCCTCAGGTGAAGTCTCGGTGGGGGCTCCTGGGAGGGGAGGTGGCCCTCCTCTGCCAAAGAGGAGGGATGGTGGGCCTCTCTTTGATGGGGTGATTTAGGGGACCTTGGGGTTCAGAGTTCTGAGCCTGGTTTACCTCCACGATTTCATCTGGGTCCTCAGGGTCCCACTTTTCCTGGCTGTGACAGAAGGGAACTGTCAAGACTGCATAATAAGTTTTCTTTCTAGCTTTGCCTCCTTGGCAGATTTTGAGTTGATTTCCAGTACAGTCTGCCGTGGATAAAAGTCTCATAAGGGCTTCCCTAGAGGCCCTCTGTTTTTCACAGTTTTTCCTTGGTTGACCTGTAGCTATCTTTCTTCTTCCCCAAGATATTTTAACAGTTACCAAAGCAGTGAACATCACAATTATCATTTAACTACCATTTTCCTGTGCTGTTCAAGCTCTCTTCATCTTCCACCAGTACTTAATTCTGTCACCCCAAGGTAAGAGTTGTGATGCTTTGTCACTCAGATGGTCACCATAAATGAGGTCCTTGCCACCTGATGCACAGGTAGGCAATCAACTGCCAAATCCTACTTAGAGAGTTTGCTTTTCCAGGGCCGCTTCTGATACTGACTTTCTCAGCCTGATACCCAGATATCCAGAGACGGAAACAAAGGCTTCCCTGTGGGTGGACTTGGAGGGGGCTGAGATGACTATTATATCTACTACTGCGGGCAGGAATCCCTCAGAAGAAATGGAGTAGCCATCATGGTCAACAAAAGAGTCCAAAATGCAGTACTTGGATGCAATCTCAAAAACGACAGAATGATCTCTGTTCGTCTCCAAGGCAAACCATTCAATATCACAATTATCCAAATCTATGCCCCAACCAGTAATGCTGAAGAAGCTGAAGTTGAATGGTTTTATGAAGACCTACAAGATCTTTTAGAACTAACACCCAAAAAAGATGTCCTTTTCATTATAGGGGATGTAATGCAAAAGTAGGAAGTCAAGAAACACCTGGAGTAACAGGCAAATTTGGCCTTGGAATGCGGAATGAAGCAGGGCAAAGACTAATAGAGTTTTTCCAAGAAAATGCACTGGTCATAGCAAACACCCTCTTCCAACAACACAAGAGAAGACTCTACACATGAACGTCACCAGATGGTCAACACTGAAATCAGATTGATTATATTCTTTGCAGCCAAAGATGGAGAAGCTCTATACAGTCAACAAAGACAAGACCGGGAGCTGACTGTGGCTCAGATCATGAACTCCTGATTGCCAAATTCAGACTTAAATTGAAGAAAGTGGGCAACACCACTAGACCATTCAGGTATGACCTAAATCAAATCCCTTATGATTATACAGTGGAAGTGAGGAATAGATTTAAAGGTCTAGATCTGATAGATAGAGTGCCTGATGAACTATGGAATGAGGTTCGTGACATTGTACAGGAGATAGGGATCAAGACCATCCCCATGGAAAAGAAATGCAAAAAGGCAAAATGGCTGTCTGGGGAGGCCTTACAAATAGCTGTGAAAAGAAGAGAAGCAAAAAGCAAAGGAGAAAAGGAAAGATATAAGCATCTGAATGCAGAGTTCCAAAGAATAGCAAGAAGAGATAAGAAAGCCTTCTTCAGCAATCAATGTAAAGAAATAGAGGAAAAGAACAGAATGGGAAAGACTAGAGATCTCTTCAAGAAAATTAGAGATACCAAGAGAACATTTCATGCAAGGATGGGCTCGATAAAGGACAGAAATGGTCTGGACCTAACAGAAGCAGAAGATATTAAGAAGAGGTGGCAAGAATACACGGAAGAACTGTACAAAAAAGATCTTCATGACCCAGATAATCATGATGATGTGTTGACTAATCTAGAGCCAGACATCTTGGAATGTGAAGTCAAGTGGGCCTTAGAAAGCATCACTACGAACAAAGCTAGTGGAGGTGATGGAATTCCCGTTGAGCTGTTTCAAATCCTGAAAGATGATGCTGTGAAAGTGCTGCACTCAATTTGCCAGCAAATCTGGAAAACTCAGCAGTGGCCACAGGACTGGAAAAGGTCAGTTTTCATCCCAATTCCAAAGAAAGGCAATGCCAAAGAATGCTCCAACTACCGCACAATTGCACTCATCTCACATGCTAGTAAAGTAATGCTCAAAATTCTCCAAGCCAGACTTCAGCAATATGTGAACCGTGAACTCCCTGATGTTCAAGCTGGTTTTAGAAAAGGCAGAGGAACCAGAGATCAAATTGCCAACATCCGCTGGATCATGGAAAAAGCAAGAGAGTTCCAGAAAAACATCTATTTCTGCTTTATTGACTATGCCAAAGCCTTTGACTGTGTGGATCACAGTAAACTGTGGAAAATTCTGAAAGAGATGGGAATACCAGACCACCTGACCTGCCTCTTGAGAAATCTGTATGCAGGTCAGGAAGCAACAGTTAGAACTGGACATGGAACAACAGACTGGTTCCAAATAGGAAAAGGAGTACGTCAAGGCTGTATATTGTCACCCTGCTTATTTAACTTATATGCAGAGTACATCATGAGAAATGCTGGACTGGAAGAAACACAAGCTGGAATCAAGATTGCTGGGAGAAATATCAATAATCTCAGATATGCAGATGACACCACCCTTATGGCAGAAAGTGAGGAGGAGCTAAAAAGCCTCTTGTTGAAAGTGAAAGAGGAGAGTGGAAAAGTTGGCTTAAAGCTCAACATTCAGAAAACGAAGATCATGGCATCTGGCCCCATCACTTCATGGGAAATAGATGGGGAAACAGTAGAAACAGTGTCAGACTTTGTTTTTTTGGGCTCCAAAATCACTGCAGATGGTGACTGCAGCCATGAAATTAAAAGGCGCTTACTCCTTGGAAGAAAAGTTATGACCAACCTAGATAGTATATTCAAAAGCAGAGACATTACTTTGCTGACTAAGGTCTGTCTAGTCAAGGCTATGGTTTTTCCTGTGGTCATGTATGGATGTGAGAGTTGGACTGTGAAGAAGGCTGAGCGCAGAAGAACTGATGCTTTTGAATTGTGGTGTTGGAGAAGACTCTTGAGAGTCCCTTGGACTGCAAGGAGATCCAACCAGGCCATTCTGAAGGAGATCAGCCCTGGGATTTCTTTGGAAGGAATGATGGTAAAACTGAAGCTCCAGTACTTTGGCCACCTCATGCGAAGCGTGGACTCATTGGAAAAGACCCTGATGCTGGGAGGGATTGGGGGCAGGAGGAGAAGGGGACGACGGAGGATGAGATGGCTGGATGGCACCACGGACTCAATAGACGTGAGTCTGAGTGAAGTCCGGGAGTTGGTGATGGACAGGGAGGCCTGGCGTGCTGCGATTCATGGGGTCGCAAAGAGTCGGACACGACTGAGCGACTGAACTGAACTGAACTGTGATTCCAGGAAGCAGGAAATTAGGACAGGGAAACAAAAGAAGGCCAAATGAAAAGATACATTTTTTGAGGTACTTTCCTGCTTTGCAATTAGTGTTTGATCCAGGAGAAATATTCTCTTGGGGGATGAAAGGGGTAGGCATTGATCTATTGGCTCCTGTTCCCTACATTCCTGGGTTTCTCATGGCTAAATTCAAGAGTAGATTCCCAGGAGGAGAAGAACGCCTCCTTAACGGAGGCAAGGCTCTGTCTTTCTGCATCTGTGCAAAGCCAGTCAAGGTTTGCACGGAAGTGATGCTGCAGCTTTGTCTGCAGGAGGAAGTAGAGCCTAGAGGATTCTGAGGAGCACACTGTACCCACCCTCCGCCCCACGCGGCTTCTACTCAGTCAATTTCTGCCCTTCTCTCTTCAGGTTTTACAGCTCTTGCTATATTCTTGGGATATGTATCTATCACACTGGGATAAGCCCCTTACCTGGGGAAGTATATTCTCCCTGGCATCTTCTGAGTCCCTGAACCAGCTTACTGAGCATATCACCCTGCACCATTTCTTCCTTAATAACTCCTCACCCGATCTGGTTATTTTGCATGACCCTTGGATGTTTTTTGAGGCTGAGGACTATACCCTTCCTAATTCTGCTCAAAATGTCGTTGCTCACACTGCTACTGTTTCCATTAATCTTGTATGATAGCCTGGAAGAAGTGAAGTGAAGTCACTCAGTCGTGTCTGACTCTCTGTGACACCATGGACTACAGCCTACCAGGTTTCTCCATCCATGGGATTTTCCAGGCAGGAATACTGGAGTGGGGTGCCTGGAGGAGAAGTGGAAATTTCTATCTGATGCTGCCATGTTGATCCTGGAATTACTACTCTTGATTGTTTTATTGACACAAAGATGGAAATATCAGGTCCCTGAGCTGAAGTGAGAAGGTTCCACGTTCTCCTGTAATCTATCTGTGCAGGGCCAAACACTATTTAGATTCTAACCTTGTTGACTGCAGCCCCTGTGGAAAGCAGGACATCTCAGTTGTCTTCACAATTCTGCCCCCAGAGCTGGTGAGGCTCCCCTGGTGATGCTCAGTGGGGGCTTTGTCTGCATGCCCAGCCAAGCCTCTGTGGTGACCACCGGGTCAGTGTTCCCTGGGGGCGGGGAATACATGTTCTGACATATTTTATTTTTCCTCAGGGTAGAAAATACAGGCCCGCGGTGATATCTGACTGCAACTCTCTTACCTCATTTGTGGCAAATATCTCCCTGTGCTTTTATAGAAATATAAAAATCAAGCGAGCATGATTTCTAGTCAAAGAGGGACTTTTAAACATTTTTTCTTCTTTCATTGCTGCACATGAGGGCCTGTTTCCTAGGAACAGACTCACATGCTTCAAGTATCTTGTTCAAAAATCCAAATAGTCTGTCAATCTCTTCTGGTTCACAGGAGGAAGGGGTTTTTCCAATGGTTTCCCACAGCTCCTGACATATACTATCTCACTTAATCCACACAACAAACCCAAGAGAAAAGTATTGCCAGCCAGGTCTACATATGATGAAACTGAGACTCAAAAATTCTAACTCAATTTTTTCTGAGTCCAAAGCCCACCCTCTCCTGGTACCATAGGACACAGCATTTCACATAACTTGTATTTTGTGGATGAGGGACATATGTCCCCAAATTCAAAACACACGGCCCTCTCCATTTGCTCATTTTGTTAGGTTGATTAGCCTCCTTAGACCCTCTGCGCCTCCATTTCTTTGTAAAATGACAGTAAAATAATACCTACTTCATTGTTGTAGTCGATTGTTGAGGATTAAGTGAGTTAACAGGCATGAAGGGTTTAAAACAGAGTGACACAAAGTGGGCGTGCTAGGGGGTTTAACAAAACCAAACCAAGGTTCCTGGGCTAAAATCAGTTCTGACTCCTGCTCCGAAGTCATCTTCTGTGAAATACACTTTTGAAATGGTAACTAAAGTAGTGGGGAAATGAGTTGTACTCTCCAAATTGTTTACACACCTCTTTTCAATGAACATTTATAACATTAAACAATAATAGTTTATGTCTTTGGTTATTTAGACATTATATTCAGCATAGAATAATTCAAATCCATTCACCAGGAGGCCATTTTATTGTCTATGCCAGGGAGAAAGCAGGAGCTTGTAAGGTTGGAGTCGATGTGTCTTTAATGAAAGTAGCAAACTGGGTAAGTGGAGGTTGAGCAGGTTGGACAATTCGTATTTGTTCTACATGTTGTAGAGGTGAAAGTCTTCATTGCAAGTGACAGTAACCTAATACGCACCAAAAGAGAAACAAAGGAATGAATTAGCACATATAATTGGTAGGCTCAAGGATAGCACTCACTACAGGCAAGCCTAGATCTAGGGGCCAAGCAACGTCCCTGGGACTGGTCACCACATCATTCTTTCCCCATCATCTCTTCTTGTTTCCAAATAATTTATTGTCTCCATTCTCTTCTACCACAGACAACTCGTTGCTATACATCATGGGGGAAATGATTGCTGACACACCCTTGTCTTTGTCCTTACAGAAGAAAGAGCACTTTCTCTCTAATATCTAAATACAAGAATCTCATGGAAGAACTCCACATGGCCCTGCTTGGCTCTGTGTCCATCCTTGGACCAGTCACGATGGTCGAGTCTCTACTGTAGTTGGATAATATCCCATGAGAGTCCCAGCTTTGGTTGTTGCCCTGCATTATAGAGTAAGAGAGTCAGGACTTTGGGCTAGAGAAGAAGCAGCTCTCTAATTAAAGGAGAAATACTAGACAAAAAGAAGTCAATCAATGTTCCTTGCCCTTTATATAGAATCTAAGGCACTGTCAGCTGTGCTCTTCTCCTCTTCCCTCAGTCTAGTTCCCAAGTGGTGTCTGGCTTTTGGCATAATACCTCTCATCATCTCACCCTTCGATTTAATGTTGACATCTGGTCCCCTGACTCCTGTCTGCCCCTGAAGAATGTGGCTCAGATGTGTTCCTCCATCTTCATACTTTGGACAACTGCCTTAAGCAAGATTTCCTTTCTTGGCAAATCCTGTGGAGCCCAGATTCTAGCACCAGTTTCATCTTCTCAATCCTGTTGACCTTTGCAGAATCAGAGATTTTGTGTGATATGAGGGTGTGTATAGATTTCATGTGTCTGATAGTAAATAGTAGGCCTTCAGTTTACATAATCCTCTGAAGAGTGGTATCTCAAGCACTTTGGAAGAAGAGGCACCTAAGGATTAACAGTAGCTCATAATACAAGCATTTCTATAGCTCTTGATCATTTCTATAGGTCCTGGGAAAACTGTGAGGCTTTGAGATTAACAGGGAACACGTTTATTCCAGAGGCAATAAGAAACATGGGAACATCAGTGTAGCTTTCTTTTATTGGGAAGAGGGGTTGACATGTCCCTTGCTGCTGCTGCTGCTGCTGCTATGTCGCTTCAGTCGTGTTCAACTCTGCGACCCCATAGACAGCAGCCCACCAAGCTCCCCCATCCCTGGGATTCTGCAGGCAAGAACACTGGAGTGGGTTGCCATTTCCTTCTCCAATGCATGAAAGTGAAAAGTGAAAGTGAAGTCGCTCAGTCGTGTCCGACTCCTAGCGACCCCATGGACTGCAGCCTACCAGGCTCCTCCATCCATGGGATTTTCCAGGCAAGAGTACTGGAGTGGGGTGCCATTGCCTTCTCTGATATGTCTCTTAAGACTCACTTAAACGGATGGTTTCCTCTCTTTTTTTGCAATTTGTTGAAGACACTGGATGATTGATTTTGTAGAGTGTCCTCTATGTTTCCAGTAATTTGGTATTTGGATCTAGACAAGTGACTTGATCAAATGCAAGCTTGAGTTTTTAGCAAGACTCCTTCTTAGGTAGTGTGTTCTTTCATCAGGAGGCATTTCATCTTTGATCATTTATCATTTGTCCTTCTGTGATTTTAGCAGTCATTGATTGTTCTGTGGACACAGTAATAGAAGTTGCAAAGTAATGATATTCTAATTCTGTCATTCCTTCTTCACTATTGTCTAGAATACTTTTATAAAGAGAAACTTCTTTTTATCCACTAATTTCTTTTATAGTGATACACTGTATGCATAAAAGGCAGGAAAAATTCTTGAGTTTTTCACTCTACCTGTTTTCAAAGTAGTTGATTCATTAGCATCTTTCTAATAGTGACCAATAGTTTTTTGTAAGTATCATTATTAATTCATGGATCTAAACATATTTAACACGTTTCAGTCTATTGAAGTTAACCTTACTGATACTCAAATTGCCTCTATTTTGGCAATGTGAATCCCTTTAAGTTGGTGTCTAAGTCCTTTGAATAGAAACGGTTCTGCTAACTTCCTTACTTTCTAGTGTAATGAGATATATGGGCTCATCTGGTAGGTTGAGCCCCTAGACTGGAATTGACCATTTCTTCAAGGAGCCTTGGTTCCTTTGAGCCGTAGATCTCAAGACCACAGCTGAAGTGCTAGGAAGTTATTTTATCTTCTAAACAGGAAGGCAAGGTTATTTGATTATGATCTAGTTAAGTAAGATAAAGACTCAGAAATTTACTAGTTCTATGAAAAAGCCCTATAGATTTTCAGAAATTTTGGACAGCATATTAAGGTTCTCCAGAAAAATAGAAAAATAGACCCAATAATTTATCTGCCTATCTATCTATTTATCTATATATCCATCCATCGCTTCAGTCCTGTCCAACTCTTTGCAATCCTATGGACTGTAGCCCACCAGGCTCCTCTGTCCATGAGATTCTCTAGACACGAATACTGCATATAAAGAAGATTTTTTTTTTTTAATGAGGAAATGACTCATATGATTATGAAGGCTGAGAAGCCTTGTGGTCTGCAGTCCACAAGCTAAAAACCCAGGAAAACCAGTGATGTAATTCCAGCCCAAGTCTGAAGGGCTGAGAAACTGGGAAGCTGATGGTGTAAATCCCAGTCCAAGAGAAGGAGAAGCCTGAAGCCCCAGTTGAAGCAGATGGGCAGGAAGGAGCTGAATCCTCCATCCTCTACTCTGGGTTCTGTTCTGTGCTCAGTGGATTAGAGGATACCTACCCACACTGGGGAGGGCTAGCTACTGTGAGGAATCCACACATTCAAATGCTAATGACACATACCCAGAAGTACTATTTCATCTGGCCCGTTGGCCACGAGTTGACACACAAAATTAACATCACAGAGAGTATGTTTGACAATAGGGGTATGTTTACATACTTTTGTGAAATGAGCCCTACTCATCTCAAGAAATCCTTCAGGGGCTTTTTAGAGATTATCCTCCAGAAGGGCTGAAACCAAGGTGTGATGAGTGGCTCCTGGGACTGCCAATTGGGTGAGATGTGCTCAATGAACAGAGAAATCAAACCACCGTTTCAGATATAAGCCTAAAATTGAAGTCACTGGGCCAGCTGCTTCAAATTGCAGGCATTGATTTGTGTGAGCAAGCTGCTTTACAGATGGGCAGCTCTATGTAATAGGTCTCAGGAGGACTGGCGGCTTGGGTTTATTTATTTAACAATGGTTAAACACTCACCCAAGCAATGCTGGATGCCAGCTAGCATGAAAGCTATCACACAGGCTGAATAGGCTGTATCAGCCCAGCTGCGCGGTTTTCTTGTTTGCATGGCTGAGCTGGGCAGAAAGCTATCTCAGTGCGCTTAGTCTGAGTCCAGCTAGCTGTTGGTGGTAATGTGCAGCTCACTGCGCTGTAACTGCCTATTGCAGTTATTTCCACCTTGGGGCTGCTGGCTGTTCCTGCAGGAGGTCTGGAATGCACCTTTCCACTGGTCAAGTTCCCTTCCCCTGACATGGCTGGAGGCTGTTCAAGTTGTGTAAAGAGCCACACTCCCCTTTATGAGTAAGTTCACACCACCACCTCCCCTTTTATCTTTAAAATATGGCATTTTATATGTTTTCTGATGCAGGTCAACTAGAGAGTTCTGGAATCTGTAGCTCAGCCTGTTGCAGGGGGAATCCTAGGCCTCACGATTCAAGTGCATGAAGACTGAGTTGCCCTCATCCACACGTCTTAAGAAGGCCATTGACTCTGCTTTTAAAAATGATTCACTTCATGCTTTGGAACATCCAATTCACAGAGCTGTTTGGCTTCTGGGTGAGAATGTTAGATTACAGCTGCATATTTGGGGTGATCACCAATGTCAGGCTAAGGATTTGGAGTGAATAAATTTAACCGATGGTCAGATCCTGAGATAGTGTAACATCTTATGTCCAGCCAATTAATAATACAGCTCTTAAGTGCCTAGCTAGTGCACTGTGGAGAAAGCATATTCCTATGGTATTTTTATTGAGGAGGTTGGCTACACTGCTTTACTTCTGAGCAAGCAGAGAGCTTTCACCTTTTCCTTACATCAGTTTTTGGAGGAGAGGATACTTATTTGGGTCAAAAAAAAAATGACACATTTGGACAAGCATATGTAAGAGCAGAATTTCTGAGCAGATAGATGAATTATACCCAACATTGATTGAGTGGATGTTATGTGCCAGAAACAGTGCTAAATATTTTACATGGATGGTTTCTCACATTTCCTTATAATAACCCAATTAGGTAAGAGCTGTTATTGATCCCTGTGTTTGTCCATCTGGGCTGCTATAACAAAAATGCAACAGACTGAGCAGCTTAAACAAAAAACAGTTCTTTGTCACAGTTCTGGAGGCTGAGAAGTCCAAGTCCAAAGCACCCGCAGATGTGGTGTCTGGTAAGAGGCACCAGAGGCTGTTTCCTGGTTCGTAGATGGATATCTTCTCACTGTGTCCTCACAGGGCAGAAGGGGCAAGAAAGTGATCTCTGGAGTTTACTTTATAAAGGCAGTCATCCCATTTACCAGGGCTCCACCCTCATGATCTAATCACCCCAAAGCCCCACCTCCTAACCCGAGAGCATTGAAAGTTCAGATTTCAACCTGTGGATTTGAGGAGGAAACAAATATTCAGTCCATAACAATCCCCACCTTACAGCAGAGGAAACTGAGGTGCAGAGGAATTGAGTTATGCTGAGTTCATGTTGTGTGCCAGAAACCGTGCCATACATTTTACTTGGATTATTTCAGGTGAGTCCTACAATGATCTGATAAGATAAGAACCGCTAGGAATCCCCAAGCTATGTATGTGGAAACAGAGGCGCAGAGATGTAATGATTTCCCTAAGACCACACAAGGGCGAGTAGCAGAGCTAGAATTTGAGCTGCAGAGAGTCCGGACCTCTTAAAGGACCCTTTTGTTCTTGGGATTGTTTCAGCCTCTGAGGATTTTATTTCCCATGTAACAGCTGTGTTTGAGAGGAGGGGACATCATCCTTAAAAAGCCCTATAAAACAACAGTGGGTTTCAGGACAATAGGAATTGGAACCTGTCCTGCCTCTGCAGAGTCCTCATGGCCCCGCTGTGTCTGGCAGCTCACTCTCTGGGTGCTGGGAGAGCCATGGGAGAATCCCAACTCTGGGTTCAGCCTCACTGACAATTTCTATGAAACTGAATTTCCTTTCTAGACCTGTGTCACCCAGAAAGCCCTCCTTCCTTCCGTAGGCTGTTATTACTGGTGATCACACTT
>SJXQ01004350.1:477875-506398 GCA_006408695.1 Aepyceros melampus | reverse complement strand
TTGGGCAACTCTAAAACAAACGAGCTTGATTTGAGCATCAGGGAGGCATAGTGGAAAGGCTACCAGTAGCGTCTAGATGATGAGAACTTGCACATCAGTTTGTTCTTCCTGAACCTTGATTCCTTATCTAAAATGATGTGTTGGGCTAGACCAGAGTCCTGATCAGAATCTCTGGGGTGTGATCCTGAAATCATCTGGGGACACTCCCTGGGTGAGAGGCACTGTTGAGAGCTGCTTCCTGAGAGAAGTAAGGTCAGTGTCCTCCTGTTTCCTGTTGCGGCTTCCCAGCCACTCTCTTCTGTGCTCTTGTAACCAACCCTCCCACAACAAGACTTGGGGCTCCTGTGTCTGCTGCCTCTCTCCATGTTCCCTTTCTATCACTCACCACCCATATTCACTGATGATTTTAACAAGTGACTCAGAGACTTTCCATTGTCTCCTGGTCATCCTGTTTTTCCCCCTCTGCCCCCCACTGTCTGCAAGAATAGCCAATTCATCTTCCTATCCTTTTAGTCCTTTGCTATTTTCACCTCCAGTGATCTTCATTTCCACTCCATGACCACCACCCAAAATAGCACTGCCTCAGAGATCTCGAACTATAGGAGTCTATTCCTGACCTGCATTCCATGGTCCCCACTCTAACCGGCCTCAAGCCAGTACCCTTGTCTGCTTTGTCCCTTTGTCTTTCTGCTGTGTCTCTGGCAGCATCCCATTCCATCCCATGATTTAGCTGTGAACCGTCTTCCCTGCTCCGGGGCTGCCACGCACTCTGGGGGGAACCCCACAGTGATGCAGGCGTATGCCAGGGCAGTGTGTTTTCTAACTCTAGCCAAGGACTTATCATTGCCTAGCAATACTTCCATGTTGCCGCTCCCCTTCCTCAACAGCGGTTTTGGATTTGTACCGTAGTCCTCAGGGTACCTGTCCCTCCACTGTGTCATCTCTGTCATTTTTAGTAGAATCCTGTCTGTTCAACAGGAAAAATCATTAAATTCCTGCCCTCTCATAACTGATGGCTTAGCATCGCTGGTGGAAGAGATTTTCTCCTCATGTGAAGAATGGATGCATTTTTCAACATGAATTTTGGATTCTACCTCCATGACAAAATAATTTATTGTGATATTAATTTGTGCTTGCCCTGTGTTCCTGACTTATCCCCAGCCACAGCCTCCTGTCTCAGGAATGCTTTGTGGCAAATGGAACTAGAGAGGTAGCTGGAATCCCGGTTCTCTATAAATACCCAAGTTTACGGAAGAGAGGGCAGGTCGAGAAGGGATGGCCCATAAAGGCAAGAAGAGAGGGGAATAATTTTCCACAGATCAGGAGGAGCCTAAAGGCAGAAAGAAAAGGAGATTCCCACCAGTGATGAGGAGTCAGTGGCAGGGCCCTGGGGACTGCTGGGCTGTCCACGTGGTGAATCTAAGGATGCTGACCCCCAGGCCTGTGGGCGCACAGTCTCCCTCCAAACAGGCTGGCCCTGCAGGCTTGAAGAGTAAGCATCTCTGTGTTCTGTGCCAACCAGTGTGGTCAGCAGCCAGAGCGGCTTCTGGATGTCCTGACCCGAGGGCCCTTGCATGATCTGGGGAGGCAGAAGAGTTCTGTTACTACCTGGGACTGGAGTTTCCATCAGAGAGTTCATTTGAACTGTGATCTGACTTGGTTTGTGAAGTTTATGCTTCCCAGTCTCTCCTGAAACCTAAGGTCCTCACCTCTTCAAGTATCCCCTCAATCCCCCGTCTCATACCTCTGCTCACCTCCTCCGCTGGGACCCTCCCCTAAATATGGAAACACATTCAAAACCCTGCCACCCCCCTGCCCCCACCCACTGCCCTCTTGAAGCGATACCTTTCCCTGGGCCCCAAGCCTTCCCTTATTATTCTCTTCCTCTCTCCTCCTTTCCGCAGGTTTCTTCCTTGAAAGGACATCTGCCTGGGTCATATCCATGTCGCCTCTTCAGTGTCCCGAATCTGGCTGCAGTGCTCCACAAGACCACTCTGGTTTAGGTTAGCAAGGGTCTCATTTCTCTCATCTCCTCTGAAATAGGTGTTTCCCTCTGGAAACCTTGTTTCTTTGCCATGGAAAGGCTTGATTCTCTTTGCTTTCTCCCTTTGGCATTTCTTAGAATCAGTGGAGCTTTCACTCCTATCTATCTCTGAATACTGGCCATCACAAGGTCTCTTCCCTGGCCCTCTCCTCCGTCTCTTTCTCTCTAAATATGCTCCTTGACTACATCTGTTTCCATGGCTTCAATTACCATGTCCTTGGAGATATGCTGAAAATCTCTATCTTAAATCCAGATCATCTGAACTCCCGATATAAAATTCAACTGCTCCCTGGATTTCACTTGGCTCCCAAAACCCAGCCAAAGAGAATTCATCATTTCCTCCCCATCCTTGACCTGCTCCTTCTCTGAAATTCTGCATATCTAGGAGTGACCCACCTATTTATTATCCAAGCCCCAAACTTGGAATTCACTCCTGACTTCTCCTTTCAGCTCATCTTCCGGCTTCCTCCATAACTGATCAAATCCTGTCCATTTTGCTTTCTAAATACCTTAAAAAACAAAACAAACAAACCAAAAAAAAACCTCGCTTCTGTTCCACTCTTAGTTCAGAGATCAGGCCCTAATCCCTGTCTTCCCCTCCCCCATCCACACTTGAACTTTCACAAGTGTCCTAATTGCCCTTTATCTTGCCCTCTTCTGTTGTTCTCTGATAGTTATCAGCCTCATGTTTCGCAAGTGTTCTTTGTTCTTTGTTACACTCTTATTAAAATCTTTGTTACACTCTTATTAAAATCTTCCATTATTTCTCACGTCATGTAATATAATGTGTTTTCAATGATATAATGTGTTTTCAATATAATAATATGTGTTTTCAATATAATAATATAAGTGTTTTCAATATAACAATATAAGTGTTTGCGATGAGCATACTTTGGTTAGAAACAGCAGAATATGTAAGCAGCAGTGGCTTAAACCCTAAGGGTTCTTTTTTTCCTTCGTATTGAGCAATCAGCAACGTGTTTTCTCAGGGGTGGTTCAGCAGCTCTGTCCTGTCGTCAAGGTGGATGTCCTCACTGTGGTGCCGACGTCTCCATCTGTGGCCAGCAGATGGCTGCAGCAGCTGCAAGGACCACATCCTTACCTGGCAACTTCCACGAGCACCTTGAGAGTGGAGGGCTCTCTACATGGGTGTCTCCTCCCTTGTCATGAAGGCAGTTACATCCCCGCCATCTGCCAGCACATGTCCTTTACATCTCATCAGCCAGGACTGGGTCAAGTGGCCATCTCCAGCCAGAAGAGCAGTTAGGAAAATTGGTAACTGGTACTTCCTGCCACCAGAATGGAAGCAGACCTGTCAAGGGAAACAGATCTGTCAATGGCTGGCGCATGGTCAACCAAGAGCCATTTTTAATTCGAGGTCTTTTGAGCTTCTATATAAATTTTAGGATTATTTGTTTTAATTCTGTGGAAAATGTCATGGGTATTTTGATAGGGATTGCATTACATTTGCAGGTTGCTTTGGGTAGTATGGCTGTGTTAACAATAGTAATCCTTCCAATCCAAGAGCATGGGTTATCTTTCCATTTCTTTAAATCATATTAAATTTCCTTCATCAGTGTTTTATCATTTCTAGAGTATAGGTCTTTCAACTCCTAGGAATTAAAAAAAAAACTTTTTTAACGGTCTCTTCCTAAAATTTCGTTATTAGTGTATAGAAATACATGGATTAATAGATACAGACCACCATGCAGCAAGGATATACTGTATAGCCCAGAGAATTATACCCACTATCTTGTAAAAACCTGTAACAGAGTATAATCTGCAACATTCTGAGTCACTATGCTGTGTACTTGAAACTAACACATTATTGTAACTCAGCTACACTTCAGTGAAAAGACAGAGCAGTTGTCATAACTTTCAACTCCTCGAGCCCTTGGGCGTGCTCTCTCACCTCCATGCCTCTACACTTAGGGATCCATCACCTGGATCTGACTCCCCATGTACGTGTACACGTCGCCCCCTTCACCTGGCTGCCTCCTCCTCGTTTTGCAATCCTCAGCTCAGGCACCACTCCACACCCCTGCTGCTGGATGACAGGTCCACTGTGTGTTCTACATGACATTACTTATCCTACTCTGATTCCAAATTTCTGTTCCTCATGGAAATCTTCAAATCCCTTGAAAGTTGGGACTACATATTTTTCCTTATTATAGCCACAGTCTGTTTTCTTTGAAGAGACTGAAATATTTTGTAATAACCCTTTTATGGATTTGAATATAAAGCTGCTTCCTTTTGGTGACTTGTTAGCTGCCAGTAGCCAGCAGAGGGCGCTCTGGCCTTTGACTAGAGTGCCCCTTGGCGGTAATTTGATTCTTCCAGCCTTAAACTTGCTTTTTTCCCCCCATAGAGATACTAATTTTAAGTCTCCTTAATCAAAAGACTGAAATCATACATTAGTTATTTAAAGCTAGATCTTGTTTGTATGAATATATTGAGTTTATTTAGAGTGATGGCACACCTTCACTTAATCGTCTGAAGTTTATTGTGAAGCCATGCACCCTCCCTAAGCAGAGTGGGTGCCCCTGCTGAGTTCTTCACAGTAGCTGAAGTGGTCTGAAGAGCTTAATCTGGTGTCTTGAAAATGTACTAACCTTTCACAGCCCCCAATCCAGCTCCGCCCCTCACTCTGAGGGAAATCACTTAGGCCAGGTTGGCTGGGTGTTTTGATGAACTGTGAGACTACAAGTGAATATTATTCCAGGAATGGAGTGGGAATGAGCCTGGGTTAGGAAGTGACGGCCACGTATCATTCATTCATTCAGTAAGTCTTTCACGCATTTAATAAATATTTGAGAGCCTACCATGTACCAACACTATTCTCATCACTGGACAATAGCAATAAATGAAACAGATCAAATCCTTGACATCATGGAGATTAGATGCCAGGGAGGGATATAGCATTACATTTAAAAATATAATAAAATATAAGGAAAAACCCCAAGACAAAAAAATAGAGGGTTTTGCTTTAGGTATGTGCAGCAGAGGAAAGAACATTCCAGGCAGAGAGTTCAGCAAGGGCAGAGACCCCAAAGCAAGAGGGTGCCTGTGTGCTGAAATGGCTGAAAGAGGCCAGAGGAGCAGGGAACAGGGCTCTGAGGGAGTGGTGGAAGGAGGTGAGGTTGTGGAGGTAGCAGGGGTCAGGCAGGGAGAGCTGGGGGGCCTGCTAAGGAGTTAGAGAAACCATGAGAAGGATGGTAGTGGAAGTGAGGAGACCAGCCTGAGGGTTAATGCAGGGTCCAGGCAAGAGAGGCTGGCGGCAAGACCATGGTGGCAGCGGCAGAGGTGGTATGTAATGGTCAAATTAGGCTATATTTGAAAGACTTTAAAGATAGAGTTCCTGAGGTCTGCAAGGGACCGATTATATAAAGCATGTGTAAAAGAGAGAGTGGCCAAATCCAGGGTCTCGTTTCCCTCCCCCCAACCCCATTTTTTCCTGAGGATGGATTTAAATAGAAGCCAGATAGACGTCAACCATCTTAAACTCTTGTATTCCTAACGCCAACCTAGTGCTGAACAGCCGTTGTTTATGCTGCTGTAAACAGCGAGGATTTCTGATTTCAGGTAGCAGGACCTCAGCACAGCGGCTTCCTGCATCGCTCTGTGTGTGACTGGTGGCAGTCTGTGCAGCAGGTTTGGATGAGCTGCAAGATGTATCATGAGCATCGAGGGTTTCTCCCTTTGTGGCCTCTGTTTTTCCCCAATCTTCTTTCTGCTCTTTTATCTACAATGAAGCCTTTCATTTTTGTCAGCTGAAGCAAGCCACCGTTAAATGTTCCTACCTACCCATACCCCAAGAAATAACATTTTTATATCACTTCTGAAAAAGTGCAGTGAAACCTCAGTGTGGCATTTGCCATTATTTTGGGCTTCCCAGGTGGTGCTAGTGGTAAAGAATCCACCTGCCAAGGCAGGAGGTGCAGGTTCTGTTCCTGGGTGGGGACGATCCCCTGGAGAAGGAAATGGCACCCCACTCCAGGATTCTTGCCTGGAGAATCCCATGGACAGAGGAGCCTGGCTGGCTACAGTCCATGGAGTCACAAAGAGTTGGACACAACTGAAGCAGCTTACACACATGCACGTACAAGGCAGTTTGGGAAATCTTGTTCAGGGCTGATTTTAATACTTCTGGCTCTGTGCCTGTAATTCAGAGAGCAGCCACCAAGTGGTGTCTGCAAAAGTCTAGTCACTGGTTACATGTTCAGAGCTGGTAGGAATGGAGAGGAAAATCCAGCTCTTGTTTTTTCAAAGAGCTCTCAGTTTACAGAAATGAACCTCATTTAAAACTATACCCCATAACTTGGAAAAAAAATAGTGCAGTAATTCATAATGAAAAATCTCCATCCACACTTTGCTCCCCGCTTGTCTACAGAATAAATCCTGAACTTCCAGCCCTTCATAATTTGGCCCAGTTGATCTCATTCGCATCTCCCCCTACCCCATCTTTTCAACCCTATGTTCTGCTAGCATTGGGCACACTCAGGTTCCTTTAGTGAGAATGCACATTCAAGCCTTTGCTTTTGTCCATGCTCTTCCTTCTGCCTGAAATGGTCTTTTCCCCTGGAGACTTCTGAGGCTGACCCTTTAAGTTTCGCCTCAGAACACCGCATCTGTGAGATCTTACACAGCTTCCTTGTGACAGGCTCTTCCAGTGCTGCAGGAGCAGCTTTTACAGCCTCCTGTGCCTCTGTTCTTGCGCAGAGGTTAATCACCAAATCTACTCTTGGTTAGGGGCTTGCTATGTGCCAGGGACTCCTTAAGATCCTTTGTCTCAACAATAACATGAGTATATGTCTAAAGCAAGACACCTTGAGGATCAAGATGTGTTTACTTTCTGTAACCTTTCAGGGTTTAGTAATATACCAGAGGCACAGCAGATGCTTATAAATTTCCCATTGATTAAAGACCTAAAGATTTTGGTTTTGACCTTGTTCATTCTCAAGCACCACCTGGTGATTGTAAGAATTCCTGTAAGATTTTGTAAGAGTTCCCATAAGAATTCTGACAAGACTAAAATATGCCCCTTTTCACTGGGATGAGGTTTGAGGAATGCCTCACTTTATAAACCATGGTATATAAACCACAGAGGGAAACCTGCTTACCTTTCTCTCTTATTAAGAACATTTCCAGCTTTCTGGCAATCATTGTTAGATTTAACATGTTTTGGATAATAAGATGAAATGTAATCAAGTTATCCAATGTGTTGTGAGGTTCGAGTCACATGTGTGCTAAATAAATAACTCAGTTATTGTCTCCCCTTCCCCTTCTCCCTTGTGCAATTTAAAATATTTTAGTACAAAAATAGAGAGAAAGTGAAAAATTTCCCCTTCACTCTGAAAAGTTTCAAGGGTTACTATACAGTTGGATTGTAAGAACATCATGAATACAGGGAATTCTGTAGATTCAGTTTTCTTCTCATGCATCTTATAAAAGATTTATATGTGGTTAGGCAATCTAGGAAGTTCAGAACCTATCTTGTCCCAACCTCCAGGTCCCTTGGAACCTGAGGGAGAAGATGATGAGGACAAACAAAGGACTGGTTGGGTCCTGACCTGGTGTTGAGCTTGGCCAGCTTGTGGCCTCAGTGTCTCTCTCACTGGAAGTGTGTTGGCCGAAGGTCCTGTTCCACAGCAGAAGGGGAGGTTTCCTAGGCTCCTTTTTTTCCCCTCACACTGAAATCTAGGGTCTCTGAGACTTACCCTTATGGGGGAGGAAGAGTGAGTTCAAGGACAAGTATTTCAAGGAGGAGAAGGAACTGAATGCTGCAGGAAGTGTTCTAAGCAAGACTTCCCCATTCACCTAAAGAAGCCTGTTGAATCAGCCCACACCCCAGGAATTCCAAAGGGCATGCCAGGGTGGAAGGAGTTAATGGCAACAAAAAAGGAAGCAAAAGCTGCCATCTGAAAACAAACCAAAAATATTTTTTGTGTATATCTTCCTATTAGACTTTTTCATAAACGTGGTGTTGTCCCTGGGCTCACTTTTCTATACGTGAAGAAGTGACTCATATCATCTAATCAATTCTAACCAAAATTAGTGTTATATTCAAGTTGGACTTTGTAGTCTTTGGACTAAATTTGCTTTATAGGAATCAAATGATTATATGGAAACAGCAAATGTTGCTTCATAGTTATTGAAGCAGTGAACATGTGTTAAACTTGTTTTTATTGCAGCTACCCACACCTGGCTCATCATTGGAAACATCTGGGGAGCTTTCTGGTGGGCCCTTAACAATCTATGTTGTTCAAAGTTCCCAGGTCTTTCTGATGGTCAGCCAAGATTGAGAATTGCACTGGGCCATGCCATGCCCCCTCTTCAAATAGGTGTTTGTTTATGCTCATAATTTAGGTGATTTTCTCTATGTCTTGTCTTAAATTGCAACTCTTCTCATGTTTCTTATCTTTCATGAGACCTCTAAATATATGATTAAGCAAAGTACTCCTCAATATTTGAATTCTTACAGAATCTGTTTCTCCCTTTATATACTTAGTCATCTTTTGAGGTCTGTTAATCTGGTTCCCCAGACCTGGGGGCCATAAAATATATAGCTCTTTAAGATCTCCAAGAGATTAATGGGTACACAAACAGGTGCTCAAAGTACATTTGCTATTTTTTTAAAAAAAAATTCTAAACCTAAATTGACTAATACTACATACTGCAATTTTGAGCCAACTTAGAAAGTTATCTATTGCTAAAGAGAACATGAAATTACAGTGAAATTGGTGGTTTAATTGTCCATAGTGGGATTCTGTTACAATAAAAACTTTTCAAGCCTAAGTGATAACACTGAAAGGGATTGTAGACAGATTTCTCTATGCAGATGTCAAAGGCAAGCCAATCTCTGGAGTAGCTAAGTGAACTCAAGGGTTGAATGAGAAGGTCCATATTAAGGCTCTTACTTGAAGTAGTACAGCCCTCCCTGTGCATGGCTCCACTATGCATGAACTTGTCAGTTAAATAATATCAGTACCACAAAAATATAATTCAAGTTCATTACCATGTTATACTAACTGTAATTGCATAATAAATATTTGCTCCTAACTCTTCAGTCAACAAATAACTATGTAAATAACACACACATGATCACGCATGCCACTTATTTCAAAGTCTGCCAGGGATTGATTTTTACACATCCTTTTTAGTTCATACAGTCAGCAAAGGGACTTCTTGTCTACCAGTGATAAACCAACAAGACATTTTATAAAAGTGAATAATCAAAAAAGAAATTGGCCAACAAAGAATAAATGTGAAAAGATGAAATGAAAAGTGATAACCCTGGAAGTGAAATTTGAGTCAAACATAAGTGGAGTTATAGAAGTACTGCTGATGGAAGTAGTACTGGAAATGTTGATAGGGCTGAAAGTACTGGAAATGTTGATAGTGCTGCTGTTTGAAAGATTCTAAAAATGCAGCTGGAGAAACTTAGGGAAGTTGAAATTATGTGTCTAAATTAAAAAAAGTGACAAAAGGGATGGAGGTACCCCAGAGGAAATAGGGGTATCTGGCAAAGAATTTCTTAATAGAGGAACTCTCAGAGTTAGTTAATGACATTTGCAAGTACAAAGGATATAATATTGGAAGTAGACCCTAACACAGAAAGGAGTGTCACAGTTTGTCAACATATCAACACTGCGTGCTCTAGATCATGAATTATGTGATGAAAAGGAGAAGGCAAACACTATTTAAACTGTTCTTGGCAGGTTTTTTAATGAACAAATAAAACATGTTTATGTTCAAAGCTCCTAATGTTCTAAATTACAATGTACTAAATAAACACTAGTTTTACCATTTCTTTCCATTTCCCTGTTCATTTATAATCAACAGTAGGAGAGTTTTTTTATATTTTGACAGAATTTTTAAAGGTCACAGAACAACTGTAATTTTTCCCATTGATTATTAAAATTGCTTTGCAGTTTCAGCTTACAGGATCATTCTTACAGTTGTGCATTGCCATGCAAAGTGGGGACTGCTTGTATGATTTCAAAGTAAACTCTTATAAATTAAAAATGTTTATCATAATGTCTAGAGTGAACACTTAAAAATAAAAATACATAAATAAAAGCTTATAGAAAGGTATAGCTAAAAGATTTATAGAGGAGTTCAAAAAGATTACTTAAAACTATTTAACTCAAAAGAAGGTAGGAAATTAAAAATAGAAAATGAAAACATATTTTTAGATGGCAGCAAGTTAATAAACTTATGGTCAACTGCATCAGTGATTACATTAAATGTACATGAGCTAAACACTTTAATTAAAATTCAGAGATTGTCAGAATGGATAAAAATCATTTCAACTATATGTTGATTACAGGAGACACAGTTTAATATAAGGAAACCAATAGATAAAACTAAAATCAAAGGAAAAGTCATTTCCTACAAACAGAAGTGTAAGAAAGGTGGTACAGATTTTTAATATCAAATAAAGTAGACATCAAGCAAACAGATTATCAGAGATAAAAAGGAACACTTGATACAAAGATTAATTCATTAAGAATATAAAACAATCATAAATGTACATATTCAATAATTTCAAAATACATGAAATAAAAAAGAGAAATGGAAATATCAGCGATCATCATTAAAGATTTTCTTTTCTCAGTAATTGACAGAATACTTGTTAAATTTGGGACAGATAAAGATGGGAACAACACCTTGACCTAACTCTGTCAGAATACTACATGCAACATCTGCAGAAGGCATGTTCATTCCCAGTGCAAGCAGGACTTCCACCAAAATAGACTATTTGCTGGACATCACGTTTCAAGATTGAAATATTACTTGCTATGTTCTCCAACCATGATTAGATAAAAATAGCAGTTACTTAATACATTCATAATACATAAGACCATGTGCTCAGTAGCTTCAGTCGTATCCGAATCTTTGTGACCCCATGGCCCATAGCCTGCCAAGCTTCTCCGTCCATGGCATTCTCCCAGCAAGAATACTGGGAGTGGGGTGCTATTTCCTCCTCCAGTAATCCTCACCCAGGATTGAATCAGCATTTCCTGTATCTCCTGCATTGCAGGAACGTTATTTAACACTGAGCTACCGGGGAAGCCCTGGCTGAACTTTTTTTATTTTTATAAGCATATTTTGTATTTGGGTCCAGTGTGATTTTTCTCTTCATATATATTATTTAGAGCTGTTGTAAATAGGCCTACACCATTGGTTTATTTTTGACATTGTAAAATGGCAACATGTGTCTCATAGGAGCTGTGATATTTGAATCAATTCAAAGAGCACCTGGCTGTGGCTTAGGTGACAGATCGTGAAAAGAGTTAGCTATTAGAGGACCAATTAGGCCAAGTGCTTTGGCTTTGTTTATCCAGATGGCATATAAAGAATCCTTAAAGTTCCTCCACTTAAAAAATCCACTCTACTAGTCAGTCTTTTAGTTGAGTGTTTAGATAATTTATTTAGCTAATGTTAGGCCTTAAGTCTTCCCTTTGTTTTTCATTTTTTGTCTGTTCTTCCTGATTTCAGCTTCTCTACTTTTTTTCTTTCTGCTTCCCTGTGGGTTATTTTAACAACTTTTAGGCTTCCATTTTTATTTATCATTTTTACTTATTAATCATAGTATTTTATGTAACTTTCAAGTCAATTGCTTAAGGTATTATATAGAGAGCATATATAATACCTTAAGCAATAATTAATATATAATTAATTAATATAATTAATATATATTATATGGCATATGTATATTCTCATATGTATGCTAGTCTACTAGTGTTAACAATTTACCAGTTAGAATGAAGTATAGAAATCTTCTCTCATTCACTTTATATCCTTTTTCCCTTTTTCATTTATAATATTAATATAACTATCTTAACTATTTTAAATGTTCCTTTACATATATTGAGAACCAAATAGTGTAATTTTGCTTCAAATGTCAAATGCAATTTTAAAAACTCAAGAGGAAAAGTAAGCCTTCTTTACTCATATTCTGCTCTTTTCATTGTTCTTTCTCTCTTCCTGACATTCCAAGATCCCCTCTTTTATCATTTATTCCTGTTTAGAGAAAGGAGGCATGGCTTGTTGTTGACCGGTGGGGTTGGAAGTCTAGGTTTCCAATTGGCCTGTAATGACACTAGATTTGGGGGTGACTCTTACTGACAGTGCCCCTTTTACCCTGTCATTAGACTAGTCTCAAGGTTCCTAGCCTGTTTGCCTTTTGCCCTTCACCTCTCAGAGTCTTCTTGTGTTCTTTTATAACAAAGTGTCCCAGACTTTCAGCTGTACTTGATAGAAAAAATAGAGCAAAGTATGTCTACTTTATATTTGCAGATGTGGAAATCTTGGAAAATATTTCTAGTGCAATGACAAAATGTGATTTATCAGAATTTGTGAGATGCACATAAAGTAGTATTTAGCAAGAAATATATAAATCTAAAAAGTTGTATTAGAAAATAAAAATGATCTATAATTGGTGATCTAAACCTCCACCTTGCTGCTACTGCTAAAAGTTGCTTCAGTTGTGTCCAACTCTGTGCGACGCCATAGACTGCAGCCCACTAGGCTCCTCTGTCCCTGGGATTCTCCAGGCAAGAACACTGGAGTGGGTTGCCATTTCCTTCTCCAATGCATGAAAGTGAAAAGTGAAAGTGAAGTCGCTCAGTCATGCCCGACTCTTAGCGACCCCATGGACTGCAGCCCACCAGGCTCCTCTGTCCATGGAAGTTTCCAGGCAAGAGACTGGAGTGGGTTTCCACTGCCTTCTCCACCTTAGAAAGCTAGAAAAAGAAGGCCAAATTAAACTCAGAGTAACTAGAGGAAATGGCAACCCATTTCAGTATTTTTACCTGTAAAAAGTCCCATGGATAGAGGAGCCTGGTGGGCTACAGTCCATGGGGTCGCAGAGTCTGACATGACAGAGCAACTAGGATGTATTCAGCTAGAACAAGGGAGTGACAAAGAGCACACTCGATGAATTAGAGAACAGAAGAATAAAAAATTGATTGAGATCAGCAGCTGTTTCTATGACACTATCAACAAAATTGATAAAACTTTAGCAAGACTGATCAAAGAAACAGAGAAGATGAAAATTGCTAATACATTCAATTTTTATAACATTTGCTTTCAAATGCAAATTCTTTCCCATGCAGTTGGTGAACTAGGGAACGCTGAGTGTGACACACTTTCGCATTTGCTTGTGCCTGATTCTGTGCACAAGAAACAGGTGAATGTTGAGCTCAGTTGAACCAAGTCACCTAGAAATACACAAAATCACACCTGTGCACATCTCAGACATATAGCAGCTACCTTCTTTCACCACATGTGTGATGACCCACAGCTGTCTACATCTGGTATTGGATCTTCCTGTTCAATTTTAGGTAACTCTACCTCCATCACTTTATAACTCATGAGCTATAACTTTTCTGATTGCCCGCTTCCACAACCAAGCTTCAGATAGTTTAAGTGTCATATTTGTTGTAGTATTTATTTATTTCTTAACCATTTCACATGTATAAAACTGCTACCATTTTTTAATAGATTTCTATTTTTTGTTATGTGTCACCAACAAAGTTTTTGAATGTTGTATCCATATTTCCATTTCTCCCATAAGCCTTGTGGTTTTTACTGTATAATTTTGCTTAACATGGCAATTTTTAAGGATACATGTATAAGCATGGGGTCGCGGAGAGTCGGACACGACTTGGCAGCTTCCCTTTTGCTTTTCACTTTCATGAATTGGAGAAGGAGATGGCAACCCACTCCAGTGTTCTTGCCTGGAGAATCCCAGGGACGGGGAGGCCTGGTGGGCTGCCGTCTATGGGGTCGCACAGAGTCGGACACGACTGAAGTGACTTAGCAACAGCAGCATTATAGCAAAACTGTTACTTTACCCAGTGCTGAAATTCACTCTCCCCAGGACGTGAGTTTGAGTGAACTCCGGGAGTTGGTGATGGACAGGGAGGCTTGGAGTGCTGCAGTTCATGAGGTCTCAAAGAGTCGGACACGACTGAGCGACTGAACTCAACTGAGTAGTACAACTAGACACTATGTTCCTCCTGATATGTTGCACTATGAGCTATACAGCATTGCCTGTGAAAATTTCTTACCCCAAATCTTAAGCCTGAAGCTAATCAAGTCTTTAGATCTGACTTCCACTGTTAAAAGAAAGAAAAGAAAAAGAAAAAAACCACAAGGGCTAGAGAAATAATTTAAATGACACCATGAGGAAACCATTATATAAATACAAAATGTTACAGCCAGCCAGATAGTTGGCCTGGTCTGGTGATATACTATTTGAAGAAATCAACCATGAAATACATTCCTGGTACCACTGGGACCATTTACTGGAGACAGGGTATTACATGAGATTATGGAGTTATTGTTACTTTTAAGAATAGCAATGTTATTCCTGTAAACTGTAAAATGTTATTTGGGCACTATAAAAACTTACATATTTAGAAGTGAAATATCTTGAAGTGTGTGATTCTTCTAAAATACTTCAGCCTTTTACATATGTGTGTGCGTGTATATATATATACACGCACACATATATGTATAATGGAAACATATCCAAGTATAAGAGAACAAACACAGTAAAGATATTATAATGTTTATTGTACTAATCTTTTCACTTTTTGTATGTTTGACATTTTTCCTACTTTATTTTTATAATTGTACAAAGTTGGCATCTAAGAGGAATTAAAATATATTTTGCCTGCTTTTTTTCTCAGAAATTCCATGACTCCAGGGACCCCTCTAGATCTCAGAGCCAGGTTATCCTCTTGCCCCAACTGGACACAGTCCGAGCTCAGTGCTCTTATACCTCCTGTTATAAATGCACTCGGCTCAGGAGGCCTTTGCCCATCTTCGGGATTCCTTGCATTCCTCCAGGATATAAGGCCCCCATTGTATTTCCTTGTCTGGCCCCACAAGGGAAATTTAGCATAACTTTCTCTCTCTTACTTGGATTATTTTCGCTTTGGGAAAAGGAACAATCACATCAGAGCAAACTCTGAAAAAGTAAATGGAGTCATGCTTAGTGTTCACTAGTAGGAGAGACTGTGTTCTGGAAATTTGGGACTTTGGGGAAATGCCTTCTATGCCTTTAGCAAAGACTTTAGCACAGATGTGGAAAAGGAAATAGCAAACCACTCCAGTATTCTTGCCTGGAAAACCCCATGGACAGAGGAGCCTGGCAGGCTACAGTCCATGGGGTCGCAAAGAGTTGGACACGACTGAGCGACTTCACTTTAGCACAGATGGGCAACCCAAGTGGGAGGACACAGCCTGGAGAATGAGTGTCCAGTGTGTGTGCCGAGTTCTGCTTTTATGCAAGACCTGGCACAGTGAGAATCTCTCTTTACCAGCTCCTTGTTGACTCAGAGCTGCTGAATCTGAGCCAGGCCTGAAGGAAATAGACACCTGAATACAGCAGACATGGGGACAGCTTCTGTGCATGCTGTTACAG
Organism: Aepyceros melampus; assembly: GCA_006408695.1. Taxonomy (NCBI): domain Eukaryota; kingdom Metazoa; phylum Chordata; class Mammalia; order Artiodactyla; family Bovidae; genus Aepyceros; species Aepyceros melampus. Next base: position 490,916 of record SJXQ01004350.1, on the reverse strand, counting down.
TGATTACAGAGAAACCCTGGAGATGAAGGGCGGGGGTCCAGGCAGCCAGGAGAAGAGTTAGGGTGTTTAGGAAAGATTATAGGATTTTTTTGGTGTGTTTTTTTTTCCCCCCTCATATAATTTTTCACTTGAAAAGGTGATTAACTGTTGTACATCCAGAAATAGTTTAAGCTAAACATAGCATAGCTGGCAATGGTTGATATAAAATAGAACTTGAGTGTAGCAATGCTCCCTCTTAGCTGTAATCTTCTTGAGTAAAGCAATGTCAATGCTATCAACTCAAACCTAGGTCAACCTTGAGAATCAAGTGTAAAATCTTAACTTCTTAATTCAGGAGGAAAAGTTCATTCTTATGGGTATGAAAACTATCAGATTTAGAAGGACCTTTTCTTAAATAGTTATCATCTTTTTTAGAAGTGGAGAAGGCCACTGTTAAGAAGGTTTAGTTCATATTTCCAGTTTTATGGGCGAGGACTATAGAAGTAATTCACCCAGGCTCACCTACAGCTAGTTAGTAATAAAGGCAAGACTCCACATTCTATGCTTTTCTCAATATAGCATGTAGTTTCTCTGAATTTGGGATTCTTTCCTTCATTGATTTATGATTAAATATGAACTCAAATAGTATATGATTAAAACTCAGAGGAGACTGTGCATTGGCCGTATTGAAAACTTGTAAAACTTTGGTTAAGTGCTCAGAGGTGGGGCAAAGGCTGTAGATGAAAGATAGTATGGACACAATCAGCAATATAACGTCTCTAGTTAGAGGTGGGTGTTGTCCTTCAGGTGATCTAATCTTGGGATGCTCAGAGATGATTCCAGGTGTCCTATCTGAAGAGCTACCTTCATGTTAAACACGTAGGTTCCTGTTGAAGAGGAGAAGCTGAACGTTGTGTAATTCAATATTAGAAAACAGGAAAGGTGGCTCTGGACCCAAACTAGGTATGTGTGTAGAAAGATCTCCCTGCCCCCAGCCTTACTCGAGTCTCTTCTGTATGATACTCCATGCAACACTTTTTCTTCTTTTGTAGAAACTCCCTTAAAAATTCTATTCTGTAATATTCTATTCATTCATTCTTTCAAAAAAAATTTTGGGGAAATAATTTCAGACATGTAGAAAGATTGCATGAATTTTGCAAAGGATTCCTATATTGCAAAAAATATATATATATTGCAAAGAATTCCTATATACCCTTCACCCAGATTCTCAACATGTTAATGTTTTATCAGTTTGATTGATCATTTTCTTTCAGAATCTTTCGAAAGTACAAAGGCCTCTTTATGCCTAATTCTTCAAGGTGTATGAAAGAAGGATATTCTTTTACATAAATATAGTACACTCATCAAAACCAGGAAATTAACATTCACATAGCTGTTATCTAATCTACATTCACAATCCATCAATTGTCACACTAATGTGCTTTATAGCAAAAGAAAAATGTATGTGTCTGGTATAAGATCCCGTTTAGAGTCACGTGATGCATTTAGGTAGCACGGCTCTATAATATCCTTCAAGTTCCTCAGCCTTCTCATGACCTAGACATTTTTGAAGATTACTGGACAGTTGATCTGTAGAATGTCTTTAATTTTTGGTTTATCTCATGTTTCCCATGATTAGATTGTTTGTACATTTTTGGAAGGCATACCACAGAAATAATATGTTTTTCTTAATACATTATCTCAAAAGGCAAATGATACATATTGTCCATTATAGGTTACAACTGAGTAGTTGGAGAAAGTGGTGTCTGTGAGACTTGTGTACTGTAAAGTAACTTTTTTTTCCATTTGTTAGTAAGGGTCTTGTGAGAGATACTTCTAGACTACATAAAAATCATGTTTCTCTTATCAAACTTTCTCTCACTGGTTTTAATATCATGGTGATTCTTGGTTGTCCCAAGGCTAATTATTTTCTAATTTCACTTCTGTTTCCATATTTATTTCCATCATTTCTTCCATATCTATTAGGTGCCATTCTAATGTAAGGAAGAGATTTTTATTATTTCTTATTATTTATTTATATATTTGTATAAGCACAGGTACATGGATTCTTATTTCATTCCATGGGTTATAATCTATACTATCAGTATTTATTTTGAGGCTCAAATTGTCCCAGATTGAGTCCCTTTAAGCTGACTCCTTATCTTTTTGACTTGTCCCCATATTCTTGGAGTACATCTCTACTTTCAGGTATAGCAAGATGTTCCATGTTTATCTTGTACTTTCTGAGCCCCACCCCTAAAATCAACTATTTTTCAAAGAACCCTGATCCCTTTGAGTGGCGAATGGTATTTGGAATTTCAGATCTGGTGCTCAGTTTGCTTATTTGTACCAGGATATCCCAAATGACACTTTTACAAGCACTGTTTTAATCATTTCACTTCTATGAAATTTGCTGGACCTTTCTATTAGAAGACTCGTGGTTCACTTTTCCACTTCCACATCAGTTCTTGTGCTGCCTTCTGCCTTCTAGGAAGAAGATTCTACCTGCCTGTAGTCATTTCCTTAGTAACATCTCTTCTAGTGGCTATAAATTAGGATGCAAGCCCCTCAGAATTTATCTGTCCAACCAATTCCTATAGTAACCATGAACCCCAAACTAGGAAATTTCAATACATAACCTCACAAGCTTAAATATTCTCATGGATAGAATGGATCAAAGCCTTTGAAATCAGGAAGGTTCTGTAAGTTCTGTCCATCAACAAGTGCAAAGACCTTCCTCATCTTCTTCAACATCTTCACACAGATGTGAAGAAACAAAATTGGCAAGTGTGGGTAGAGTTCAACCTTTTTGAACATTGTTTGTGAATCTGTAGCCTGTTCCCTGGTCTGTATTTCCCAACATTTATCTGAGAAGATTCAGGAAGTTTCTTTACTTCTTATGCCTCTTTAATTCTTGGGATTAAAGTCCATAAATCTTTTCTCTTTCTCATCTTGAGTGTCTCAAAGCCGAATTAGGACCCAGTCAAAGCATTTACTCTCCATATGAATTCCCAAATGCTCTAGATATCAACCCTCCAAAAGAAGACCAAATACAGCAAATGATGGTGGACAGGAAAAGTGAAAACTGTAATGTATACATTTCATTTTCTCAGTCCTGAGAGTTTTCCCTGGTCGAATCTGGCATTTTTGTTGTGTCTTAAAGTTGTGATTTGTTATCATTTCATTTGAAAACACATGTCTTTGTTTAGACACGTGTGCTAGTTGATGCCAGTAGTATATCCTGAAATGTCTTCCCAGACTGACAGTAGTTTTCATTAATCTCAGAAACCATGACCTTTTCAAATGTCAGGGAAGCAGAAGCACAAAGAAGACGTGTCAGAGCTAACTTCCAGCTCGAGGCTTGATTTCAGTGTGATCTAGTGTCAGGCATTGTGTGCCATGTCCGCTGCGGCCTCCAACCCGTGTGGTCACTTTGCACAGGTTAGAAAAATGGGCCTAGAAGGCCTCAAACTTGCAGGTAATTAGTGGGTCACTTCCACTCACAATTCATTAGCCCAGCATTACCACATGACTTCACCAATAACAAAGCTATCAGAAAGTGTTGTCCTCTCATTTATTCAGAATGGGGGAGAACAGAAAATACTTGACAACAAGATTAATGACAACAAAATGCCTTAAAATTGGTTGTTATCTTATAATTAATCAGCTGCCACTGCTGCTGCTAAGTCGCTTCAGTCGTGTCCGACTCTGTGCGACCCCATAGATGGCAGCCCACCAGACTCCCCCGTCCCTGGGATTCTCCAGGCAAGAATACTGGAGTGGGTTGCCATTTCCTTCTCCAATGCGTGAAAGTGAAAAGTGAAAAGTGAAAGTCGCTCAGTCATGTCCGACTCTTAGCGACCCCATGGACTGCAGCCCACCAGGCTCCTCCATCCATGGGATTTTCCAGGCAAGAGTACTGGAGTGGGGTGCCATTGCCTTCTCCAAATTAATCAGAATATTTCACTTTATTAGTAATAGGTTAAATAATGGTGCTTCTTACAATATGTGGTCTCTTAAATTCTGTGAAATATTATTTTGATGGATTTATTGAATCTTATAATTAATCAGCTGCCACTGCTGCTGCTAAGTCGCTTCAGTCGTGTCCGACTCTGTGCGACCCCATAGATGGCAGCCCACCAGACTCCCCCGTCCCTGGGATTCTCCAGGCAAGAATACTGGAGTGGGTTGCCATTTCCTTCTCCAATGCGTGAAAGTGAAAAGTGAAAAGTGAAAGTCGCTCAGTCATGTCCGACTCTTAGCGACCCCATGGACTGCAGCCCACCAGGCTCCTCCATCCATGGGATTTTCCAGGCAAGAGTACTGGAGTGGGGTGCCATTGCCTTCTCCAAATTAATCAGCAATATTTCACTTTATTAGTAATAGGTTAAATAATGGTGCTTCTTACAATATGTGGTCTCTTAAATTCTGTGAAATATTATTTTGATGGATTTATTGAAATGAAGGGTTAGTTGCTCAAATGTGTCCAACTCTGTGTGACACCATGGATTGTAGCCTGTCGGGCTCCTCTGTCACTGGAATTCTCCAGGCAAGAATACTGGAGTGGGTAGCCAGCTAGTGATAAAGAACCCACCTGCCCATGCAGGAACATAAGAGACATGGTTTTGATTCCTGAGTCAGGAAGATCCCCTGGAGGAGGGCATGGCAATTCACTCCAGTATTCTTTCCTGGAGAATCCCATGGATGCCTGGAGAATCCCATGGACAGAGGAGCCTGGTGGGCTACAGTCCACGGCGTCTCAAAGAGTCAGACACAACTTCACTTTCACTTTCAAGGTCATAAAAACAATCCTAGCCAATAAACTATTCTAGAAACTGACAGGATGTATTTATGGGTGCTGCTGGGCCAAAGCTGTGCCTTTTGCATGTAAATGGGAGGAGCTGGGTCCTGGGTCATCACTCTTGACCCTCTCTCTGTCCTGTATTCACCCCCCGTCTTATGGCCATTGTAACTGTTGCTTCGATGCTGTAGGCCAAAGTCTCCCTGCCTGTCTGATTCTTGCTGGTTCCGTGGCTCTTGTTGTGACTACTGCTTCCCATGGCACCCTGGTCACTTTGCCATGTCCACTAGAGTTAATTAGCCCTATTGCAGGCAGAAAGCGCAGTTGGGCCAAGGCTTGGGATCAGGTTCTGATGGCCTCACCTCACCCTGAACCCTGGTATGTACTGAGGCTGGTCATCTTGCTATCTCAAGCCCAAGCTGGTACTGGTATCTGGGCCCGATTCCGGTTACCACTTGGCTGGACTCTCCCAGGAATGCCCCATCTTGAATGCATAACCTGTTTTGCTCTAGATGCAAATACCCCGACTGGCCAGCCAGGTGTCCTCCTCCATCACCTCATGGTGACACTGACAAACTGTTTTTCCCACTCTAGACTCTTGATGAACTCTCCTATAGGAGAGAATCCAAATGAGGGAAAGCCTGTGCATACTGCCCTGTGAAGCTCTAAGCACCACGCAAGGCTGAGTTCAGCACTTGCTCTGCAGATCACTTTCTCTCCCTCCAGACCCACTTCAAACATTCCCATCTGTGCCATGTTGAGCTGTCTGCAACCACTTGCTCTTCAACACCAGGCTCTCTCACACCTCAGGTTTTCACAGAGATCTTTTGTTTAGAATATCTGCTGCATCTTGTTGCATCTAGCTGATTCTTATACACTCTTCAATGTCAGGCCAAAGGCTGTCACCGCTTGGATACTGTCTCTGATTTCTACAGCCTGACTCACTCTCCCTTCTTTCAAGCTGTCCTGAATTTTAACCATACACAGGTCAACCTAATCACTGTCTCACATTCTAGTTGTATATGTCTGTCTCTTCATAGCAGGATCCTTGAGGGCAGAAGCCGTGCTTTTGCATTTCTGTGTATCTCATTTCCAGCACAAAGCATGGCATGATGCAAAGTTCAGTAAATGTTGAATGGATGCAGGTCTGTGCTCTTGATGAAGAAAATGGAAAGTCAGTCACCAGGCCTGCAAACTTGAAGGCTTCATTAGGGCCCTCCCGCTGGGAGTAGGGTGACATCAAACCTAGAGACAGAATAAATGGGAGCAGGAGAGGGAGATGCCATCCATGTCAGCTCTTCTCAAGTATAGTGAGGAGCAGGGAGAGACCAGCAATGACACTGGGGGTAAATATGGGGCTTTTTGCAGACACCAATGTGAGCTAAGGAAGGGCTGCAATACTGTGGCCATTAAGGCAAGGGCCTCAGCCTTGAGAGGATACCTAAGGGGGCAACTCAATAACCAGGATTTCCTTGCTGAGCATCAGAACTGTAGTCCCAGTGGCTCAGAGGATATTGCCTGGGAACCTCAGATTTGAGATGCACAAAGCTGGAATCATTGTCATGATTTCCACCTCCTGGATTTCCTCTTTAGTTAAGCTCTGTCCCATAATGAACTGCCTGAGCTGGGAATCTGTGTATCATTCATGATGGCTGTCATGGTCTCACTTCCCACATGGGATTCACTACCAAGACCTGTCAATGTTTGCACCTGAACATCTTTGGATTCTGCTTGCTAAGCCTCTTAATTCCATCTCCTCATCTCCATTCCATTGTCACTGCCTTGATTCAGGCCATATTTCTCTTCTAGGACTTAAAACTGATTGCCTTGCCTTTAGTCTCTGCACAACACTATTAAATACTTTCCTCTCCTTTCTGAAAGACTTTGGAACCTGCTCACTGTCAGCAGGATGAAGTCTTATTCCTTTAGCGTGATAGAATCACCTTCACGATCTGGCTCCTTCTTCAATGTCAGGCTTTATCAGGTAAGATTCTTTCAGCTGCAGGTGGCAGAAAATCATGATGCAAAGGACTTAAACCAGTGATGTTATAAGTGACAGACACATATCTAGAGTGTGTGCAAGATGACCCATTAGACTACAAGGAAAAATATTAGAACTTCTTAAAAGTGAGACAACTAAAGTTACTAATGTGTAATGTAAAAATTGACACTGGTGGATTCAATCAGTCCTCATACCACATGAAGGCAATCAAATCTCCCATGGGTTTAAGAGTCTGAAGGAGGAGATGGAATTCCAGATTGAGGAAGAGTTGACCTAGTGTAATCCATGAATGCCTGGATTAGTGAATTTATAGATTGTACTATCTAGGGGTTTTTGTATGGTGAAGATAGTGAAATGATTTTCCTTTTAATTTGTTATTGAAATGTAATTTATAAAACTAAAATATACCAGAGATACCATAATTTTTACTTTTTATAGAACTTCTAAAAGTAATAGAAATAACAGAATATACTCTTTTGTGTTTGGCTTTTTGCTTATCACAATGCTTTTGGGATGCATTCATGATGACGTGAACTGGTACATGTTTGACTTTCGAAGAAGCTGGCAATTTGTTTTTTAAAGTGTTTGTATGTTTTTGTACTCCACCCAGTGGTCTGTAGGATTCAGGTTGCTCCTTGCCAGCATTTGATGTTGTCAGATGTTGTCATTTTAGTCATTGTAGTAAGATGGTATTTCATTAGCATTTATATTTGCATTTCCCTGATGATAATGATGTTTACCCTTTAATATGCTTCTTATCCAACTGTATATCTGCTTTTGTGAAGGATCTATTTAAATTATTTGTCCACTAAAATAATTGAGCAACTTTTGTTATTAATTTGTAGTTCTTTATATATTCTACATTTAATTACCATATCAGATATATTTGTTGCAAATATTTTTTTCTAGTCGGTGACTTACCTTTTCATTGTGCTAGTAGTAATTTTTAATTTTGATGAAGGTTTTAAATTTTGGTAATTAGCTTTATGTATTCTGTTTTTGTGGCATTAGTACATTTTATATCCCATCCAGGAAATTTGGACTGATTGTGGAGATACTCACTTGTGCTTTATTCTAGTGTAGAGTCAGAGTAAAAGGCGCTTAACCTCTTAGTATTTCTATAAAATCAATTTGAGTTTATAGGCTTCCTGAAAGGGTTTGAGGGACCCCCCCCCCAAGTGATAGTCAGACTACACATGAAGATGTTACACTCTGTCTATACTGATTTTTTGTCTGCCTCTTCTATCAGGAGTATGAAGATCTCTAAGTCTAATTACAGGTTTTTTTTTTTTTTCTTTAGTTCTGTCAGGTTTTGCATCATACAGTTTAGAACTCTTATTTCATGCATGCACATTTAGGATGCTTATGTTTCTTAATTATTTGACCTTTTTATGTGTCCCTTTATCTCTGACAATGCACTTTGTCTTGAAGTCTAATTTGATATTCATATGGCCACTCTAACTTTTAAACAATATATAAATAATGATTGCATAGTATATCTTTTTTTCATCCTTTAGCTTTTAACCTATCTGCGGATTTATATTTAGTGTGCATTTCTTGTGGACAGCATATAGTTGCTTTTCCTTTTTTTGAACATCAGTATGACAATCACTTTAAAAAATTATTTCATTCAGTTACATTAATATAATTATTTACAGTTTGGTTGGAGCCCACTGTTTTGTTGTTTATTTGTCCTATCTGTTTTTGGTTTAATTTTCTTTAACTGAATATTGCTTAACGTTTGTTTTTGTATACTCAATTGGATTTTAGTCATACCTCTTTGCTCTATTTTTTAGTGGTTGCTTCCAGGATTAAAGTGTTCATTCTTAACTAATTGCAGTCTACCATGAGTTAATAAGTATACCACTTCATAGACAGCTTAAGACCCTTGACAGAGTAGTCCCCTGTACCTTTGCTTTCCTTTCCTTTGTGCTGTTGTCGCATGACATTCTACTTTTATGTGTAGATAACCACACAATTCATTGCTTTAAATTATATTTTAAGCATATAATTACATGAACCCTTTTACTTTGCAGCCACAAATCATCTTTTAGCTCACAACTATGTTCTTCTATTATTTAGTTATGTTTAATGATGGCCTCATCTCTTTCTCTTCTTTTTTCCTTTTGTGGGACTGATTTGTTTCTCAAGTTGCCTCAATATTTTCTCCAAGCCTTTTATCAATGACCTCATGGCTTTTATATTTTCGTACTGTTGCTCAGCTCATTGAAATATTTCTTCCATTTGTCTGGCTTATGATTTGAATCTCATAGTGATTCTTTTGTCAGTTCATTTATTGACTTTATTAATTTTTACTTTTTTTTTCAGTACTGACAAATGTCTCTGTATTAGCCTTGAATACCTTTAGTACTGTTTTTCCTGTTCAGTTTTTTGTTAGTCCCCTTCAGCAGCTCTCCTTCACTAGGGCCTGTTCAGAATGGTTCTGCTTGTTTTCCTCTCTCTAACTGCCAGACATTATTTCATATAATTGTTAACTGACTTGATGGTTTGCTCACTTAGGCTCATGTTCAGCTGCTGATGTACCAGAAGTAGGACTGTCCCATGAGTGATGGAAAGCTTGATGGTCTCTGCTCCTTTGAGCCAGTGGTAGGACAACAGGCAATTTATCATCCTCTACCAAAGTGTCAGTGTCAGGAAGAAGCATTGTGTTTCTCAGTCTCCCTGAGTTCTCCCACACTGGGAGCAAAAAGAAGAAAATTCCCCTTTCAGCTCCTGCTCAGCATTTCAGAGGCAAGGAGCCCAGACATCCATATCCAGGCCTAGTTGTTATTCCCTTGGTAGTATTGTTGGGTGAGAGGTGAAAGTTCCACAGATCTCAGGGGACTGAGTTCTCTTCATGGATCCACAATATTCTAATCTTTGAACTTAAGGTATCTATTTCTGTTTCCAGGTTCTCACCTTGCTTAGGTGGAAAAAGTCCTGTACACAAAGTGATCTCTGCTTTGATCATTGTCAACTGCAGTCATGGTAGTGCTTAATCCAGGACAAGTAGCTGGACTGGACCGAAGGCAGTCAGAGCATATTCAAGCTGCCATTCTTCAGGAATTTTCTACTCTAAGGACCACTGTTAGACAAAGGAAAACTGACACAGAGATTACTAAGGTAACCATAATGTTCCCTGTTGAGTGGTATGTAATCTAATTGGAAATATTCTCCATTCAAGAAGCAGTGTGGTGTCAGAGGAAAACTTTGGGGTAATTCAGCCTGGGGTTGGAATCCCAGTTCTGCCACATACCCATGGTAAGCAGGTTATTTGGGGTCTGTGAGCCTCACTTTCACCCTCTGTGGAATAAGGAATATGTGATTTCTTTTATAGAATTGTAAAATTTAAATCAGATAATCCATGTTTAGCTCCAATCACAAGGTTGTACCTTGTAGGATCCCTTCTCCCTTTTCTTTAAATTTCTTTCTGATAACATCCTCTATTTTCATGCTCATAGACATGTCTCATAGCCCAGAACAAAGGTACCCATGGGATCTCAGCTGCAGCCCAGGTTTTCCTGTTTCAACATTTTCCAAGTTATGTGACTCAGTAAGCTACAATATGTTTTTGGACTGTAAACAGCAGGGTACCCAAGGTGTCCTGAAACAAGAAGAATTTATATTTTATGTAAAATCAGCAGAGTTTGAGGTTGAGAAAGCATATTTCCTGAGGCCCTGAAGTAGCATGGATAAGGTAATATGTGAGAGAGAAGTTGGGTCTGGACCAAGGGAGAAGGACTGAAAGGGTGAAGGTTAAAGAAGGTGAATTGGGACTGGTAAAAGGACTGTGTCAAGGATAGAGATTGAGAGAGGGAGAGGTAGAGGGATCGCTGTGGAGCCACACTGCTTTCCTCCTGACTGGCCTTTAAACCCTGCACGTGCCTCACAAATAGACGGAGCATAGCACCTGCCCCCTGTGCAGAGCACACAGATGGAACAGGCTGCCAGGTGACGGCAGCTTTCCTTTAACCTGTGAGCCTACTGGTCCACTGAAGCACTCTTCATGCCTGGAGAGCCCGGAATGGCAACCTGCAATCTAATTGGATATATTCTCCACTCAAGGCTTTCTTTATTTTGTCACATCCTTTCCCGCTTCTCATCTTTATCCATTTTCCTGTTGTCAGTTCTGCTTTGACCTTGGTGCTCATTGACTAAGTTTAATTTCCATGGCTTGGCTCTGATGCCATCTCTCCCTTTAGCTCCTGGCAGTAACTCCATCCTACTTTTAGCACCTACTTTTGGAATGGAAGTTGGCCATCAGTCTGGCTACTAAACTGAGTTTTCCTTTCTAGTGTGCCTCATTCTATCTTCTCTGCCCTTGCATAATTGAAAATGTCCTTGTTTTAAAGAATAATTACTCCAAAAGGTACTTCCTTCATTGCCTGTATCATCTATGATAGTAATTACATTAGTAATCACTGTTTATTCATTACTTACATGTACTATTCATTATTTATAGCACTTAGAAAAGATAATATTCTCTTATATAAGGAATAGCAATTGTTTAACCAGATTAGCTAATCAACATAAGTGAGTTAAAAGGGGTCAGGATGTACTTGGGAGGTGGAAAAGAAGTTTTAAGAAAAACTGACAAATGATGTCATTTAGAGAAGCCAGCACTATTAAATAAGAGAGCTGACTGGAAATGCTTCACATCTAAGTTTATTTTCCATAATATTTTGCTTAGAGAAGGCAAGATTTAGGCTGGGGAAAAATTCTTATTTACAGTTTCTGTTTATTAATATACCAACAGTTCTTCTAGTTAAGAGGCTAGATTTATTAAAATCCAAGTTTTCCAAAAAAATAATGCATTTAAAATTACCTCGTGTGTCCCCAGATTAATAGCTTAGTTGCTATTTTAAGAAACTAGAAAAAAAGAGTAAATTGAACCCAAAGCAAGTAGAAGGTAAGAAGTTTAAGATTAGAGCAGACATTGATGAAATGAAAACCAAACAAACAAACAAAAAAGACAAAATTAATGAAAAAAAGTTGATTATTTGACAAGATCAATAAAATTAAAACTTTATTTAGACCAGTGGTTCTTAACCAGGGATAATTTTGCACATCAGGGTACACTTTTCAATGTCTCAGTTCAGTTCAGTTCAGTCNATTTGAATTGAGCCTCTAAAAAATAACATGTATCTGGGTCTTCTTTTACATTCAGCCAGACTATGTGTTTTGGTCAGAGCATTTTATACATTTACATTGAAGGTAAATACCAATATGTATGTTCTTACTCCCATTTCATTAATAGTTTTGGATTTGTGGTTGTAGACCTTTGTTCTTACTTTGCTCTTTTTTTCTCTTATGATTTGATGACTTTCTTTAGGGTTGTGTTTGGTTTCCTTTTTATTTAGGGTTCTTCATGTCTGCATACAAATTCTGAGATTTTGTTGTTGTTGTTCTAGTCCTGTGAAAAACGTCATGGGTAATTTATTATGAATTTCACTGAACCTTGGGTAGCTTAATGATTCTGATCATTTTGATTCTTCCAATCCAAGGATATTCTATAACTTTCTATATGATTGTGTCTTCTTTGATTTCTTTCATTCAGTTCAATTCAGTTCAGTCGCTCAGCTGTGTCCGACTCTTTGCGACCCGATGAATCGCAGAACGCCAAGCCTCCCTGTCCATCAACAACTCCTGGAGTTCACCCAAACTCATGTGCATCGAGTCGGTGATGCCATCCAGCCATCTCATCCTCTGTCGTCCCCGTCTCCTCCTGCCCCCAATCCCTCCCAGCATCAGAGTCTTTTCTAATGAGTCAACTCTTCTATGAATCGCAGAACGCCAAGCCTCCCTGTCCATCAACAACTCCTGGAGTTCACCCAAACTCATGTGCATCGAGTCGGTGATGCCATCCAGCCATCTCATCCTCTGTCGTCCCCGTCTCCTCCTGCCCCCAATCCCTCCCAGCATCAGAGTCTTTTCTAATGAGTCAACTCTTCGCATGAGGTGGCCAAAGTATTGGAGTTTCAGCATTAGCATCAGTCCTACCAATGAACTCCCAGGACTGCTCTCCTTCAGGATGGACTTGTTGGATCTCCTTGCAATCCAAGGGACTTTCAAGAGTCTTCTCCAACACCACAGTTCAAAAACATCAATTCTTCAGCACTCAGCTTTCTTTACAGTCCAACTCTCACATCTATACATGACAACAGGAAAAACCATAGCCTTAACTAGAGGGACCTTTGTTGGCAAAGTAATATCTCTGCTTTTGAATATGCTATCTAGGTTGGTCATAACTTTCCTTCCA
>SJXQ01004350.1:464398-477626 GCA_006408695.1 Aepyceros melampus | reverse complement strand
AAAAATAAAGTCTGACACTGTTTCTACTGTTTGCCCATCTATTTGCCATGAAGTGATGGGACCAGTTGCCATGATCTTCATTTTCTGAATGTTGAGCTTTAAGCCAACTTTTTCACTCTCCTCTTTCACTTTCATCAAGAGGCTTTTTAGTTCCTCTTCACTTTCTGCCATAAGGGTGGTGTCATCTGCATATCTGAGGTTATTGATATTTCTCCCAGCAATCTTGATTCCAGCTTGTGCTTCTTCCAGCCCAGAGTTTCTCATGATGTACTCTGCATATAAGTTCAATAAGCAGGGTGACAATATACAGCCTTGACGTACTCCTTTTCCTATTTGGAACCAATCTGTTGTTCCATGTCCAGTTCTAACTGTTGCTTCCTGACTTGCATATAGGTTTCTCAAGAGGCAAGTCAGGTGGTCTGGTATTCCCATATCTTTCAGAATTTTCCACAGTTTATTGTGATACACAGTGTCAAAGGCTTTGGCTAGAAATAGCTTTAACTGTCATACCTTGCCGGGAGTGATGGTGGTGGAGGGAGGAGAGGGTGTGGGCTATATTGCCATCTAGAGGTAGAGGCCAGAGATGCCGCTAAACGTCCTATGATGCATCTCAGAACCCTCCATAATAAACATTATTGAACTGAAACATCAATAGCACTGAGACTGAGAAACCTGATTTTGTCTGACCAAAGCAAATAAAAATCAGAGAAGAAACAAATTATCAAAGTCAGAAATGAAAAACAAGAAATCACTACAACCTTATAGAAATTAAGAGGATTACAAAGGCATACTATGAAAAAACTTTATGCTAACAAATAAGACAATTTTGATTAAATCAGGAAGGTTCATACAAAGACACAAATGAATGAAACTGACTTAAGAAGAAACTGAAATCTAAATAGACCCATAACAAAGAATTGGATTAGTAATTTAAAATATTCCCTCAAAGGAAAGTCTACACCCAGGTGTCTTCACTGATAAACTGTATAAAAAAACATTCAATGGAAAAATAATATTGATTTTTCAAAAAGCCTTCCACAAAGTCTTCCATTTTTCAACTAATTCCATAAAACTAATATTGCTCTAATACCAAAGCCAGACAAAGACATCACCAAAAACTATAGATCAATATTCTTTATGAGTTTAGATATAAAACTTCTCAACAAAATATTAACAACATAAATTCATCTATATCTAAAAATTATACTCCATGATTCAAGTAGGATTTCTCCCAGGAATACGGAATTGGTTAATTTTCTCAAAATTGATGCAATATCACATTAATAGGATGATATGAGTAAAGGACAAAACCTCTATGATCATCTCTATAGATGCACAAAACAAATTTGATAAAATCTAATGCCCATAAAAAATTCTGATAAACTAGAAATGGAAAATAATTTTCTCCACTTGATAATAGAGAAGGAAATGGCAATCCACTCCAGTATTCTTACTTGGAGAATACCATGGACAGAGGAGCCTGGTAGGCTACAGTCCATGGTATCGCAAGAGTCAGACATGACTTAGCAACTAAACCAGCACCACCACCACCACTTGATAAAGGGATTCTGTGAAAAATCTACAGCTGGAAACATATTTACTGTGTTTGGTCAGTATTGGCCTGATTGATTATTTAATTGACTGTCTGTTTGCAAAAACTTCTGTCATTCCGAGTCTCTTCATTTATAAACTGAAGAGTCAAGGCTATTTTATTTCCAGGACTTCTTCCACTTCTTCTAACATTGTAAATATCTGGGATGCTTTCAAGTAAATTGTGATTAATGGGCCAGGTAACTAGACTTCAGAGAAGGCTGTTACTCTCTGCTTTAGAGAGTAAGTGATCATTAGGAGGGGAGAACCTCTAGAAGATCAGTCAGGGCTAGGTTACTTCCTTGGCCATGTGAGTAGAACACTGACACATTAAGTCACTTGTTAAAGTCAAACCAGTTATTTAAGTAAACCAATTGGGACTACAATCCATTCACCTGGTCCTAAAGTCAGAGTCCTTGCTCAAGGGAAAGCCAGTGTCATTTATTTAATTTTATTTATTTTACCAAAAGTTGGGGAAACAGAACTTGGAGGAAGGGTTGACAAGAAAGGACTATTCAGTGCCTGTATGTGTGGGTTCTACCTCCTTGCAAACAGATGCAAGGCTGGGTCTGAGCCTGGATCTGAGGATGGTGTGAAGGGTGCTGCTTATATGCCTCGTATACTCATTGCACAACTGTAAACACATATTTCCCTTTTCTAACCACTGTTTCCCCACTAGTCTCCTTGTCATTGAGTAAAATCACCACAAGCATCAGCTTTCAGGAAAACCCCTATTTATTATTCAACAGATATTTTATTCCTACAAAAGCCAAACAAAAAAAGTAATCACATAAAAGTCAAAGTCTAGTGAACTCCCTGTAAATTCATGGCCTGATTTCATGGTCCCACCCTGCTTTGTTTCTGGCTGTGAACATGTGGGTCCAGGTTCATTTCTTTCTCCTCTTTCATCATTTACTGCTTTCTTACTGCTTCTTACCTCCCAGCTAGATCCCAGAGCATGAATTAGGGTATCAATTGTCTGTCTCATTGTGGTTGGCAGCATAATATTATAGGGAAGTTCCTTGAATCTAGAGAATTTGGAAGGTTGACTATCGGGGCAATAAAATGCCTAATACTCATGACTAACTGTAAGAATAGATGCCATTTATTAAACACTGTGTATGCACTCAGCATGTGAAGGTCTCTATATGCATTCATGTGTTTACATCTCAAAACACTTTTATGGGACAGGCATTTATCTCCATTTCCTAGTGAAGCAATGAAGCTCAGGGTGTTCAGGGTCATATGAAATAAGTGGGGAGGCCCCCATATCTGGCTGTCTCTAGAGCTGAGCTGTAAATGTCACCATTGCACCACTCTGCCTCTTGATCCCCCTCGTCTGAGTCCAGTTTTATCCACTGTTCAAGTCGCTCCACATAGCACTTGTCAACAGACTATGCATCCTCACCAAGGGAAGAAACTCAAGGCACCTAATTCTCACCTAATATTTGAGGAACTTTTTGCTGCTTAAATTCAGTTATTTGTCCTGGAACTTCTATACTTCTATACAAACAAGTCAAACCACATGACTGACTTTCAAAGTGAAAAAATCGAACAAAACAAGAAGAGGTATTGTGTCCCTTTGCCCCTTGAGCACCTTCCCTGTCCCCCACAATCGTCCCCTTCCTGAACAATCACTATGTGACAGGGTTTTGCATCTTCTTTGAATAGGCCCCAGGTTATTGCTTCTCCCTTTTCAGATGTGGCGTGGCACCCACAAGCACTAGAAGGAGCAATGATATCACCTTCCTCTTTCAAGTTTCTGGACTTTTAATGCTGCCTAAGCCTTGCTGAATTTTTAGTGGTCACATTATTTTGGTGATTAATTAACCTGGGAAATCTCTTTGCATCTCTACATGCTTCAAATAAAATATATTTAGAAATTGCAGCAGAGTTATGTACTTCAGGCTTTAAGAAATAGTTGTTCAGTGACATTATGTATTCACCTCATCTAATTCCAGATTAATTGATTGCCACGATGTCTATTTCCACTTAGACTTGCTGATGATTTTATTCCTTGATCGCATAATCCAAATTTGGCCAAGGAGTTTTGTCTTTTTTTTTTTTTTTTTTATGCCCTTTCTCTCAGAGGAACAGAACACAAACAGCCCCTTCTTGTGAAGAGCCTGGCTGAGCCATGTGACTGAGCTGTCAGGGGCACGTCTTCTATGCTCATTCCTCTCCTGACCAACGGCCAAGATGCATATTTGACTACAGAAGATGCTGAGGAACTCTGCCCACTCCCAGTTTAGCCTTGATCTTGTTGAAGCAGCAAAAATGTCTCTGCGTCGATGCTAAAATTTCCTAGTCAGGCTCTCTCTGCCTCGGCCTGCATTTTCCATCATCTGTTTATTTGTAGTGGGAAGAGATCATCTTCCAAAGTGGGCCAGAAGCAGGGAGATTCAACTCTACCCCTGTCGAGGCATAATAATCCTCTAAATCTGCCTGGGGACTCAGATTAGTTCTGGATGCTTTCCTGTCACTTGGGTGGAGGGCTTGTCCCCAACATTAATATTGATGGAGATATAAATTGTTGCTGCCTATTCAGTTTTTCACTGGTACTTAAAATTGAGCTTTAAAGCCCTACAAAGATTTAAAAAAAAAAAAAGCAAAATGCTTGCCAACTTCTATAGTTCTTGAAGCACTCAAGCAGTAGGGTCCTCCCTGATGTCTTTAAATCGTAGGAACATTCCCCAGCCTGGCCCCCTGTCCTGTAATTCTACCTGAAAGCAGCTTAATCTGTATTTGAGGTTGTTGCCTTCTTCCTCTGGCCCAATGCAGAAGGTGATTCAGTGGGATGAAATCTGAGCTGGGCCTGGCATGCCTGATTTTTAAAACACGTCTAAAGTGTGTATTTAGTTGTCACGGAAAGATCTGACAGTTTATGGGAAAGGACCAGCAGTGGGCATTCCTAGCACACACCCACTTAGAGCGTGCTGTGATTTGAGCGTCCCCTCTCCCCAGAGCCAAACACACCTCTATAATAACAATAATAATAACCCTCACTTACAAAGCACCAGAATAAGCCCCAACCATGGTTTGCTTTGGGGGATACCTTACAAGGACATGGATGGATGCAGGTAGAAACAAGTAACCATAATCGAGTTAGCTCATCAAAAGTTATATTTTGCCTTCTTGGATTAAAGTAGTACAGGGAATGTTTGATTTTAGTTACTGCCAGAGATTCTGGAACTGACTGAATTTCTCATCTCTGGGATTTCTCATTTGTTGGGCTGCATCTAGGCTTGGCTTCTGAAATGCTTCCTCCTGCCATTACCGAACTTAACAAGCATCTTCTAAACACAGGGCATTGCACTTTATTGTCTCATTTGGTCTGCAAGGTAAGGTAGGCATTGTTAGCCTCTTTTAAAGATGGGAAAAATGGAACTCACAGAGGATAAGAGTCTACTCCAAGGCCACACAGCTTATGAGCAGAGAGTTGATGAAGTGGTGGAGAAGCCAGCAGAGCCGAAGGTCTCCATCTCTAAAGCCCTTGCTCTTAACCACTGTGTCCTAATGCCTCCATAGGACCTTCTCAGGCCTGTACCCTACCCCTGCCCACCCCCTTCCCATCCAGATTAAGTGTTAGGGTTATCCCCAATCACCTAATGCTGCCTCCAGGGAAATGAATTGTCAAGCCTAAGAAAAAAGTCCTACCATTTTCTTTGAGAAAAGAGAGGACCCTAGCCCCCTATCTGACATCAGCTGCTTGGAAAAACCCCACATAAGCCCATCTGAACCCCAGAACTATGAGAAGGAAAATGAAATTGTTCTTTTAAACCACAAAGTGTTGGGAAATTTGTTATGCAGAAAAAGACAACCAAAATACTACAATAATGAATTAGTCTATCTTCTCCCTAATTCACTCAATATCCATAGTACCTAAGGTCTATTGCAGAGATATCTCCAACTTTATATGTATGTATGTATGTATGTATGTATATATATATATATATATATATATATCCCTAAAGGTTCCAAACCCACAGAGGACCCCTGACCGTTCAATTAAATTTTGTTTTCATGGGTTCAAAGGGCAGTGATTAGAGCTAGAGCTTTCGGAAATTTATCAGCATTTTCCTCCTGTGTTGTCACATAATGCAACTGAACAGACCTTGCTGGGGAGGAGGAGGGGAGAGAGTATTGTTACAGCTCAATTACTGTTGGGGTAGTTCATCTCATGACATTTATATTTCTGACATGTCCAAAGTGACTTTGAATTTGACTTTCCAGATGACCTACCATGACTGTTAAAGAGTACTTCACATCCTGTAGGAAGGCAGGGTGTAAATTCTCCAAATGACCAGATGGGTCACTAGTACACAAAAATAAGAATGGAAAATCATATTTTACAAATGCTCCCTATGTGTTCAGGAACTTCCTACATGCTAGGGACTGTCCATGAATTATCTCATTTGATCCACATTCAACACCCTAGGGAGTTACACTTCTCACCATTTGTAGATGGTAAAACAGACTCAGAGAAGTTGTAATTTAAAGGTAGTTGGAAGAGCCAGGACTTGAACCTCAGTCTGGTACCAGCTTTTGTTCTCTTTTTACTCATAAGCATCAAATACCCAGTGCCAACCAATATGACTTCACTGCAGATGTCAAAGCCATGTGATGGGATCTTTGCTGCTTCTCTCTGCCCTTCCCTGAGGCAGGGGCCATTCTTGGACTTGTCTCCAGGTTCAGTTCAGTCACTCAGTCATGTCTGACTCTTTGCAACCCAATGGACTGCAGCACACCAGGCCTCCCTGTCCATCACCAACTCCTGGAGTTTACTCAAACTCATGTCCATCGAGTCAGTGATGCCATCCAACCATCTCATCCTCTGTTGTCCCCTTTTCCTCCTGCCTTCAATCTTTCCCGGGATCAGGGTCTTTTCCAGTGAGTCAGTTCAGGTGGCCAAAGTATTGGAGTTTCAGCTTCAACATCAGTCCTTGCAATGAATATTCAGGACTGATTCCTTTAGGATGGACTGGTTGGATCAC
Organism: Aepyceros melampus; assembly: GCA_006408695.1. Taxonomy (NCBI): domain Eukaryota; kingdom Metazoa; phylum Chordata; class Mammalia; order Artiodactyla; family Bovidae; genus Aepyceros; species Aepyceros melampus. The sequence continues at coordinate 471,042 of SJXQ01004350.1, read as the reverse complement.
CTTGCTGTCCAAGGGACTCTCAAGAGTCTTCTCCAACACCACAGTTCAAAAACATCAATTCTTCATTGCTCAGCTTTCTTTATAGTCCAACTCTTACATCCATACATGACCACTGGAAAAACCATAGCCTTGACTAGACTGACCTTTGTTGGCAAAGTAATGTCTCTGCTTTTGAATATGCTATCTAGGTTGGTCATAACTTTCCTTCCAAGGAGTAAGCGTCTTTTCATTTCATGGCTGCAATCACCATCTGCAGTGAATTTGGAGCCCCTCAAAATAAAGTCTGACACTGTTTCCACTGTTTCCCCATCTATTTGCCATCAAGTGATGGGACCGGATGCCATGATCTTCATTTTCTAAATGTTGAGCTTTAAGCCATCTTTTTCACGCTCCTCTTTCACTTTCATCAAGAGGCTCTTTAGTTCTTCGTTTTCTGCCATAAGGGTGGTGTCATCTGCATATCTGAGGTTATTGATATTTCTCCCGCAATCTTGATTCCAGCTTGAGCTTCATCCAGCTCAGCATTTCTCATGATATACTCTGCATAAAAGTTAAATAAGCATGGTGACAATATACAGGCTTGATGTACTCCTTTTTCTATTTGGAACCAGTATGTTGTTCCATGTCCAGTTCTAACTGTTGCTTCCTGACCTGCATACAGATTTCTCAAGAGGCAGGTCAGATGGTCTGGAATTCCCATCTCTTTCAGAATTTTCCACAGTTTATTGTGATCCACACAGTCAAAGGTTTTCACATAGTGAATAAAGCAAAAATAGATGTTTTTCTGGAACTGTCTTGCTTTTTCGATGTCTAGCAGATGTTGGCAATTTGATCTCTGGTTCCTTGCCGTTTCTAAAACCACCTTGAACATCTGGAAGTTCATGGTTCACATATTGTTGAAACCTGGCTTGGAGAATTTTGAGCATTACTTTACTAGCGTGTGAGATGAGTACAACTGTGTGGTAGTTTGAGCACTCTTTGGCATTGCCTTTCTTTGGGATTGGAATGAAAACAGACCTTTTCCAGTCCTGTGGCCACTGCTGAGTTTTCCAAATTTGCTGGCATATTGAAGTCAGCACTTTCACAGCATCATCTTTTAGGATTTGAAATAGTTCCACTGGAATTCCATCACCTCCACTAGCTTTGTTTGTAGTGATGCTTCCTAAGGCCCACTTGACTTTGGATTCCAGGATGTCTGGCTCTAGGTGAGTGATCACAGCATTGTGATTATCTGGGTCATGAAGATCTTTTTTTGTGCAGTTCTTCTGTGTATTCTTGTCACCTCTTCTTAATATCTTTTGCTTCTGTTAGGTCCATACCATTTCTGTCCTTTATCAAGCCCATCTTTGCATGAAATGCTCCTTTGGTATTTCTAATTTTCTTGGAGAGATCTCTAGTCTTTCCCATTCTATTCCCATTTTATTGTTTCCCATTCTATTCTATTGTCTCCAGGAGCACATGGCTATCATTGAAGCAAATATGTGCTGCACGGTAAGAGTTGTGCTACCTCTGTTCTCTCCTGTATCCAAATCCAGGATGCTGCATGCCTGCCTTGGGGGAACATGGATATCTGCTAGTGTTCCTGCTCTCTCGGGTGAACATCACTTCCAATTATGAGCTTGTGGGCCATCATCATGTTTCTAAGGGTTTGGTTACTCGGAGCAGAATCCTAGATGACTGTGGCTCTTCATATACAGAGAAAAGAGAGGCCTTTGTACATGAACATTCCGGTCTTTATGGTGCCACTAATCCTACCCCCTCCCACCCCAGCCACACGCTCATCATAGCAGAAAGGTTCCAGTCACAGCTTACATGCACAGCTCTCATTATCTGTTACTCCATAAATGGACTAGAATTTCTCACAAACTTCCCCACTTCTTTTATTCTGATGGTGACATGCCCTTCTTTTACTACTTCAAGCTAACTCAGTCACTTACAGTTTTAAATATGGTTAATTCTGAATTTGGTATTTTCAATGCAATCCAAATTCCTGGTGGCTTTTTTGGCCAAGAAGAAACGTTCTTGTCCATGTGTTGTCTTTTGTTCTTTACTGACCATGCCTCTGCTGCCCCATGCTTCCAGGCTGTGGCCATGGCCTCTGTGCTTTCTGTACCATCTGCTGAAACATCTGTGGCTGGAGTGGTTTTTGGATCTTCTGGCCTCCACATATCCTTGCCACCTAGTTCTGCTTTGGCTCAGTAACATGGCCTACCTGAGACTCAACTCCACCTCATCAGGCTTCTCAGGGTTGTCCCCTCGCCCCAAACTTCCCAGGGCTCCAGCTGGCACAGGACTCCCTTTTTTCATGGAACATGCAATAATCATTACTGTTGCTCACCAATAATCTCTGAGTTACACTCACTGAGCCCCTGATATGTGGCTGGGGCCTTGTGATTCATTTGAAGAATAAACAAGAATGAGATGGGTCAGGATAAACATCTGATTGTCTGGGCAAGACCCTCCTGAATCCTATTTGCCTGCCAGGGCAATTCACTTTGTTCTGACGGCCATTGCATCATCATTCTTGGGCCCTGAGTGTTGAAATGGACTGACCTCCCTGCCAACTAGTGATGGTCATGTAATGTGTACAAAAAAAAAAAAAAATTAAGTTTCTAAGATTTCAGGGCTGTTTGTTATGGGACTTTTCCTCACAACCCACAGGAGACCAGGAACATTTCTAGGGTTGGGGGAGGGGCGCGATTCCGCATCCCCACCCCGACCCCAGCCTCCTGTGCCACTCTAGCTGTTGTGTTTTCTCCACTCTGTCTCTCCATGGTGACTGAGGCACTTCAGTTCCTTAAGCCAATCTGGATATTTCCATCCTGTCTGCATGCCCCTGCTGGTTTTGACCTTGAGGAGTGAGACAAAGAGCAGGTCCTCTGGCCAATTTTAGGCTCTCTTCTGTAATCCTAAGATTTCCTCTCAGCCAAGGAAAGACCTTTACCTCCTTCCTGTGTGAGGGAAATACTTACTTTGATTCATATCCTGCCTCCTTCCTATGGCCTCCTCCTGCCATCCTATGACTGGTTTATAGGCCTATGTTCTCATCTTCCAGGTTTTTCCTTCTTTTTTAAAAATTTATTATATTGAAGTATAATTAACTTACAATGTTGTGTTAATTTCTGCTGTACTACAAAGAGATTCAGTTACATATACATTCTTCTTCATGTTCTTTTCCTTTATGGTTTATCACAGGATAGTGAATGCAGTTCCCTGTGCTATACAGGCAGTTCAGTTCAGTTGCTCAGTCATGTCTGACTCTTTGTGACCCCATGGACTGCAGCACGCCAGGCTTCCCTGTCCTTCACCAACTCCTGGAGCTTTCTCAAACTCACGTCCATCGAGTCGGTGATACCATCCAACCATCTCATCCTCTGTCATTCCCTTCTCCTCCCACCTTCAATCTTTCCCAGCATCAGAGTCTTTTCCAATGGGTCAGTTCTTCACCTCAAGTGGCCAAAGTATTGGAGTTTCAGCTTCAGCATCAGTCCTTCCCATGAATATTCAGGACTGATTTCCTTTAGGATTGACTGGTTTACAATAGGACCTTGTGTTTAACCATTTTATATATACAAGCTTACATTGAACTGAACTGAGCTGAAGCTTACATTTCCTAACCCCAGCCTCCCACTCCATCCCTCTCCTTAGCAACCACCAGGTCTATTCTCTATGTCTGTAAATCTATTTCTGTTTTATAAATAAGTTCACTTGTATCAGTTTTTACATCTCAGATGTAAATGATATCATCTGATATTTGTCTTTCTCTGGCTGACTTACTTCACTTAGTATGTAATCTCTAGGTCCATCCATATTGTTGCAAATGGCATTATTTCATTCTTTCTTTATGACTGTAGTATTCCATGATCTATATAGACCACATCTTCTTTATCCATTCATCTGTTGATGGATATTTAGGTTGTCTCCAAGCCTTGGCTATTGTAAATCGTCCAAGCTTTTCTCTTTACCCAGCTCTTACAATCAAAAATACCTGAATCTTCAGACCTGCCTTTACCCTGGACTTGAGAAGCTATATTTTGAAACTGAAAGGTGAGTTTTCCCACTGATGACAGTGAGTAAGAAAGCCATCTCTCCTACCTGGCAGGTAGATGAAGAGGAATAGAAAAGACATTAAAAAGATAAACCACCATTCAGCACTGCGACCTCACACGTCTACATCTGCACACCCATACCCAGCTCTGCTCCTTCCCTGCCATCAGAGCTCTGGTCCCAGCCCAGTCTTGACTCTCATTCTCTTCCCGTGTCTGCAGTTTCTCCCTCTTTACTGGTTCTGTGCCCTCATCATTATGTCACCTTTACGTTTTCCCTGTGAATTAATTAAGCAAGGAGGCTGTAAGACTGAGTGAGGGGCTTCTCTTGTCTCAGCAGCCTAGGTAAGCAAATTAAAACCTAAGCCTAAAACGCCTCAAGGTTTAGAAAATGAAACCAAAGGACAGCCAATCATGAACAGTCAACAAGCCTTTCCTGCATAAGGTGGCTGTTTAAGTTAGAGCCGATGAAATGATTTCATTGTTTGGCTTCTGTCGTCCTGTCTATAAAAGTCTTGACCTGACTGCGCCAGTGGAGTGCTCATGACCACCCTAGTTTGGGGCTGTTCAGTTCCTCCCACTTCTCTGGCCATTTCTCTGCCTCCCTAGTGAGTTCAAATAGATTTTGTCTATATAAACTCTTACATTTTTGAATATACCTTAGCTGTTCTTTCAACATCCCCTTCAAAAACCTACAAACAAAAAGTCAACAAAATGCTCTCCCAGGCACATGTCCATGTTTCTCACAGTATCCTCCCCAGGTTTCTTGAAAGAGGAGCACACTCGCCATCTACTCCTCACTCCCATCCTCTTCCATCTTGGCTCCCGAGTCCAGTGGGCACGTGTCAGCCTCATCTCCCTAGACCTCTCAGCAGGATTGGCTCGCCTTGACCGCTGGCGTTTCAAAATTCCTCCCCTGACCCAGGCTCTCCTGGGCTTCCTCCCGCTCCTCTGGCCTCGTCTCTGCCTCTCTAGTGAGTTCCTCCACCTCTGTGTACGCTTTTGAGGTTGCTGTTGCCTGGGTTCTGCCTGAGGCTCTCTTTTCTGTTTACATCCTCCCCCAAGCACTTAGAGACCGCCAGATGTACCCTACGCATCTGTCTCCCAACGCATCTGTCTCCCAACCCTTTGAATCTCTTCTTTGCTCCTAGACACATGCCTCCTTGGCCTACTGATGGAAGGCAGAGTGAAGGAACAGTGCCCTCTCTGGGCAGTCAGTGCTGGGAGGGTCTGCTGGCAGGGGTGTTCTTTGTGCTCTGAGAGGCCTGTCTTTGTCATCAGCACACCTGTGATCTTGCTGCTTCCATATCCCACTGTTTCTTACAGGAATAAATGTGATCTCTTTCATTATCCACTCCCTGGTGGTAACAACTCTGCTGTTTCCAAGACCTTTAGCACTCTCCTATCCAACAAGCTGAAGATTTTTTGCTCTCTGAGGTCTCAGCATTCCTTTCAGAGAGAATTGCACTGTTTGCCTGGGACGGGGGGTGTCAGTGGTGGGGACAGAAGGCTGCCTCATTTAGGCCTTGTCACAGGAGCAAAGCACTGACACATTTGGGTGTTGGTGGCCTCTGTGTAGGGTGACTCATCTTAACATCAATGGCCCTGTCTAGCCTTACAAGCTTTGCACCAGAAGTTCCTTCTGCCAGGAACATTCTTTCTTTCCCTCTCTACTTTCTGCAGGCTTCTGCTCAAGGCTCACCTGTCTGATTGTCCTGTATTATCTAGCACCTCTCAATCCTCTTCATCCTCTTTATCTGACACATTTTCATCTCTTTGTCTATTGTCCTTTCTCTATTGGAATGGGCTTCCCCTGATGGTTCAGCAAGTGAAGAATTCACCTGCAATGCAGGAGACACAGGAACGCAGGTTTGATCCCTGGGTCAGGAAGATCCCCTGGAGGAGGAAAACGGCAACCCACTCCACTATTCTTGCCTGGGAAATCCCATGGACAGAGGAGCCTGGCCAGCTATACAGTCCACAGGGTCGCAAAGAGTTGGACACAACTGAGCAGCTAAGCATAAGTCCTCTATTGGAATATACCCTCCATCAATACAGGAGTTTTACAACTTTGTTCAATGCTAAATCCCGTCTCTGACAGCACCTAGCATGCTCAGTACATTTGTTTAATAGATAAGTGGATGAATGAGTGAATCATGATATCTCTTCCCATGGGAATAAGTGATTTAGGGCCATAGATTTTAAACTGCTCTAGGTAAACCAAGTCAGAAACCTGGGATTCACACTTGACCGTTTCTTCTCCCCAGTCCTCAGTATCATTCGATTAGTTCTGCCCACTGGATGCCCTTGAACTTGGCCCCACCTCTCTGCCCTCATTCCCAGTCCAGACGCACAGCATCTTTCACCAAGTTACAGCCAAGGCCTCATGCCTGTTTCCTCTGACTTCAGTTCTTCACCCTCCAAATCAGCCTTTGCACTTAGCCACTGGATGCTGCTGACACCCAAAGCAGCGAATGGCACTCCCTGGATTAAAGGACTTCAGAGACTTCTCATTTCCTCCAGGGGAAACTCAACCTCTTTTGCACATACAACACTTGAGATCTGGCTTCCTGGCGCTGAGCAGCCCTGTCTGTCACG
>SJXQ01004350.1:391794-464132 GCA_006408695.1 Aepyceros melampus | reverse complement strand
CCAGCATCTGTTTCAGCAACCAGAGCATTCCAGACAGAGAGGGAATCGTGAAATAGGAAGAGCCGTTCTGACCCAAAACAAACTCACAAACAAGACCTGAGGCTTCTGCTTCTTCAGTCCACCCTGCTTCCATATTCAAGGAGGGCTCTGTGCTTCTCTCTGCCGCTGAGGCCTTTTAACACTGCAGTTTAATTGTCTGCTTGCTATTCTTTCTCGCCCATCAGATGGTGCGCTCCAGTGCACATTTTAATGTGTGGTTTGTACACTCAGTCTCAGAGGGAGGCTTGAACATGGGAGCCACAGAGGAAATGATGGTTGAAAAGATGATGAATGAATACAACTTTAACAAACACATTAATTTCATTCATATAAGCTGGGTGGAAAGTATAATTTTTTAAAATACAGGAAAAAACTAAGTTACATAAAAATAACTTCTCTTCCTAGGTAACAGTTTCATATTTTACATGCTACTGCTCCGGAGTATGTGTTGTTATTTCAGGCATTATTCTGTATGTGCGTCCATACCTGCCTTTAACAGTGAATGTTTCTAGTACAGAATGCAGGAAAACATAACTCGCCATCCTGAAAGAAATCATCAGCTTGATGAACGGGCATGTAATTTGGGGGCTTTGAAGACTGACGTGTGTTTAGTGTATTCCTGGTGCAGGTGTGGGGCCAGTGGGGCAGCACTTTCTCTGGGGCACGTCCCCAGCATCCCTCCTTCCCCTGGGGTGGACGGCACTTAGAAACGGAAGTGGTTGTACAATCTCCAAGGTCTACTTAATCTTTGGCCTAGTTATTGAATTTGCCAGAAAGGAGGCCAATTAGTTCCAGGTGTGAGGCTGGAGTTTCTGATGTGGAACTTCCCCAATGGGAAGTTGGCTCACACCTGCCTGCAAATGGCTTCAGCATCATTACCAAGCTTCTCTCTTGCCTTTGGGCTGGGAAGCAAATTCCGTTCACTTGTTTTATTTCAAAGTCAGTGTCCCATATGTTCTTGAGAATCAAGTATGCATTTGGTAATGTTTTTTTTTTTTCATGATGTGAGAATTTGGTGCTATTTGGGTCATACAATTTAAGGCAAGAAATGACCCTCTGAAAGATTAGATCTCGAAGTACACTTTTATTTAAAAAAAGAAAAGCATTTCCCTTTCACTAGTTAAAAAAAAAAATCTGTGTTGATGAAGCCGTTCTTGCCTCTCATTCATGCAGTGACCCTTTTTGCCCAAATGGGTGATTTGTCCCCAGAGAAAATGATGTAACAGTTTTTTTCTCCATAAAGGAGCGTAAAGTAAAAACTGGAATAAATCTCATATGCTCTAAAACCCATTTCTTAATGCTTTCCAGTATAGAACACTCTTCTTATGCACCCTTGCAATGTCCCCAGTTACAGTATTCCTTTTTAGAACCCCTGGGAAAATCAGGTTTACTGTTAGTCTTACACACTTATGGATCCATGTTTTCATTCTCAATCAAGAATCATGGTGAATTCTCAGCAGCAGATGTATATACAGGGAATAAACATTGTTCATTCTTTAAAAAGCTCTCTGAAGTATCAGATGTAACATGAAATTCATGAGAGCAAGAAGGCAACCCCAGCACCCTAAATGCCTATGGCTTATTCTGTTCCCCTAACTCCTGCCAGGCCCTTGATCCCTGAGGTTTAAACAGAGGCCTGTGACCTCAGACTTGAACTTTGGGGAAATTGTCCCCACCCACATATAAAGAGCATCTATGAGCAGAACATGAGGATTTGATTAGGAAATGTGTTCAGGAGGTTGGACAGCTACATACCAAGAAATATACTCTTATTCTTACTTAGTGTATAAACCTAGTGAACAGTTTAGGGTTGGTTAAGAAATATTGTAATTCTATAGCATAGAATGTGGACTCCTCAAAAGAGAAACTAGTGTTATTTATAGCACTAGAGTCTAACTTGAAATTTAAATGCATTTAAGAGCAGAATCAGGTAAATGTGCATTTTATGTTTCATAAAGATCACAATTATAAACCAGGTAACAATCTTTTATTTCTAAATGTCAAGATGACTTCACAGACTATATCCTTTTGGAGCTCTAATAAAACTGGAATATTTTCATAATACCAACAAGGAACAATGTAACTATGAAACCACATTCTTATATTCTGTCCAGAGTATTTAGTTTGAGCATCCAATTTCCTAAAATTCCCTAAGATCCTTGTATGATGCATGCTTCTAATCAAGTAACTCCTAACTCTTATAATGGAGGATAACATAAAACATGAAACAATATGGCAATGACTGTGAAAGAAAAGAGACCTGTTTTGACATTAATTTAAAAAATACACCAAAAAACCTTAAGGGTAGCTGATAATATTGGTGACAGTTTGCTAAATACAACACGAGCTCCTGCTTTAAGATTAAATTTATTTAGGAAGGTTTAGCATTTTGTCCTTTGTAAGCTTTGGATGATGCTAGTCTGAAGTGATAAATAAAATTCTTTTGCCTAGAGGTTCCTGAGAGACTGGAGCCTATAACATAGATTTGTCAGTGCAGCTCTGAACCCACAAGAAGTGCGGGCAAGAAAAGTGTAAGGAATAGTGGGGACACTGTTGCTACATAATAGTTCTTTCAAAAGCATTGGAAGTTTAAATGTAAGTCATTGTACTCTTCATACATAATTTAGCCACTAATTGTTTGGTAATTGATGTTCTTAAAATCAATAGTAAGATACATTTCAACAGTCTTCCCTCTGACAGTAAAGAACGCCCTTCGTTTCAAGTAGTAGGGGTTAGTGATTTTGGAAACTTGACTCTCTGGATAGGAATATCAAGGAAAAGAGTGAGACCTATGTCATGGAAGGTTGCCAGTGTTTATGTCACAGCTCCTTACATTGTGCATATCACATGCGTCACATTCTTTTGGAATGAGGTGCAGCATCGGCACAATTTAATAAAATGCTTGGGCGTAATTGAGCAAAGACTTGTTTCAAACATTGGTTTACAGAAAACCCTCCTCTCTGATAATATTTCTAGATTTCTACTTATTTATAAGCTTTGTTTACTTGTAAGTTTTCTTTTTTTTTGCATCTTTCCCATTTTACCTGAATTAAAAACAACAACATTACTTCTTTGGGAAATGCAATATGCTCCACTAAGTCCCTGTAGGAATACAGAAAATGTCCTTAGTAGTGGGGCAGGGAGATGTGTCAGCTGGGGCTTTGGATACTCATGTTTTTAAGCAGACGTTCTCTTCATTTTAAGTGGTCCTATGGTTAATGTACCAGTAGAAAGTAAAGGTGTTTTCAAAACTGTTGTACATATTCAATGAGTCATCCCGTATGCATCGTGGACATGTACCCTTAAGTCTCAGGAAAGACCTGGCAATTACTTGATTTCATCTGCAATATGAACACTTGTTAGTCCTGAAAGGTCTTCTCAAGTTCAGTTCAGATCTTTAATTGCCTGTTTTTTTCTACTTTCCTTGTTATTAACACATTTCCTTTCTTCCTTTTGCTGTGTTGTTTTTGCTTTTCTTTTTTTCTTTCACCTTCCCTCTAAAGGAGAGTCTTGCTGGCTGTGTATCCCATGAGCCATAAATCCTCTTGTTGGCCTGCTCAAATATCCTGCTCACTCCCCTCTTCAATATTTCAGACCCTTCCCCAGCATTCTCTTGGTCTGCGGAGCACTTGGCTTGTTGGAGAGGAAGGCAAGATGTGCTTCTTTTTCTTTTGGAGGTAAACTGAGAACAATCTTCCAGAAAATCACTCTTCCTCTGCACCTCTTCATTGTCATCTGTGAGCATCTCCTTTCCAAAAGCAAAAATAATAGCCCCTAACCTGGCAGGTACACTGCCTTCTAAGTTGAGATCACCAGAGTTTTTGAATTCAATGTTAATATGGCAAAGCAATCCTTTTCTATCCTCCCAATTTTATTGAGATGTAATTGACAGACAGCACTGTACAAAATTTAAGGTGTACAGCATAATGATTTGACTTACATATATCATGAAGTGATTACCACAAGTTTAGTGAACATTCATCATCTCATATAGATACAAAATTTAAAAAAAAGAAAATATTTTTCCCTTGTGATGAGAACTCTTAGGATTTATCTCTCAACAACATTCCTCTGTAACATATAGCAGTGTTCACTGTAGTTCTCATATGTTGTCCGTTACATTTCTAGGACTTTCTAAATGTATTCCAAACCTGTAGGCACATTAACAAGATTATGTTAGGTGCCTTTGAGAGAGAGTGAAGAAACATCATTCAGGAATGTCAGATGGTAACTTTACTGACATCTGCTTCAAGAAACAGAGAGCTGTTTCCTTCTTCTGAGTATCCCTAGGCAAGAAAATATTCCCAAGAATTGGGGTATGGCTGGAGTCAGAGGCAGGCTGTTACCAGAGCTCTGGGGTTTCCTTATCCATGCTCAGGGCTGGGAGCAACAGGGCGCTTGGGTCTCACATTATGGTTTGCCTGTATTTAGCTACGTGTCCATTACAACAAGCTGGGGGTTCTCTGTTGGCCGACTTTCCTGATTCTGTAGTAGAGTCTCAGGAAGTTATCAAGACACCAGGGAGAGAGGAACTTTCCCGTGGTCCAGTGGTGAAGACTCCAATGCAGGGAGCACAGATCCCTGGTCAGGAAACTAAGGTCCAGTGTGCCTTAGGGTGGTACCAAAAAATTAAAAAAAAAAATAATAAAAAGACCTTTCTAAAAAATATTACTAAAAGACACCAGGGAGGGAACTGTTCCTTGATTCATTTAAGCAGATGACTCTGTGGTCAGCCTCAGTGACATCTGTATGCCTTGAATGTGGAGTGGAAGAAGGGAGAAGGCCACCAGACTATGTGGGCCACGTGGACCTGGGCGACAACCAGCATGGAGGGATGAGTTGAGGATCAGATATTCCCACCTTCCCCCGGTACAAAGACTTCCCTTATTGTGTTGGCACAAGTTGCTGGAATTATGGGAGCACGACTGAGTAACTGAACTGAACTGAGAAAGAAATTAAATTTTGTTAAATAAAAAGTTTTAAAAATATACATATTTTTATAATATCTTAGAAGTAGATAAGATATATACTTACTGTATTCATGTGTTTGGTATTTTGTTGCAGTTTAACATTAGGACTTTAATTTATAAAAGTAATAAATCCTTAACAACAAATAATAATCATAAAAATTTTATTAAATTGAATATTTATTATCAAATAAATTTTATTATTCTTCATTATAAAATAATAATAAAATAATTTATTAAACAAATCAAATATTTATTAAAAGGAATAACTAATATAAAATAATAATAATAATGATAAAAGAAACAAAGTAAAAAGCAACAAATCTTACCAAAGACCATCCCTTAGAAAGAACCTATACTGACAGTTGGTAAACCACAGTCTGGACGCATCTCTTTGGGTAATCAGAAGTATTAAAAAATGGGATCACACTGTGTGTGATGGGGCTTCCCTGGTGGCCTAGACAGTAAGAATCTGCCTGCAATGCATAAGACCCAGGTTTGATCCCTTGGTCAGAAAGATCCCCTGGAGGAGGGCATGTCAACCCACTCTAGTATTCTTGTCTGGAGAATCCCCAAGGACAGAGGAGCCTGTCAGGCTACAGTCCATGGGGTTGTGAAGAGTCAGACACAACTGAGTAACTAAGCACACACTAGATGTGCTATATTTAAGGATTAACTTGACTTTACACAGGAAAAATGGTACTGAAGCAAAACTAAAGGAATTGCTATACTCCACATAACTTTCTTTACCATTAGGAGATACTAACTTGCATAAGATTCTTTAAAAGTAAAAGGAGAAAATGAGGCCTAAATAATTGCATTTGATTTGATAAAATATGAACTGATTCCTTGATAGGAAAGACGAGATTGGTGTTTTGTACTTTTTTCCACTCTACTGCCCTCAAATTTAAATTCTGACCTCAGTGACTCTGGGCTTGGCCATGTGACCTACTTTGGTCTGTGAATTGTGACGGAGCCTGACTTATGCCTCTTCTGAGCAAAAGGTTTTAATTCAAATGTGTGTTTTGGCTTGAGACATCTGGCTTTAGCCCGCCACAATGCAAACAGCATGTTCAGAAGAGGGGTTGGTCTTTTGGTCTGGTTTCAGCAAGAAGAAAACACGTGGCAATGACCCCACTGATTCACAGCCCTTATCTACCATGAGCAAGATACACGTTTGCCAGTAGGATATGGAGTTTATTTGTTACAGCATCAAAAATAGTAACTACATTTTAAAAAGTTTATGTATTTATATTCTGCAGTATAAACAAGAATTGTCCAGTTGTTTAGCTTTAGCTTTGTATTAAAATGGATTTAGTGTTTAGTATCAATTCTTTTGCTAAGCCTTCTCCATTTCTGAATGATTTGTTTTGATTCATCTCTTGATGAGTAGATTTCATCATAACACACGTTTTTCTAAAAGAGCTCAAGGTTGCTATATATTTTGGGCTTTTTCAAGTTTGTGAATACCTTCTTGCGGCCCTTATCTACTGGACATTTGACATGACATTGAAGTCGCTCAGTTGTGTCTGACTCTTTGTGACCCCATGGACTGTAGCCTACCAGGCTCCTCCATCCATGGAATTCTCCAGGCAAGAGTACTGGAGTGGGTCACCATTTCCTTCTCCAGGAGATCTTGCTGACCCAGGGATCGAACCCGGGTCTCTCGCATGGCAGGCAGACGCTGTACCGTCTGAGCCACCAGGGAAGTCCCTTGTCTACTGGAATACAAACTTAACTAGGTATGATGTTGTCACTCATTTTCTTTCTCAACAGTGTGTAAAGATTCTTTTCTCCATATCCTTGCCTGTGTGCTCAGTCGCTTCAGTTGTATTTGACTTTGTTGCCCCTATAGACTGTAGCCCACCAGGCTCCTCTGTCCATGGGGTTTTTCAGGCAAGAATACTGGAATGGGTTGCTGTGCCCTCCTCCAGGGGATCTGCCTGATGCAGGGATCAAACCTGTGTCTCTTGTGTCTTCTGCATTGGCAGGTGGGTTCTTTGCCACTAGCAGCACCTAGGTGAGGTGGCGGGGGTGGGGGTGCGGTGCAAACACTTATTTGTTGTCTTTTTGACAATAGCCATTGTGACAGATGTGAAGTAATATCTCACTGTGGTTTTAATTTGCATTTCCCTCATGATTAAAGATGATTCATCCATTAAAGATGATTAGTGATGTTGAGCATCTTTTCATGTGTCTGTTGGCCATCTTCATGTCTTTGGAATTTCAACAAAAATGTAGTAAAATATACATAACAAAATTTACCATTTTATCCATTTTTGAGTGTGAAGTTTCATGACATTAAGTACATTCACATTGTTGTACTACCGTAACCACCATCCAATGCCAGAACTGTTTTTACCTTGCAGAACTAAAACTCTCCACCCTTTAAACAATAACTCCTCATTCCCTGTTTCGCCTGCCCCACCCCTTGCAACCACCATTCTACTTGATCTCTAGGAAATTGCTGCTGCTGCTACTGCTAAGTCGCTTCAGTCGTGTCCGACTCTGTGCGACCCCACAGACGGCAGCCCACCAGGCTCCCCCATCCCTGGGATTCTCCAGGCAAGAATACTGGAGTGGGTTGCCATTTCCTTCTCCAATGCATGAAAGTGAGAAGTGAAGGTGAAGTCGCTCAGTTGTGTCTGACTTTGCGACCCCATGGACTGCAGCCCACCAGGCTCCTCCATCCACGGGATTTTCCAGGCAAGAGTACTGGAGTAGGGTGCCATTGCCTTCTCCACTAGGAAACTGACCACTCCAGATATCTCATACAAGTGAAATCATACAACATTTTTCCTTTTGTAACTGGCTTATTTCACTTAGCATAATGTTTTCAAGGTTCATCCATACTGTAGCATGTGTCAGAATTACCTTCCTTTTTTAAGGCGGAAATCCCATGGACGGAGGAGCCTGGTGGGCTGCAGTCCATGGGGTCGCTAAGAGTCGGGCACGACTGAGCAACTTCACTTTCACTTTTCCCTTTCATGCATTGCAGAAGGAAATGGCAACCCCCTCCAGTGTTCTTGCCTGGAGAACCCCAGGGACGGGGGAGCCTGGTGGGCTGCCGTCTATGGGGTCGCACAGAGTTGGACACGACTGAAGCGACTTAGCAGCAGCAGCAGCAGTATTCATTTGTATGGATTTACCACATTTTGTTTATCCACTTATTTGTGCTGGATGCTTATGTCCACCTTTTGGCTATCATGAATAATGCTGCTATGAACACAGGTACACAAATATCTGTTCACTTCCCTACTTTCAATTATTTGGGGTATACACTCAGAATTATATGATAATTACCATATGGATCATATGATAATTCTTTTTTTCTTAAGTTTGTGAGAAGCAGTCATACATTTTCCATACTGGCTGCCCAGTTTCACATTTCTGCCATCAATTCACAAAGATTCCAATTTCTCCATGTCCTCACCAATACTTGGTTTTTAGGTTTGTTTTGCTTGTTTGTTTTATAATAGCTATCCTTATGTGTAGAAGGATCATTCCTTGATCTATTCTCTACATATACCATCTCTTCTCTATTTCCTATAATCTTTTTATTATTCTCATCTATATTCTTTGTGATTAATTCAGGTCTTTCAAATTAATGAATTCAGCTATATCGATTCTTTTCCTTGCTATTACATACTTATTAGATATGTTATGCACTTGTATCGATAATTTGCTAGTTTCTTTAGCTTTGCATCATGCATTTTCAACTCATTCTGTCATTTTCTGATCTTCCTTTATTGAATGCAGATATTTTAAAAATGTTATATCTCAAAACATTTTCCAGGAGTGTCATTCTGTTCGTTGAGATATGTATTCTTTGAGAGCAGGTTCATCATATCTTTTGCCTGCTTTTCCCTTTGTTTTCTTTCCCTTTTACCCTTGTAGCATGTTGGTATAGTTGCCATGCCGCTTCTCTTCTTGTTTATGTTTAATGTATAAGACAGGAGGCATCTCTAGCCGGTCTTCTCTTTGCTCTGAGAGATTCTGAGTACATGCTCCTTGCCATGCTTCCTCCTTTGCCTCAGCCTACCTTGTTTCTCTCAGCTTCAGTCTGAGGGATAAACATAGATTTCTGTCCATTTATCTGTAGCCTGAAGGCATTGCAGTGGGCATGGAGGGAGACATTAGCTGGGGGCTGGATACAGTCTTTGTCAAAGGACCTTATTTTCCCCTGGGCTGCCTACGTCTCCCATAACCTGCCTCCATTCAAATTAGGAAGTATTTTGTCAATTCTTTCTGTAGTGTTGAGTTGGCCAAAAATTTAATTTGGGTTTTTCCATAAAATATTACAGGAAAACCTGAAGACGTTTTGAGGCAACCCAATATAATTTTTAGAAGGGTGGGGTTAGAAAGCAATCCGCAAAGAAATCTTTTGTTGTCTTTCTTTGACCAACATTTTCTTACCATTCATGTCCTGAAGCTTAATGTCTTTTCTTTTTGTTTAATTTTTTAATTGAAGTATAATTAACATATAACATTATATTAGTTTCAAGTGTACAACTTAATTACTTGATGTTTATATACATTGCAAAATGATCACCAGTGCAAGTCTAGCTAACATCCATCCCCATAGATAGTTTAAAAATATGTTTTCTCCTTGCAATAAAGACTTAAAAGATCTATTCTTTGAGCACCTTTCAAATGTGCAATATGGTATATTAACTATAGTCACCATGCTGTACTTTATATCCCCATGGTTTTTTAATGTCTTTTTGTTTTTTTAGGTACCAGAAGAAGAAATAGTAGTAAGGATTTGTCTTTTTCTGAAATCCAATATTATCTTTTGAATTTCTGCTCCAGGGCTATGAAGAGCCTTACCTGCCTTATAAAAAGAAACAAAGCTTGTCATTCTTTGGCATCAAGGGGATGTTTTTTAGAGCTTTTGGCAGCTCCACTGACCTTATAGTTTTCACTTACAGTGAATTTCAGAGACTCTCAGAACCTTTCTACCAAGGGATCATGAGAGGACTGTGTCTTTTTTATTTCACATGTTGACCTCTTGGGTTTGATGTGGATTTTGAGAGGGCCTCTTTGCCTTGCTGACATCTGAAACCCTGTTTTTTCCTTCTACTGATGGGAAGAGTTGAAGAAAAGGTGAGATCAGGAGGAAATACAGCCTGAGGAGCTTAGTAGGTGGTTGATGATGTCACTGGCTGAGGAATGGGGCAGCTGCCCCCAGGCAATGGGGTGGTCAGCAGGAGAGGGGTGCAGAAGGGCGTTGGTAGGTTCTGCTTCTCCAGGAAGTAGGGACAAGCTAGATTCTCGGAAGCCCATGTTCTATTTTACTCCCCATCTGCCTGCTCCTTTCCCATCTCCCTCTGCTGCTTTTGCCCTCTGTTCCTGCATGCTTCCATCCTGCTCAGTCCCAGCCCAACTCCAGGAGAAGTTTTGACATAGCAGTGTACACAGCAGAAATAGGATATATCTCTTTTGAACATCTTGGCATTGACACATTCATATGTTATTCATTTTTATCAATTATTTTAAGCACTTGACAAACCTTGTCTTTGTTTCTGAAATGATTCATTATGTTTAGATCTATATGTCTTTGTTCAATATTTAAGTCACTCTTTGCAACCCCATGACTACAACATGCCAGGCTTCCCTGTCCTTCACTATTTGAGTTTGCTCAGACTCATGTCCGTTGAGTCAGTGATGCCATCCAACCACCTCATCCTCTGTCATCCTTTTGTCCTCCTGCCTTCAATCTTTCCCAGCAACAGGGTCTTTGCCATTGAGCTGGTTCTTTGCATCAGGTGGCCAAAGTACTGGAGCTTCAACTTCAGCATCAGTCCTTCCAGTGAATATTCAAGGTTGATTTCCTTTAGCATTGACAGGTTTGATCTCCCTGCAGTCCAAGGGACTCTCAAGAATCTTCTCCAGCACCACAATTTGAAAGCATCAGTTCTTCAGCACCCAGCTTTCTTTATGGTCCAACTCTCAAGAAAATAATGAAATGCTTTTGATTCATAGAAGAGCCCATTCACTTATAATTAAAAATCTCACTAATACCAAAGAGTATCAGAGTGTTCACACTGATTCAGAAAGAAATGTTATAATAACTTTTCTGATATGTGAGAAAAATTATACTGTGCCTGAGTGATCTGCCATGTCTGAATTATCTTTAAATAAATTACTAAATTTTGAATGTGCTGGAAAAGATTCAGAATCCTCAGAATTCAGATAGAGCCCTGGGAAAGAGGACAATCTCTGGTCCCACATGGCTTGTCTGCTGGCTCTGGCTGGG
This sequence comes from Aepyceros melampus, assembly GCA_006408695.1. Taxonomy (NCBI): domain Eukaryota; kingdom Metazoa; phylum Chordata; class Mammalia; order Artiodactyla; family Bovidae; genus Aepyceros; species Aepyceros melampus. Next base: position 452,867 of record SJXQ01004350.1, on the reverse strand, counting down.
GCTTGCAAGGTGGGTGCCCATCAGATCTGGCCCTCTAGGAGTGCCTTTCAGAGTTCCCTTCATCACTTCATGGGACTGCAGTTGGAGACTTTCCCCTGGATGACCTGGGTGACTGAACAGGCAATATTGTGTTTGTTTTCCTCTGAAAAGATTGATTCTGCCAAGAACTTGAATTTCAATAGCATTCTTAACTCTTTTATAGGGGCCTAGAAGTCCCTGATTGGTGCTTGGGACCAGCAAGGAGAAGGGCCTTGTGCATCTAGCCACTCACCTGTCCTCCTAGAATTCAGCTGCTTTCTTAGAATTCCTCCAGGCAGATCTAGCGGCCTCGTGACATTTTGATGGACTACCCAGTCACACATTTGGTATCTGAGACTCCTTTCTCTTAAAAGACAGTTCTGTGTCTTGCCAGATACTGTCAACAAAATTATGAGTCCGAGTTAACAATTCCTGAAAAAAAATTTCATATTCTTTTAGTATATACCACCAGTATGTACTAAGATACCACCAGTAAGGAGCTCATCCCACTTTGGGTGATATTTCTAGGCAGATATATTTTATTTGAGAGGATGGAAATAGAATAAGGTCAAGGCCTGAAGTCTAGACCCATTCTCCCTATGATTCAAATAACTTTTATTTCAGTAAAATATCCCAATAAATAGGGTTGTGTGAGGATTAATTTAAAATAACTTAATCAGAGCACATAACAGTTCCTGACACTTAATGAGTTCAATAATGAAAATAAGCGATGGTCCTTGGAGAGCCACTATAGAAGATACAGGTCTATAAATCCACATACGTTTGAACAGTTAGCCGACATGAAATGTGTGAAACATTTCCTCAGCCTACCACTCAGGCTTGTATTTTTTAACAATTCATAGGAAGTAAATATAATAGCATATATGGAGTAAAATATTATATATGGAATAAAATATATTCACATATAGGATAAAATGCATCATATATTAATATGCATAAATGAAAACAAGCTGCTTTTCCTAATAGTTTAAATATTATAGCTGGTTTGTGGAGCTCTGTTTGTGTACCAGGTATTACACAAAGCACTTTGCAAAGGTGAGCTCATTTAACGTTATATCAACAGTGGGTGCTACTGTTATTCCTGCTTTATAGATGAGGCAACAGGCTCATGTGTGTGTGTGTGTGTGTGTGTGTGTGTGTGAGATGCTTTAAGTGTCTTGCCTGTGCTCACAGATCTCCTAATTGAATAAGGCTGGAACTGAACCCAAGTGTGTCAGAGTCCTGAAGACAGGGTCCTGCATCTCCAGGCACCACTCTTTCACTCACTAGCCATTTATTTGCTGAGCTAGTCTCTAGACTACCACTCACAACCTCTACACTTCTCCAAGGAGATTTGATGTTGACTTTAAGTGTTTGTTTATTTTTTTCTTTAATGAACATTTGAAAGAACATTTTTATTGACTGCTCACTATGTGCCAGATATTTTGTTAATCACTTTACAATAGATTTTTAAAATTATTCCTGTGGGCTTTCCTGGATCTCACCTATAGCTCTGGCTTAATTCTTCAGCTTCAATTCTTTTTTTTTTTTTTAATCTTATTTGGTTTTTTAAGTCTTATTTGTTCCCTCAACAACTCTGCAAGGTAACAGCTGATATTCTCCTTTTGCAGAAGCTCCAGGAGATGAAATCATACAACTCTTCACTAGCAGGCCAGAACTGATTGAGAGTCTAAAATCCTTCATCTTTCTACTTCACCATTGCCACACCCACACAACCATCACCCACCACTCAGAAACCTTTCCCCTGTGCAGCAAGCTGGTCAGCTCCCAGGAGGAGGCCTCCCCAACATCCTGGTCATGGATGTGCTAAAGGTGATAGAAGGGAAAGAGGACAAACCAATGAGTCAGTGGCTTGGCTCTGATGGGAAGCCTCCCTTTGACCTGCTGCTCCAGCCCAGTCCTATGGGGATGATGAGGCCCAACAGCCTCACAGCTGGAGGTGTGGTTGGCCTGCAGGGATCTGATTGATGATGTTTGTCACAGTTCAACTCTGGGTGTTATTCTTTTAGCACTTCATCTATTTCTCTTTAGATGGCTGGTGGTGAAGATTTTCATCATTGTCTTTTGGTTAACCTCAAAGAAGGAGGAAGTTAACAAGCACAAAACATGTTTGGAAGGATTTCAACCCCAATTAAGTGCATACTGTAGCATGATTTGATTTGTGGGAGAGGCATAATAAGGAATTCAGAGTAAATCATATCTAACATGACACCAGGAACTAAATTTAGATGGTTCACATCATGGAATGTGTGGTTGCCCACCCAGGAACACAGCTATCTCTGCAAATTCCTGTAGGCTGCTTGTGCTGGCTGGCTCTCCAGATGTTTGTTGACATCCCATAGGTTTTTTGTTCCTGTTGAACCATCGAAGTGGGCATCACCATTTGGGTCCCCTCTCCCCATATTTGCTAAGAGAGTTATAAGAAGATCTGCTGTCAATTCCTTGATAGAGAAGTGCTCCCTCAGTACAAAATAAGCCCCTCATTGCAGCATACCCTCATTTCTGCCTGGACCTGGGAAGTCCACACAGACCTGGACTCGAGGCACCTAAGATTCACTAATTAGAAAGGCGTGTGTCCATTCTAGTTGTTCTGTTTACAGACAAAATGGTTTCTTGATTTTCTCCCTCTCCCACGGTGAGCTTTTTCCTTACCATTGACCAAAGGGAAATGGCAGACTCAGAAGCTTTGGAAAGCTCATTTCCTTTCCCTCTATTTAGTTCCACTGAACAAGGCAGCATTTTTGGATAGATCACAGCTCTGTCAGTGCTCTTGGAAGAACTCTTACCTGCTCATCCTTCATTTCCTCTCATTTGTTGGTTTATCACTGTAGCCAGTTTTCAAGGTGCTTTTCTCTCCCCTCTGTCTTCTTACTGAGGATGAGACATGGTTCTCTAAAATTTCCTACTAGTTACTATAAAAAATCATTTTCAAATGTTGGTTCATCCTGTAAGTCTTCAGAGTCAGTGTCCTTTGACTTATTTATTTTTTTGTCTAACATTTTAAATAGCCTGATGTTAGTTTTTCACTTTTCTTATTTTTAAAGAATGGAAGATACAGTATTTTTCATAGATAGAGTCTGTGGTTTGTCTTCGAGCTCATTCTTCATATGAGCAGCTGAAGAACGTGTTCACGATCACAGCTCCTAGCCCCTCCTCAAACCCTAGGCTGAGAAGTCTCATGGGCTCCTGTTAGACTGGCATTTCATTTCACCTCACTCCCGCCTCCTGACAGCTGACCCTGATGGAAATCCTCAAGGGCTGTCACTTCCGCGTGTGCCCTTCCTGGGACTGCTTCTGGAGAGCAGTGCTGCCTGTGTGATTTAGAGAATTGTACTTTGCATGCATTTGCTGGGAATTCCTATATCTGACTAAATATGAGAGTGTTGGGCCAGGATGAGAGGTGGATGAGGATGGCACGAGTCTCCAGAGGACACCACCACAGAGACAGCAGGCCCCTGTTACCCTGTTAGTAGTCTCTGGCGTGTCTGAGCCCAGGGGTCAGATATGCAGAAGGGCAGGGACCACTTCCCTCCTCCCGTCTGTTTTCAGCGTGGCAGGGTGAAGTTTGCTTTATTTCTGTGGTTATAGCACCAGGCATTGTGGTTTGTGGTTTTAATCCCATTTTGCCAGTCTTGCAGTTAATGGAAGTTGATCCTAGACTCTGAAAATAGGTTATTTAGTTCCAGTTTTGCTGGTGGCATAAGTTTGCATTTGTTTCTGTGTCTTTATAGGTATTTTGTTGAACTGATTAGAGAGGTTGAATAAGGGCCTCTAAGCCAGATGGCATTTTAAACCCAACTTTCTCCCAATCTCCATTTCTTAAAAGTCAAAAAGCCCTTTAGTCCAAAATATGGCTGTGTTGATATCCTTGTAGATAATGTATCACTTAGCTGACAGGAAAGAAAGGTCTATTCAGCTGTGATGAGCTCGCTAAGGCAGGGAGGCTTCTAATTGAGGAACGGGTTTCCTGTAACACAGTTTCCCATTGTCTGGGGAGGCTGCGTGGACAGAAAGACTACATTGGTGAAACATCTGAACTTTCAGCCCATTTACCGTATGTAGAGAGATTCTATAAATTCTAATGATCCAATAGCAGAGCTTAGAAACACCCGAATGTAAAAGCCACACAACCCTGAGAGCAGATTGTGAGTTTGTGTCCTCCTCGCTCAGGGGTCAATTACTGAGGGCTGCGGACCAGTTTTTCTGATTCCCCTGAGGACCGGCCCTCCAGCTCACTTCAAGACGTGTGCCCAGCCTCTTTGGCTTCACTGCCACGGGACACATGTCCCACGGCGGGGTGGGAAAAGGAGTGTCTTCCTCCCGTGACAGGGATGTTGACAGAGCCGAGTCCCTGCTGCATGGGAACAGAGTGCAGACAAATGTTTGGCACTGGAGCAGGGCTTAGGCGCCAACGTTTGAGCTGCTAAAGCCCGGCACAGTCATGCAGCCAAAACTGCAGAGTCCAAGTAGCTCCCTTTACAAAACCTGAAGTGAACAAGCATCAGTCTAGACTCTGTCTGATGGAATGTCCTCCACACTGGTGATGTCTTGTCAGGGTGTCAGGATGCATTCGGTTGGGTGGAACAAAAAGACGCACGTGAGAGGATCTCCTCCCACGGTCCTTCTGCTTCACCAGCACTCAAGGGCTCTGAGCCAGATCCTCTGTAGTTTTAGTAGAATAGCTGAGAGGCAGGATCAAATTAAAAGTATAGAATGTATTTTTTTTTTGGTTCATACTTTGTTTTTGTTGTTGAAGTATAGTTGATTTATAGTGTTTTGTTAGATTCTGGTGTTCAGCAAAGTGATTCAGTTCCATATACACACACAGACGTATATTCCTTTTCAGATTCTTTTCTATTATAGGTTATTATATGCTGTGTTGTGCTTAGTCACTCAGCTGTGTCCAACTCTTTGTGATGCTATGGACTGTAACCCACCAGGCTCCTCTGTCCATGAAGATTCTTCAGCAAGAATACTGGAGTGGGTTGCCATGCCCTCCTCCAGGGGATCTTCCCAACCCAGGGATCGAACCCAGGTCTGATTCTTTACTGTTGAGCCACCAAGGAAGCCCATACATTATTATAAGATATTAAATATAATTCCCTGTGCTGTACTATAGGATCTTGTTATTATTTTATATGGAGTAATGTGTATCTGTTTGGATTTTTATGTCTGTGAGTTGGTTTCTGTTCTATAACTGAGTTCATTTGTATAGTTTAGATTCCAGAATAAGTGATATCATATGGTATTTGTCTTTCTCTGTCTGACTTACTTCATTTAGTACGCTAATTTCTAGGCCCATCCTTGTTGCTGCAAGCGACATTATTTCTTTCTTTTCTATTGCTGAATAGTATTCCACTGTGTAAATATTCCCACTTTTCTTTATTGATTCATCTGTTGATAGACACTTAGGTTGCTTCCATGTCTTGGCTATTATTAATAGTGCTGCTATGAACATTGCAGTGCATATGTCTTTTCAAATGAAAGTTTTCTCCAGATATATGTCCAGAAGTGGGATTGCTAGATCAAATAGTAGCTCTATTTTAAGTGTTTTAAGGAACCTCCATGCTGTTCTCCACTGTGGCGGTACCAGTTCACATTCCCGCAAACAGTGTAGAAGGGTTCCTTTTTCCCACATCCTCTCAAGCATTTATTATTTGTAGAGCTTTTGATGACAGTCATCCTAACTAGTATGAGGTGATACCTTGGTATAGTTTTGATTTGAGTTTTTCTAATAATTAGCAATATTGAGCATTCATGTACCTGTTGGCCATCTGTGTCTCTCCTTTGGGGAAATGTCAATTTAGGTTTTTTGCCCATTTTTTAAATTGAGTTGTTTGTTTTTTTGATATTGAGCTGTATGGGCTGTTTATATATTTTGGAAATTAAGTCCTGTCAGTCTCATGGTTTGCAAATATTTTCTCTCATTCCATAGGTTGTCCTTTCCTTTTGTTTATAGTTTCCTTTGCTCGTTGAAAGCTTGCTAAGTTTTACTAGGTTCCTTTTTTTTTTTTTTTTTGAATTTTTGCTTTTACTTCTTTTGCCTTGGAAGAGTGACCTAAGAAAATGTTGCTTGACATATTTCAAAGAATGTTTTGCCTGTGTTTTCATTTAGGAGGTTTATTATGTCCTGTCATATATTTAAATCTTTAAGCCATTTCAAGATTACTTTTGTGTATGATGTGAGGAAGTGTTCTAACTTCAAAGATTTACATGTAGGTGTCCCTATTTCCCAGCTCTATTTGCTGAAGAGACTCTCATTTCTTCATTGTATACCTTGCTTGAAGATTATAGAAGATAAATTGACCTTAGGTGTATGAGTTTATTTTTGGATTTTCTATTCTATTCCATTGCTCTGTGTCTGTTTTTATACCAATATTTTGTCATTTTGGTTCCTGAACCTTTGTAGTATTGTCTGAAGTCTGAGGAAGTTATGCTTCCAGATGCTTTTTCCCCCCTCAGGATTGATTTGCCAATTCTCGGTCTTTTGTGGTGCCATTAAATTTTGGAATTATTTGTTCGAGTTCTGTGAAAATGTTATGAATAATTTGATATGGATAACATCAAATCTGTAGATTGCTTTGGGTTGTATGAACATTTGAACAATATTAATTCTTCTTTAAGAGCATGGGATATATTTTCCATTTCTTTGAATCATCTTCAATTTCCTTTATGAAGTAAGTCAGAAGGAAAAACACCAGTACAGTATATTAACACATATATGTGGAATTTTAATGATGACCCTATATGTGAGATAGCAAGAGACACAGATGTAAAAAACAGACTTTTGGACTCTGTGGGAGAAGGCAAGGATGGGACGACTTGAGAGAATAGCATTTAAACGTGTACATTATCATACATGAAATAGATCTCCAGTCCAGGTTCGTTGCATGAGACAGGGTGCTCAGGGCTGGTGCACTGGGATGACCCTGAGGGATGGGATGGGGAGGGAGGCGGGAGGGGGTTCAGGATGGGGAACACATGTACACCCATGGCTGATTCATGTCAATGTATGGCAAAAACCACTACAATATTGTAAAGTAATTAGCCTCCAATTAAAATAAATAAATTAAAAACAAAAAAGAGTTTCACCTCATGGCCAAGTTTAAATCCTAAATTGTAGAGTGTTTTGTTTCTTTGATGTGATTTTAAAGGGATTTATTTTTACTTTCTCTTTCTGACAACTGTTATTGTAAAGAAATGCAATGTATTTCTGTATGTTAATCTTACATCATGCGCCTTGCTTAACTTGTTTTTAGTTCTAGTAGTTTTTGTGTGGACTTTTTAGGCTTTTCTAAACATAGTATCATGTTGTCTGCATATAGTAACACTTTTGCCTCTTCCCTTCCCATTTAGATGGCCTTTATTTCTTTTCCTTATCTGATTTGTGTGGCTAGGGACTTCCACTTATTGGAAGTCCTGTGTTAAGTAGAAGTGGTGAGAGTGGGCATTCTATCTCATTCCAGATTTTAACAGAAAGATTTTCAGTTTTCATGGTTGAGTATTATGTAGACTGTGAGTCTGTAATAAATAGCTTTTATTATGCTGAGGTATATACCCTCTGTCCTCTCTTTGGGAAGAGTTTTTTTTTTTTTCATAAATGGATATTGAATTTTGTCAAATGCTTTTTCTGCATCTATTGAGGTGATCATGTGGCTTTTGTCTTTTCTTTTGTTGATATTGTATATCACATTGATTGATTTGCAAATGTTGAACCATCCTTGTGACCCTGGGATAAATCCAACTTGATCATGGTATATGATTCTTTTGAAGTATTCTTGGATTCAGTTTGCTGATATTTTATTGGGGATTTTTGCATCTATGTTCATCAAAGATATTGGCCTGTAATTTTCTTTATTGGTAGTGTCTTTGTCTAGTTTTGGTAACAAGGTGATGGTGGCTTCATAGAATGACTTTGAGAGTGCTCCTCCCTCTTTAGTTTTCAGGAGAGCTTGAGAAGGATCAGTGTAAGTTCTTCTTTATATGTTTGGTAGAATTCCCCAGTAAGGTCATCTGATCTTGAACTTTTGTTTGCATGGAATTTAAAATTACAGATTCTATTTCACTCCTAGAGATCAGTTTGTTCAAATTATTTATTTCTTCTTGATTCAGTTTTGGGGGCTGTATGTTTCTAGAAACGTGTCCATTTCTTCTAGATTGTCAAATTTGTTAGTATATAATCGTTCATAGTATTCTCATTGTTTTTTTATTATTTCTGCAGTATTGGTATCAACCAACAATTTCTCTTTATTCATTTCTTATTTTATTTGTGTCTTTCTCTTTTCTTTCTGGTGGGTGGGCCTGGCCAGAGGTTTATCAATTTTGTTTATTCTTTCAAAAAACAAGCTCTTGGTTTTATGGATTTTTTCTACTTTTTAATCTCTAGTTTATTTCCTCCCTAATCTTTATTGTTTTCTTCTATTCACCTTAGGTGTTGTTTTTTCTTCTTTTTCTAATTCTTTTAGGTGGTAGGTTAGGTTGTTTATTGAGATTTTTCTTGACTTTTGAGAAAGGCCTGTATCACTATGAATTTCCCCTTTCAGACTGCTTTAGCTGTATCTCATAGCCTTTACATGGTTGTTAAAATGTCTTTAAAAGTCTTTTTGCTGAGGCCACAGACTGACTTTTAACTCCATGAAAGTAAGCAGGTCTTGGAGTAGTGTTAATGAGAAGCTGGTAGTCATCCGTCTGTTCACTGGTACACCATCATCTACACAACCCTCAATAGAGAATGAGAGACTGCTAATTAGGCCCTGTCAGGGTTGACATTGAGGCTGTGTGACCAATTGCTAAAACAGTGTGCTCACAGAAATCATTGGTAAGAGCTAGTACGTGTGTGATGGTTTCTGTATACGCATAAGGACTCTATACAGCACACGCTGTTATTCACTCTGGTTGCCAACTTTGTGAACTAAGTTTTTCAGTTCTCTATATTTTTTGTCATATATATTTTATGCCTCCTTTGCATTGAGAAAGAGGAAGAAAAGAGAAAACCTACAGTTAAATCATATTCTTGAATTTAATTTAGCTAGGATTGTTTCACCAAGAACACCTTCCTCGAAAGATCTTTAGCCTCCAACCATCTTTCTAGAGGCTAAGCCCTGTGCTGACAGTAGAGAAAAGAGGTCAAGAGTCCTATCTGTCCACATTATCCCTGACTTGAGGCAATCTAGTTACATCAGGTTGGTTCTAGAATTTTCCCTGATGTTATTTGAATTTCTCTGATGACACTTAGCCTACGGGTTGGTCTCAAAATGAAGTCATGCTTCAAAAGTCAGGGTTTTCTATGGTAACAAAGAGCCTCAAAATCTCAATCACTTACCCCAATTATTTCTCACAGTTCTGCAAGTCAGCTATAGCTTTGATGGCTTAACTGGGCTCAGCTAGAATTGCCTCTAGGCTACAAGCTGGGTTCCCATCTGCTCCATGTATCTTCTCATTCCACTAGCTATGGCATATTGTCTTTATGGTAGAGGGTAGATGATCAGGAGGGGTAAAAGAAAACACCCCTATTTGAAGCCTTGGCTCTGAACTGGCACAACAACACTTCCACTCATATTCCATTGGCCAAAGCTGTAGATTCACAAGGCCGGTTCCAAGGTCGATGGTGTGATGTTACATACTCTGCCTACTAGGAAGTATGGACAAGTCACGTGTAAAATGGGTATTATCTTAGTACAAGGACAGAACAGAAAGTTGAAAAGAGTAATCCTGTTTTATCCCCAAAACCATATAGTGACCTGAAAAGGAGAGTCACCGTACTTCACTCCTGGCTTTACTAGATGTCCTCAGTTCATCTAATATAATAACGATAGAGTATGTATCTCTCCTAGAGAGCTAGAAAAGCATTCTTCCACTCCTCCTCACCTCCACCCTCTCCATGTATACACACTAGAGGACATGCTTATTAGGTTAGACAAGATTTATTGTCTCTTCTCTTCAATGGAGTGTGTAGTAGAAATAGCTTGGAATCTGTTTTCACATAGATGTTTGTTTCACACTGCAAGGAGATCCAACCAGTCCATTCTGAAGGAGATCAGCCTTGGGATTTCTTTGGAAGGAATGATGCTAAAGCTGAAATTCCAGTACTTCGGCCACCTCACGCGAAGTGTTGACTCACTGGAAAAGACTCTGATTCTGGGAGGCATTGGGGGCAGGAGGAAAGGGAACGACAGAGGATGAGATGTCTGGATGGCATCACTGACTCGATGGCCATGAGTTTGAGTGAACTCTGGGAGTTGGTGATGGACAGGGAGGCCTGGCGTGCTGCAATTCATGGGATCGCAAAGAGTCAGACACAACTGAGTGACTGAACTGAACTGACTGAAGGAATTAAATAGCTGAGAGTCATCCTGGGAATTTTATGAGGCTTCCCCAGTGTTCATTTATTCCATCCAGCATAGGGGACAAAGAACCTTCTTCGCTGACTTACTCTGTAGATTAAATGAGATGACTTATATAAGTTACTTACTATGTCTCTCATAAAGATTCATTTCCTTTCCCTTCTCCTAAATCTCATCAGCCATCCAAAGTAAATTTTAAATCCTAATGCCTTCCCTTAACCATATTTAACTTCCCTTTGAATTCACTGAGCTTCTCCTCTGAACTTCTATAGTTCTTAGGGGAGGGATCCATAAACTGCTTCTATATTTGTGAGTGGATTTCAGGAATTTCATGGACCATCCCTCTCTTCTTTGGAATCCATGTGAAGTTTTGTGTGTATGAACCATATGCTTATTTCTGAGGAGAGACTACATAGCCTTCTTCTGAACCATCAAGTGCCTCTGGACCCAGAAGAGGTTCTGAACCATTGATATTAGATGAACTGGCTAATCTGACCTCCATGATACACCACTGTGTATGCTGAGTGTTGCTTCATGCTCTTAGCCCTCTTTCCCCATCTTAATTATGAGCTTATTGAGAGGAACCAAAATATCTTGCATGGCTTACAAATCTTCTCCAACCTGTAACACAGGCTGAATACTTGGTGAAAATTCAAGAAATATTTGTTGAATAATTATCCCCAGAAAAAAGGCTTAAGAAGTTTTACTACCATACCCCCGCCCACCAGGATGAACCTAAAGAGTCAAACATTTAATGACAGTGCTGAAAGCATGTTGAGAAAAAAAAAAAATCACTTAAATAAAAGCCCCCCGAAACACTGGTAGTAGCTGAGTTTGTCTGCACGTGAAACATTTCATCAGATGTGACTGAGGCACATCTCACTGCTGATCAAAACCCATCTCCTTCCTTCATTTCATAAAAGAAGTATGGAATATTTTAGTGATTACATGTCTGGTTTTAGGTTAGAGCTAGGAGGGGGAGGCTGTTAGAGAGTGACATTTTGAGTGTGTGTTGGAATGTAACACAGTCCTACTAGAGAACTCTCAAATCTTTTTGCAAAAGGGGCCTCTCTTAATCCATAGGTTGATATTTGGGTCCAAATATAATCTTTAAAAAAAAAAAAGGAAGAAAAGAAGAAATAAAGGTAAATGAACTTTTTTGGTGCCTTTTATTTCTGGGAACCAAAATAAATGTAGGGTTGAGATCATTAAACAGAACCATAAACAACACCCAAAGATATCTTCAGAAGGTATATTTCTAAACATGTTTTAACCCACTGAAAGTACCAGGTAGGTTTGAAAGAGAAAGAATGGTCAGGAAATGTTTCATGGAAGATGGAAGCATGTTGTCAAAAGTCAGGGAGCTCTTGCTGGCACAATGGTCCCTTTATTGGTTATGACTTCCAGGATTCGAGTCTTTGATTCCCCAAGATTTGCAAAATGAGTTGTGGGGACACCATGGTCCAGTGCAGCATGGCCATGGAATTCACAAGACACATTCTCTACATAAAAATTCACAAGCATACTTTTTTTTTTCAAATCAATCCTCGAACACTTTCTGACGGCCAGATTGTGTACGCCTAGCAACAATTCTATTTTTTTGTGTGTTTTATCCTTTGTCTCAGCTTCCTTGCTAGGCTTTAGGGAATTAGCAGGACTTACCACCAATTGCATTGCAGGGCTTTTTGGCCCACAGCAAGGCTTGCTATCATCAGGTATGTAAAATCTTGCCCAATGTAGTCAGAAGTTAAAACCAAACCATCGTAAACCTGCAGGACTTATGACCCTGAAAGCCCTGGGGGAGGTTGCTGGACCAGACCTCGGTGGAACTTTGCCCATAGCCCCAAATGGGAAATATATATGACTGGTTCCATGCCGTGTGAAGGCTGAGGCAGCAGCAGAATGCTTTTATAGACAGATACAATGATAGATTAGTACACATTTAATCTTAGGCTGGGGGTTTAGAGGACCCAGTCTTCCTTAGCTCCTCCTCCTTCTCTGTTAATGGTCCAGAGTGCAGATTTAATGATAATGGACATTTTTCTTTTGTGACACAATTATTTTATACTTAAGCCAATTAGAAAGTCATTCCATAAGGAAAAGAAGTGCAAATAGGACACCAGTGTATCACGTGGCTGAGATGTGCTATAGGATTGCAGAGTTCTAGTTTAATTGGGATTGGGGGGATAAAAAGAGGTCAAAGGTAGTTTAATAGTCATTTAGTAACAAAAAAAATAACATCACATTTTAAAGTATGTAGATATAATTGACTTAAAGAAAGTCTGCTTACATACAAACTTATAGAACCAATGAATTAAGCGCCATTGTTTACACTACAAAATTTCTTTACTTTTTGCTAGGGTCTTTATGAAGACTAAGTTTCCTGGTTATCTTTAATATACATTTGATTTGCAAACATCCAGGGGGTATACTGCTTTTCAGGAGCCAACTTATTGGGAAAAGGAAGATACTTTGCAAAAAGTATTAGAGTTAAAAGATGTCATGTTGGAAACCACTTCAGATATAAGCACAAAGACCTTGACTACAGTTTATGAGGGAGATGGGAATTATAGGCTGTCTTGAGACAAGCTGAAGAAACAGAATCTTGTGGATCTGTTAACCTCATGTCTGGTGTGTACAGGTAATTATGTATTTTGATCATGAAAATGATTAAGCACGCATCTTGGACAGAAAAACCAAAGCTGTTGGGTTTAGCGCTTTGTTAGATTCCATATTACATTCTATATTCTATCAGAGCTTAAATACAAAACAAAAGCAAAAATTAAAAATGACAAGTTCCTGAAAAAGTATCAGAAGCCTTCTTTAAATAAAGAATTAATTTCTAGCACTGTTAGAGTTCTTCACAGTTAGGTATCTCTAAGACACCAACATGTCCTCACCCTGGGTTCATTTTTAAGTTATCTGACTTCTCAGAGGCTCTAAACATAGGCAGTCGCTGGGGAAGATTTCTGCATCCTATTCCCATGCGAATAGAAGATGGAAAGTAAATATATTTACATACACAGTGATTCTGCCAGAAGAACTAGGAGCAATGAACATCTTTCCCCAAGGCATCGAGAAATTGCCCAGGGACCCCTCTAATAGAGGAAGGTTCACTGTCTCCAGGCCTGTGAGCTACTCAGTTTTCTCTTCTGGGAGTTTTCTTCACATCTCTGAGAAATGCTCCATAAGGCATTACGTGAAATGGAATAAAAACAGGACAAAACCAGAAACTGTGCTGCTCCTAGTGACTGAGTTCAGGGTGCTCTGTTACAGTGTAGACTCAGATTTCAGCTGTTTCCACCATGTCGCAGATCTCCACTTGTTCTGGCTACTTTGCCCTTTAATATTTAGATACACTTGATTTGAAGCCCATGAAATATACAGTGACACATCTGATATTTTATTACATATCAGAAATTCTCAGTGGTGATGGTGGTGATGAGTAGGAGTCTATGTGGGGCAGGGAGATGGTGATGATCGTGATAATGAGGCTTTCTTTTCGAATTCTTACCTGTAGTGCGTTCTCTGGGCTATGCTGAAGTTCTCACATTCCTTTCCAGCACTGTATGGTTCCTGGGTACAATCCTAATCCTTTTTCATCCAGAGAACCCTGACTCAGGACTGTGTATGGTAGTCTTCACTCAAGACTTAGGACTAAGGTTGCACAATATAAAAATCTCAATGGAAACTCGGCATCTTTCTTCTTAAAGTATTGTGGCGATTCTCCAAACCAGGAATTTCCTCCCCCTCTGTCTCTAACTCATTTGTCGTTCCTCCCTGCAGGCCATTTACCCTTCATCCCCCTCCCCTCGAATTCCTATTCTTTTGTGTATAGAGATCAGTTTAGTTTACTCTGTATTTTAATTTAAACTCATCTTAGTTTGCCTAAACCTCATTGCCAAATAACCCAGTAAACAAAGATGGTTCTTTCTATCACTTAGCAAGAGTTAACAATTATGTTCAATGAATTTTCACTTCATTTCAATCCTTCAGTGCACACCTATCACTCACTCAATAAAGTGTCTTTTTAGCACTTTAAACACATTTTCACTTCTTCAATGGGCATGTGAGAACAGTGGCCCTTTTTCACGGAACCCTACTGGTCTTGGAGGTAGAATCACAGAGGCCGTGGGATTTTTCCTTTGCCAACTCATTCCCCTATTTTGCTAAAGGATAGGCTTGGGAAGAATACGTAAACTCTTTTAAATTCTTTTCCTGAAATTTATTGTGGTTCTGAGAGACTCCTCCTCTGCTGCCCTTATAACTCTGTTCCCTCTGCCTTTCCACATTCAAAACTGAGAGTCAAATTCTCTGCTGAGAACTGCCACCATCCTTGTCTCCATTGGCATGGATGTCCCTGCAGTGGACCAGTCCCAGTGATGACACCTCAATCAGAGCTCCACAAGGTAGCTTTAATCCACCCCAAACCTCTGCTTGCACAAAGGTTGGGTTTAAAGGGCTATTTGTATGTCCTTTTGTTCCTAAGTCCTTCATGTTTAAGGGTTTAAACTTTAAAAGTAGGCATCTTGTTTTATTTTGTACTGACCTGTATTCTACTGGGGCATGTTTTGGAAAAGTAAACCAGTGTCAACTGCATCAAACTTCTATTGTGGCAGGATCACTTCCATTTATAGGTCATTTTAGATCAGATTACTCCACTTAAGGTGGCCAAACTCCTTATCCCAGAGTTGCTACCTCACTCGGCCCCTTGGCATCGGCAAGTGATGTCAGAAATATCTCAGCAGGGACAGTATTCATGCCGATAGCCCCATCAACTCCCATTCTGATTCACAGACTCATAAGAGCCTCCAAACAATGAAACCATAGGAACTATTGAGACAAAAGGTTTCTGTAGCCGACTTTAATAGTTAAGTTCTCCAGTACCCTCCTGGCCTTCTCCTTTAGGCTAACAGTCTTTTGATATTACACTATTCCATTTCATCAATCACTTTCCCTTGTCTCTTGCTGATTACTGTCCTTTACTTAGACCCAGAGGTTTTCACTTTTCATGGTTTGCTCTTTGTCCTTCAGAATTGTTCCTACTGAGAGATGACTCATCTCACAAATCTGTGTACTTCTGTAATCTTTTTGCCACTTTTCATTTTTAAAAAGTTTTGAACTTTATTTCCATTGTCATCATAACCTTTTATTAATGGTACTTTCAAAGATTTCCGTGTCTCTGTGCTCATCAAAAATTAAGCACATACAAAAAATGAGGAAAACAGAAGCAATCAGGGTGTGGACTAACAAACCAAAGGATGGTTGAGCCCTAAATAACCAACATGACCGATGACAATATCTGTAGTAGTGGTAGAGTTCAGACTCTTGTGCTTTGGGGTGTCAGTTTGCTTATAATTTTAAAGGTATATAAGGTGAAAGTTTATAAGTAGATGATGTCTGTATGTCTCTCTTGCTATTGAGGAGATCATGCTGGGCTCCCCAGAGTCAGAATCATAGTGTAACATCAGCCTTTGAAACACCATTCCTCACTGAATCTCTGTTCTAAGATGGGCTCAATATCCTATGTCTCAGCACAACTAGGCTGTTTCAGGACTGCCCTTCTAGGGGCTGGAGGCAGAGATTTGTTCTGCCTTTCTTTGTGGAAGAGTCACATTTTCCTGGGGGAAATGTCTTCCCTACTCTTTGTTTAAGGTGGAGAATAGGGTGAGAAGGTGAAATGAGCATGGGTAATATTTCTGCTGAGATTTCCTTCACTTTTCTTTCAAGAGATCAAGATGCTCTCCTGCACACATTTTTTCTGGTGGCCAAACTCCTTTTCCCAGGGTTCCTAAGATAGATCTCCAGGTTAAGGTCTTTGTCATGCTCCTTGCTAAAGTGCTGTGAATTAATATAAAGAGTAGTGAACAACGTTTTCCCTCTGTTGCTCTCTATACTAGCCTGTCCCGAATGGTAAAATAATTCTGAAGATTTGGTGAAACCTGTTCCACGCTTCTCCATCCCAGCGCACAGAGGGTGGGAATGGAGGAGAAGCTGTGGTCCCCGAGCCAAACCTTGGCCTGGGCTGCCTGATACACTCGAGGACCTCAAAAGAGCTCTGCTTCACTAATTTTACAGGATTTTGCCCTATAACTTAACCCAAAAGATGCCAAGACTTTACAATAAATGGTTACCCTGGAAACTCAGGGAAACCCAGGATAAATCCAAAGTATGAAATCATTATTTAGCATGTCCCTGGCCTACTTTTTCTAATTCTTGGTTCACGCTTTTTGGACAGGCTCTTTGTTGCTGAGGAGGAGGTCTGAAACAGCACATGGTTCATAAACAGATGAGAAATTCAACTGTTTCAGAGGAAATCCAACCTAACCAACTATGGGCCCTGCTTTGACCTTCACCTAGCTGTTCGTTTAGCTTGAATTCCACACCAGATGAAATGCAGAAAGCCTTCGCATCTCTCTCCTGTGTGCTCTCTGGCACCTGCTAGCATTCTCCATTCCTCAGTTTTGAAGATGTCATGTGCATATTTGATGGACCCTTTAAAAAAATTATTTACTTTTTATTGAAGGATAATTACTTTACAGAATTTTGCTGTGTTCTATCAAACCTCAACATGAATCAGCCATAGGTATACATACATTCCCTCCTGTTTGAACCTCCCTCCCATCTCCCTCCCCCTCCCACCCCTCTGGGTTGACACAGAGCCCCTGTTTGAGTTTCCTGAGCCATACAGCAAATTCCCATTGGCTATCTATTTTACATATGGTGATGTAAGTTTCCATGTTACTCTCTCCATACATCTCACCCTCTCCTCTCCTCTCCCCATGTACATAAGTATGTTCTCTATGTCTGTCTCTCCACTGTTGCCCTGTGAATAAATTCTTCAGTACCATTTTTCTAGATTCCATATATATGCATTAGAATTAGGTATTTATCTTTCTCTTTCTGACTCACTTCACTCTGTATAATAGGTTCTAGGTTCATCTGCCTCATTGGAACTGACTCAAGTGTGCTCTTTTTATGGATGAGTAATATTCCATTGTGTATGTGTACCATAGCTTCTTTATCCATTCATCTGTCGATGGACATCTAGGTTGCTTCCATGTTCTAGCTACTGTAAATAGTGCTGCAATGAACAATGGGATACGTATGTCTTTTTCAGTTTTGTTTTCCTCAGAGTATATACCTAGGAATGGGATTGCTGGGTCATATGGTGGTTTTATTCCTAGTTTTTTAAGGAATCTCCATACCATCTTCCATAGAGGCTGTATCAATTTACATTCTCACCAACAGTGCAAGATCATTCCCTTTTCTCCACACCCTTTCCAGCATTTATTGTTTGTAGACTTTTGATGATGGCCATTCTGGTGTGAGGTAATATCTCACGGTAGTTTTGATTTACATTTCTCTAATAATGAGCGATGTTGAGCATCTTTTCATGTGTTTGTTAGCCATCTGTATGTCTTCTTTGGACAAGTGTCTATTTAGTCTTTTTCCCACTTTTTGATTGGGTTATTTGTTTTTCTGGTATTGAGTTGTATGAGCTACTTGTATATTTTGGAAATTAATCCTTTGTCAGTTGTTTGATTTGTTATTATTTTCTCCCATGCTGAGTGTTGTCTTTTCACATTGCTTATAGTTTCCTTTGCAGTGCAAAAGCTCTTAAGTTTAATCAGGTCCCACTTGTGTACTTTTGTTTTTATTTCCATTACTCTAGGAGGTGGGTCAGAGAGGATCTTGCTTTGATTCATGTCAGAGAGGCCTGGTGTGCTGCGATTCATGGGGTCGCAAATAGTCGAACACAACTGAGCGACTGAACTGAACTGAACTTATGTCATTGAGAATTCTGCCTATGTTTTCCTCTAAGAGTTTTATTGTTTCTGGCCTTACATTTAGTTCTTTAATCCATTTTGAGTTTATCTTTGGGTATTGTGTTAGGAGGTGTTCTAATTTCATTCTTTTACATGTAGCTGTCCAGTTTTCCTATTGAAGAGGCTGTCTTTGTCCCATTGTATATTCTTGCCTCCTTTGTCAAAATAAGGCACCCATAGGTGCATGGGTTTATTTCTGGGCTTTCTGTCTTGTTCCATTGGTCTATATTTCTGTTTTTGTGCCAGTACCATAGTGTCTTGATGACTATAACTTTGTAGTATAATCTGAAGTCAGGAAGGTTGATTCCTCCAGGTCCATTCTTCTTTCTCAAGACTCTTTTTGTGTATTCAGGGTCTTTTGCATTTCCATATGAGTTGTGAAGTTTTTTGTTCTAGTTCTGTGAAAAATGTTGTTGGTAATTTGATAAGGATCACTTTGAATCTATTCATTGTATTTGGTAGTATAGTCATTTTTAAAATATTGATTCTTCCTACCCAGGAACATGGACTATCTCTCCATCTGTTTATGTCAGATAGAGCCTTTTTGTTCTAGGAATTATTGCACAGCATCATCTCTCGTGAAAAACAAGAAAGCATAATAAGCTGTTCACTGACATGATCATGATTACTGTTTCTATGGCTTATTTTTTCTCCTCCTTTTACATTTTACATTTTTCCCCTCCTTTTTCATTTTTGTAGACAACAAATGGTTTCTTTTGCCTTTTTATTCATTACAAATATGTTTGCTTTTGTTGTAGTATATATCCTTCACATTTAAGGTAATTATTGATCTATTTGGGTTTATTCAACCATCTTGCTATTTGTTTTTGTATTGATCATATCTGTTCTTGGTTCCTTGTTTTCCCTTTTTTCTTTCCTTCTTTTGGATTGAGAATTTTACATGATTTCATTTTATGGCCATTACTGGCTTAAAAGCTTGTCAGTTAGACCTTGCTGATTTAGTTTTTTTGTGGTTGCTATATGTTTACAGTATTCCTCATTAACTTAAAATTTTTTTTATATTATTTCATGGAAAAATGAAAGACATTTACAACAATCTATTTTCATTTCTCCCATCCCATCCTTTCACTACTGTGTTCATACCACATTATAAACGCACAATGGGTACCATAGTGTCTTGATGACTGTAGCTTTGTAGTATAATCTGAAGTCAGGAAGGTTGATTCCCCAGCTCCATTCTTCTTTCTCAAGACTCTTTTTGGGTATGCAGGGTCTTTTGTTATTATTTTCTTAAACATACATATGTTATAAACTCTACAGTATATTGTTACTAGTTTTGCCTGATCTCTTAAGTGAAACACAAAATGGGAAAGTTTTAAATATTTATCTGTTTCCTATTGCTGGCATCCTTCTTTCCTTTGTGAAGATCTGAGTTTCTGTCTGGTATTGTTTTACTTGTTCAGGGAACTTCCTTTAACAAATTGTGTCATTCAGAGCATCTAGAAATAAATTCTGTCTGAATTTTTGTTTCTCTGAAAAAAATCTAGACTTTTTTTCTTCATTTTTGATAGACATTTTTGCTGGATTTAGAATTAGGTTGATAAAAATCTCCTCCAAGCTCAGCTCCTCTCAGTACTTTGAAAGATATTGTTCCATTTCCTTCTGGCTCACATAGTTAATGACAGGAATGTTCCACTTAAGTAATGTGTCTTGATGAGGTTTTTTTTGTTTTCTTTTTCAAAATCCCTTTTCTGGATTAATTGAACTTTGTGTTTCATCAAATTCTGTAGAATCAAAGGCAATGGTTTTTCCAGTAGTCATGTGTGGATGTGAGTTGGAATGACAAAGAGTTGATTCTTTCAAACTGCGGTGCTAGAGAAAACTCTTGAGAGTCCCTTGGACTGTAAGGAGATCAAACCAGTCAATCCTAAAGGAAATCAACCCTGAATATTCATTGGCAGGACTGATGCTGAGGCTAAAGTTCCAATTCTTTGCCCATTTGATGCTAAGAGCCTAACTGTTGGAAAAGACCCTGATGCTAGGAAAGACTGAAGGCAGGAGGAGAAAGGGGTGACAGAGGCTGAGATGGTTGGATAGCATCACTGACTCACTGGACATGAGTTTGAGCAGACTCTGGGAGATAGTGAAGGACAGGGAAGCTTGGCATGCTGCAGTTCATGGAGTTGCAAAAGTTGGACATGACTGAGTGGCTGAACAATAAATCACCCAATTCAGAAAATGTTCAGCCTTATTTAAACAGAACATATTTAACATATTAACATATTAACACATATGTTAAACTACTTGCTGTTGTTTCACAGATCACTAAGGTGCAGTCAGTCTTTTTCTGCTTCATTTGGATAATTTTTATTACTGTGTCTTCACTAATCTTTCCCTTTAGAATGTCTAACCCTTGTAGTGTTTTTCTAGTTTTCTGTTTAGAGAAGGTAAATGAAATCTTTGCTACTTCTTCATGGCCAGATGTAGGCCTTCTCAAAGAAGTCTTTTTACATTTAGTTTGTTTGAATGTAAAGGTCATCTGTTACATTCAAAGGTTTTGCCTCTATTATCTCTTTTTCTTAATTCATTCTTTTTTTCTTATGCCATTGATTTCTTATTTACATTGGGAAGTTGCATTTTGAGATTCTGGATTTGGGTGATTCCTTCTTTGTGTTGTCATTTAATTTGTCTCTCTCATCCTGGACAACTGTGGTTAGATATAGAGTTTCAATAACTTGGGTGAAATTGTTTAGACAGTATTTCATAGGTGTTGTGTAAACTCCTAATGCATTACATCATGAGACAGATACTGTCTGACTTTCCAAATTACATAAATGTTGAAATTGGTCATTTTGTTCAGGTCTGATTATTCCAGTTCCCATTATCAATTCCACCGACTGAAAAACTCTCTTTTATTCTATAGTTTTGGTATTTATTCATAATATTTGACATTCCCATTGGGATTTGTAAATCATAATTTTCTAATTCTATCATTTTTCCTGCATTTAATTAGAATTCTACTTTATAATAGGTGTTTCTCAATAAAATTTCTAAACCATTATTCTGCCATTTTTAAGGACATCAAATTGGACTTTGAGAAGGGGGCATTTATAGAAAAAGATAAACAAATGGTACCTAATTAAACTTAAAAGTGATTGCACAATGAAGGAAACCATAAGCAAGGTGAAAAGACAGCCTTCAGAATGGGAGAAAATAATAGCAAATGAAGCAACTGACAAAGAATTAATCTCAAAAATACACAAGCAAC
The DNA here is from genome assembly GCA_006408695.1 of Aepyceros melampus. NCBI lineage: Eukaryota > Metazoa > Chordata > Mammalia > Artiodactyla > Bovidae > Aepyceros > Aepyceros melampus. The sequence continues at coordinate 431,427 of SJXQ01004350.1, read as the reverse complement.
TCCGCAGCTCAATTCCAGAAAAATAAGTGACCCAATCAAAAAATGGGCTGAAGAACTGAACAGACATTTCTACAAAGAAGACATACAAATGGCTAATAAACATATGAAAAGATGCTCAACATCACTCATTATCAGTGAAATGCAAATCAAAACCACAGTGAGGTACCATCTCATGCCAGTCATAATGGCTGCTATCAAAAAGTCTACAAATAATAAATGCTAGAGAGGGTGTGGAGAAAAGGGAACCCTCTTACACTGTTGTTGGGAATGCAAACTAGTACAGCCACTATGGAGAACAGTGTGGATATTCCTTAAAAAACTGGAAATAGAACTGCCTTATGACCCAACAATCCCACTGCTTGGCATGCACACCAAGGAAACCAGAATTGAAAGAGACACATGTACCCCAATGTTCATCGCAGCACTGTTTACAATAGCTAGGACATGGAAGCATCTATCCATCAGCAGATGAACGGATAAGAAAGTTATGGTACATACACACAATGGAATATTACTCAGCTGTTAAAAAATGCATTTGAATCAGTTCTAATGAGGTGGATGAAACTGGAACCTATTATATAGAGTGAAGTAAGTCAGAAAGAAAAACACCACTACAGCATATTAACCCATATATATGAAATTTAGAAAGATGGTAATGATGACCCTATATGCGAGACAGCAAAAGAGACACAGATGTATAGAACAATCTTTTGGACTCTGTGGGAGAAGGCGCGGGTGGGATGATTTGAGAGAACAGCATTGAAACATGTGTATTACCATATGTGAAATAGATCAACAGTCCAGGTTCGATGCATGAGACAGGGTGCTCAGAGCTGGTGTCCTGGGATGACCCTGAGGCATGGGATGGGAAGGGAGGTGGGAGGGGGGTTCAGGATGGGGAACACATGTACACCCATGGCTGATTCATGTCAATGTATGGCAAAAATCACAATATTGTAAAGCAATTAGCCTCCAATTAAAACTTTTAAAAAATTAAAAAAAAAACATTTTCCTATTAAAAAAAGTGTATATGGTTTATATAAATCAAGTCATTCTTTTTCAATTTCAATAGCAATTTAGTGGTTAGAAAGGACCTAGAGCAGGTATATTCGAAGGAAATCGCATAACCATTTTTGCTTGCCGTTAAAAGTGATAACTTCAGCAACTCAGAGGATGATCCTGGAGGTAATAATGATGCACAGTTTCATACTTTAAAACCTATTCAAATGTAGAAAAAATAATGGTTCATTAAACTGGCGGGAGCCTCAAAGGTCACCTGCTATACCCTCTATTTTTACTGATGAAGAAAATGAAGCTCAGAGAGATTGAATGCAGTAAAATAATATAGTGGCCAAAGCAAAGGCTCTGAGATCATTACAGACCTGAGTTTGTTTCTTAACTCCCAGCTGACTACCTGCAATACCTTAGTCAAATCATTTAACCTCTGAAGTCTTTGGCTTCCTCATTTGGGTTAGATGACAGCTAAATAGGAAAGGCACGAGATACATCTAAGCAGTCTTGAAATAACATAGCCACCTATAACAACAAAATTCTTATAATGCATTTCACAGACACTTACTGAGTGTGCTATGTCAGGCCTGTTCTACATCCTAGAGATACCATTTTTATGGCAGGCAGAATAATGCCCACCCCCACCCCCCTCACCCCATAGATATGCCCAGAACCAGTGACCGTGTTACCATACATGGCAAAAGAGAACCTGCAGCTTGAGTTCTGGCTCAAGATAGGGAGTGTCTCCTGGATCTTCCATTGGACCCAATGTAAACACAGGTGTCCTTAAAAGTGAAAGAGGGAGGAGGGAGAGCAAGAATCAGAGAGGAAGATGTGATGATGGAAGCAGGAGGTGGCATGATGAAGCTATAACCAAAAGAATGTGGGCATTCTCTAGAAGCTGGAAAAGACAAGGAACAGATTCTCCCCTAGAACCTTAGGAAGGAACGCAGCTGTACTGACTGTGATTGTAGCCCTCTAAGATACTTTCCTGACTTCTGATTTCTACAACTGTTAAGATGATAGGAGATGGGTTGATCCCTGTGGTGGGAAGATCCTCTGGAGAAGGGAATGGCAACCTATTCCAATATTCTTGCCTGGAGAATTTCATGGACAGAGGAACTTGGCAGGCTACAGTCCTTGGGGCTGCAAAGAGTCAGACATGACTGAGTGACTACCACTTTCACTTTTTTTCAAGCCACTGAGTTTGTGGTTATTTGGTACAGCAGCAATAGCTAACGTGTGTAATCATAATGAAAACACAGTCTCTAACTTCAAGAACACTATTATTAATTACTGCTTAGCTATTTTCAATTGGCCTACGTTACCTATTCTCAATTCAGTGCTTTTTGTGCTACAATATGCCCCAGTTACCAGGCATTGATACATCATCACCGTAACATTTTTTTTAAAAATTTAATTGGAGGATAATTGCTTTACAATATTGTGTGGGTTTCTTCTGTATATCAACATGAATCAGCCATGGGTATACATATTTCCCCTCCCTCCAGAACTTCCCTCCCACTTCCCATCTCATCCCACCCATCTAGGTTATCACAGAGAACCAGAGAGCTCAGGTTGAGCTCGCTGTGTTATACAGCCATTTCCCACTAGCTATGTATTTTACATATGGTAATATATGTTTCAGTGCTACTCTCTTAATTCATCCCACCCTCTCCTTCCCCAGCTGTGTCGTCTTTTCTCTATGTCTACATCTCTATTCCTGCCCTGCAAATAGGTTTGTCAGTACTATTTTTCTAGATTCTGTATATATATATATGTGTTAATTGACAATATTTATTTTTCTCTTTCTGACTTACTTCATTCTGTATAACAGACTCTAGGTTCATCCACCTCACTAGCATTATATTTTACTGTAACTTCATATCACCTGATACCATAGTTACAATTTTGAGGATTAGCATCAGGTGAATTACCTGATGTTGCTATTGGCTTCAACCTCTCCCTATATGCAAATATATCTATAAAAAGCACAAGTTTGATATATACTAACTGTATTCTTTTTGAATACGCATTAAAATATGTCCATACCCTCTAAGTTATTGTTTCACATAGTCCCTCCTCCAAAGTACTTTGTAAACTGTTGTGTATTTTGGGATACCTAGCTGTAACCCTATTTAGCGTTTAACAGGATTTTCCTATCTTAGTGCTTCATGTTGGGGAATGTAGTTAGCTTCTATGTGGCATGGGTTAACCAGCATGACTAGTAACTAGCATAGCAGCAACAGTGGAAAGATGCCAGGAACTCAATTCATTGCTGATCTGTGATGTTATTAGGCATCCGTCTCTAATCAATTCCAGTGAGAGCTTGTAGATCTGTGTAATCGGGAAAAGCAGCGCAGTGCCTTGAAATGTTTAGTGTTTACACCGTCACAAGTGCAGCCCGCCTCCATTACTGCTTGCTAATACTTTTCTTCAAAGGAAAACAATCAGAAAAGCTCCTTAAAATAAAAAAAAAGAGAGAGAGATTTTTCTGTCAGTATTCACACTCTGGCATTTAACTATTGATTTAGGTAAACTTGCCAAATTCTTGCATGTCCCCCATAAAATGACCGGCTAGAGACAGGGGAAGACACACGCCCACTGACCACACTATGCAAATCCTCTCCAAGTTTACAGCAGTCGCAGGAGTGAGTTGAAACAGCACCCAGAAGGCTATAGATTTGTCCCACCCTCTTCTTTCCCCACTGTGTGCACAATTCTGTTCTCTGCATCTGCGTCTCTATTCCTGCCCTGCAAATAGTTTCATCTGTACCATTTTTCTAGATTTCATATATAGTTTCATTATATAATGTTTGTTTTCCTCTTTCTAACTTACTTCACTCTGTATAACAGACTGTAGGTTCATCCCGCTTCCATTAAACTGATTGCTCTGTGAAAGCCTAAAGGAGTGGGATGGATGGGGGGCTCAAGAGGAGGGGATACATAGATATATATATACTTATAGCTAGTTTGAGTTGTTGTGTATCAGAAACCAATACCACATTGTAGAGCAAATACCCTCCAATTAAAAAAAAAAGAAAAGAAAGCTATAGATTGCAGCTTCAGCAGTGACATAGTGGATCAGACCAGACCTAACTGAATCTGGCATGGCTTTGAGGACTGTGTGTTTGTATATTTTGCTTTCCATTTGGGGTGAAACACTCTCAGATCATTTCTCCACTGCATACACCATGCTTGTTTTTTCACCTCAGGAACACAAGCCTCTCTTCCTCAGCCTCATGTCTTCCATTAAGACCAGTGAGGGAGATTTCAAGCATCCCCATCCTGTCCCTCTTGGTCTAGTTCAGCAGAAAGAAGACAAAAGCCATAGACCTGGATTGCATGCCTCCCTTGTTACCAAGTCACCATGTCATATTCACCGTGTCGCCTCAAGCCAGATTCCAAACTTTTGTGAGTCTCTTTTTCCTTCTTTATAAAATGACAGTAGTGATTTAACTACCTTAAAACAGTAGTTCAAATAAAATTATACCGTGAACAAAGGACAAATTCCCATAAAAGCTTTTGGTCAACTGTAAAATGCCTCTCTTTGCCTCATTTTTGCCTTGACACATGTTGTTATAATACCTAGCATCTCTTTAGACAAATATGCTAATTAGCCATTCACTTACTCCCACAAATATAGAGAAGAGTAGAGAGATGTCACCAGATTCTGTGATTCTTGGGGTTCACAGGTGGTGTTAGTGGTAAAGAACCTGCCTGCCAATGCAGGGGACACAAGAGGTTTGATCCCTGGGTCGAGAAGATTCCCTGGAGGAGGGCATGGCAACCCCACTCCAGTATTCTTGCCTGGAGAATCCCATGGACAGAGGAGCCTAGCGGGCTACAGCCACAGGGTCGCAAAGAGTCAGACGTGGCTGAAGTGACTTAACATGCACGCACCTGTGGTCCTTATTTTAAAACCCTTAAGGAGTTTAGTTTCACATTTTCACTTTGAAGTAGTATCATCTGGCCACTGCTTACCTCTGTAAATTTATGTTCCTTTGGATTAAACCTTTTTAACCACACTGGCTTCTGATGCTCCCCAGCCACATCGAGGTCATTTCCATCTTGCAGGCTTACGTCTTATACTTGCTCCGACAGAACTCACTTCCTCCTGTGCAGCTGGATCCTAGCTCCTCCTCACAACTGATCTGTCACCTGCTCAGAGACCCTTTCCTCGTCTGCTTTATCAAAAGGAATCTTTCTGGCTCATAATTCCTTATCTTAGTAGCCTCTATATTTCTTTCATCATAGAGCTGATCATAAGCTGTAATTAATCAGCATATCAATTGCTAACAAACCTAGATAGCACATTAAAAGGCAAAGACATCACTTTGCTGACAAAGGCTCATCTAGTCAAAGCTATGGTTTTTCCAGTAGTCATGTATGGATGTGAGAGTTGGACCATAAAGAAGGCTGCTGCTGCTGTTGCTAAGTCGCTTCAATCGTGTCCAACTCTGTGCGACCCCATAGGTGGCAGCCCACCAGGTTCCTCTGTCCCTGGGATTCTCCAGGCAAGAACACTGGAGTGGGTTGCCATTTCCTTCTCCAATGCATGAAAGTGAAAAGTGAAAGTGAAATTGCTCAGTCATGTCTGACTCTTAGAGACCCCATGGATTGCAGCCTACCAGGCTTCTCTGTCCATGGGATTTTCCAGGCATGAGTACTGGAGTGGGTTGCCATTGCCTTCTCCTTAAAGAAGGATGAGCACTGATGAACTGATGCATTTGAAATGTGGTGCTGGAGAAGACTCTTGAGTGTCTTTTGGACAACAAGGAAATCAAACCTGTCAATCCTAAAGGAAATAAACTCTGAATGTTCATTGGTAGGACTGATGCTGAAGCTCTAATACTTAGGCCACCTGATGCAAAGAGCAGACTCACTGGAAAAGACCCTGATGCTGGAATAGATTGACGGTAAAGGGAGAAGGGGACGACAGAGGATGAGATGGTTGGATGACATCACTGACTCAATGGACATGAATCTGAGCAAACTCCAGGAGATAGTGAAGAACAGGGAAGCCTGGAGTGCTGCAGTCCATGGGCTTGCAAAGAGTTGGGCATGACTTAGTGACTAAACAACACAACAACAATCAATTCCTGGCCGGTTTGTTGTCTGCTGCAGTACAATGTGAGCTCCGTGAAGTAAGTAAGTAAGTGTTAATCACTCAGTCGTGCCTGACTCTTTTCCTACCCTATGGACTACAGCCCACCAGGCTCCTCTGTCCATGAGATTTTCCAGGCAAGAATACTGGAGTGGGGTGCCATTGCCTTCTCCAGGGGATCTTCCCAACCCAGGGATCAAACCCGGGTCTCCTGCACTGCAGGCAGATTCTTTACCGACTAAGCTACAAGGGAAGCCCTAAGCTCCCTGAAGGCAGGGCCATTTTTTCTCTAGACTTAAGAACAAATCTCAGTCTAGTAGGCATTCATTCTTGCAGAAGCATGTTGATCCTTTTGGCCATGGTGGGGTCAGTTGAGCAAGAGATTTCAATCTTCTGGGCTTCTCTTTAGGAAGATACTATCCTCTAGGAAATACAATTAATCTTTTATTCTTCCTCAACACCCTCGGCATCTATCATAGAGCCTGACATGCAGCTAGGCCTTACTGTGTTTGGGTCAGTACAGAATGAAACCTGCCTCTCTTTTCTGAAATGGACTAGCAGATTAATACACGGCTGGTCCTTGTCCGCAGACAGCTGGCATCTCAGGACTCTCCACTCATCTTAGCAGCTCAGTCTTACCAAACCTGGTAAGGCGTTCCTCTTCCCCTTACCTGCTGGCTTGCACTCAATCTCCTGAGCCTGCTGAAACACAGTAAGGGCTTTCCAAATTCGGTACTACTTGTTGAAGGGCATACTTATCAGAACTTGTTAAAAATGAAAATAATTGATGGTAACACTCATAATGAATTAAAACGTGATATAATATGTACCAGCCATTATTCCAACCAAGAGTTTTGTATGTTAGCTTTTGCGTACTAACTCACTTAATCCTAACAATAACACTATGAGTAGATTATAATTATCCCATCCATTTTATAGCTATGGAAACGGAGGCACTGAGGGGCTAAGGAACTTGTCAGTGATAGGGCTGGGTCAGCCTAGCTCAGGGATCCTGTGCTTACCAATTCAGCAATTGTTGTCGGTCACTAAGTCACGTCCCATTCTTTGCAACTCTGTGGACTGTAGCCTGCCAGGCTCCTCTGTCCATGGGGTTCTCCAGGCAGGAATACTGGATCCTGTGCTTAGCAACTCACTTATACATATTGCAGTTCCCAAGGACAGATCTTTTGGGACTATGATTAGCCCTCACTAAGCCAGATGGCATATTTTTCCTCTAATTAATTGTTCAATGTTTTTTACATAAGTAATGCATGACATAAATTCTTCTGTAAAGCAGTCAGCATTATCAAATAAAGTAGGAGTTCCCTTTTGACAGCCTTTGAGCTCCGGAACTGCTTCTCCCTTCTCCACCGGTGGCCATTGTATTCAGTTCTGTGTCTGTCCTCCCTAACCATTCCCTATGCACTTGCAGGCACCTGTGTGGCAATCGAAAACGCAAACTATTCCCGTGGGTTTATGTTTTCTTTTTCAATTTTACATAGAGAGCAACATGTGTAAATAACTAAATCATTCAACTGTCTATATTAAGCCCTTTCTCTGAAAACACACATTTAGGTGGTCTTTTGCCTGCTGCAAAGCTGATGCTCAGCTGGGACACAGCAGTAGGGCTACACCTGGAGCTGACATTCTGAAACATTTCTGGATTGTTTGGTAAAATAGTCCCTGCTGCCCTTCTCAGATCAGGACCAAAGGTACATGCATGGATCCACAAAAATGTTTTTAGTTTCTTTGAATATCAGAAGAAAAAAATGAATACAATAAGAATAACTTTAAAATGAATCTAACCATGATTATATTTCTCTTTATACCAAAAGAGTCTTAAAATATAATTTTGATGTTTTATGTAAGATAGGGCCCTTGGAAGGCAAAAATACCTTGAACAAACACCTAGGACCCTGCCTGGGTTCCTTCCCAGGAGGCAGCAAGTCCAGGGTCAATGCCTGGCAAAGCAGGGGCCTCCTGGGACCCATCCTTATGTGTGGACTGGTGTTGGTTAGGGCTGGTCGAGGCCATTCTCTATCTATGGGTGAATGTTTGCAATATGACTCATATCCATATTATTCTGAAATGAACAATGTGCTGCCTAACACAGGGATATTGCTGATACAAGCGGAGGAAAATGAGATAAATGAGCTTAAGCAAAACCAAGCATTTGGGGTGGAGCAGATCTAAAGTAGAAGGATGGTCAGGTCACATGGAGGTCTGAAAAAGCATCAGAAAACTTGTCTGAGACCCAAGTGGCCCGCCTTCTCTTTTCTGAGCCACAGCCGCTCTTCTGCTTCCTTCAACTAATCTGCTTCCATCCTCTCTCTCTTCGAACTACCTCTCTTTTAGACCTCTGCCATTCACAAGACTCATCTCCCACCTGACAGTCTGTGTTTCTCATTTCAAATTCCTATGTGAGAGAGAATCTAAGGGGCCTCACTTAGATCAGCTGCTGATCACTCGCCCAGTAAGCTAGGGCCAGAGGCCAAGGAAGTGGCAGTAGAGGTGGGATCTTGGGTGGTATTTGCACACACACTCCAAGACATTAGTGTCATCTCAGCCCTTGATTATCCAGTCAATATACCCTTCTGCCCCCATATACAATGTCCACAATGTCGCTGCTGCCCTGCTTCATGAGCCAGCATTCTCACACACAACTATGCATATAATCCCTCCATTTCCATGGGGAGGAAACCATAATCCCTTCCAAGTAATGAATGCAGAGATCTTGTCACAGGGTCAGGGCTCTTGGCATCTGCTATCTTCTGATGGTGCTTATTCCTGGATCCAAAATAACTACTCGACAAATGATTATCTAAATGAAAAATTTAACTACCATACCGAGAAACAAAAGAATGAAGTAGAAATCGTAAGTGTAGCATCATCTTTGTACACTTTAGCAGCAAACATACAAGTATGGGTGGGGGTTATACTCTAAAAGAACACTCTCACACTGAATCGTACAAAGGCAGTCTTTAGAAATGGCTCAGATTTGTCACAAAAATATTAAAGAATCAATTGCTTTCTCATGAAAGTTGACTTTTCTTTTTTTTAAAGTAACTTTCCTTCTCTCCTTGAATGAACTTGCTTTAGCTCAGCCTCTTGGGAGATACTGTAATTTAGATTCTAAAGCCATCATTTTGTCTGGAATAATAGCTTGAAATGTCATTCATTTCTTTACTATCTTATGACCAAGTCAACAAAACCTCAGTGATTGCTGTAGGGAATCACTATATTCTAGGCTTCCACCCAGAAAAAGAAGAGAACTGAGGCTGACATCCTAGGCTTTACCTCCCCTGATGGGCGATTAGACTGTGAACTTGACCTTCATCTTTAGAAGGCTAACAAAACAAAGGCAGAAACAGAATGAGCATTTAATAATGACAGAACATACGAGTTTGGACTTTGCTTTTGACTATAAATTAAAACCTAGGAGAATGACTCAAGTTGGCTGTTATATATACAGCAGAATGAAATTGTTTTTATTAGTTATCCATCAATATTTGAATATGATGCCCAATATTGAATAAAGAAGCAGTGTTTCATTTAAAACCTTGTTCTTAAAAACATTTATAACCCAATAGTCTATGGAATCTGCAACCTTACCAAAAAGATGAAGATAAAACTGTTGTGCCCGAAAGTCCGAATCCCAAGACCGACAAGAACAAGACCTCCACGACAATGCAAAAGGCAAAAAGGGAAATTTATTTCTGACTCGAGTCAGGGCCCCCGCCACATCCAATGCAGTGGAGTAAGACGAGAGGCCCCAACCTCTGGGTTCGAACAATATTTATAGGATTATAGGCAGCTGGCAAACTTAGATTGGTTGCACGGGTTACTCGTTAACTGAGGCAGCTGGCAAACTTAGATTGGTTGCACGGGTTACTCGTTAACTGCTGATTGGTCAGTTCTTTCGTGGGCGCGGGCTTTCCTGCAGAATTTCCATCTTTGTCTCTATAGGCCACCTCTAGGCTACTAGGCTTACAATGATTGGCTGAGCGGTGCACGCGCGAATTTTAAACCTGGCACAAGAGAACTTAAATATAATTTTAACATTTACTCAGATCATTTTCCACTCTGATCACAAGATGTTTATATAGCAATATGTAACAGTGACCAAAAAAAAATTTCCAGAGTGTCCCCACAACACAGATGGTGCCACGTAGCTTTGTAGTGAAGGGTCATATTGTAGGATAAAGTCTTGGTGGAAGTATTTTTGTGTGTTTCCCCAGGAGGCTGGAATAAATATGGGAATGTGTGTAACATTATTGTAAGATCACATGTGCTGCACTAAATTGGCACAAGGCAGCTGGGTTACAGGTGCTCTGGCAAGTTGCACCGGGAAGGCTTCTTTTCTTTTGTATTTCTAACATCATGAGCATGAAATGATTTTAATGTGTTTGTGTGTATGTGTGTGCTGGGGTAGATACTGCAGGCATTCCCTTTGGGCTGAGGAGTTGGACTTTGAACGTGGTTTCTGAAAACAGGTGACAGTCCTATTTTCTTTCTTAGGAGGATCCTTTGTTGTGGGTCATGCCAGGGATTAGTAGCTGGAGCAGCTCTCTTTGCCTTTCCATCAAAACTGAGGAGAGGAAACTTAAAATGGACCAAAAGATTATCTTTGCAAAGCTTTAGCAATGCCGCTCTGGTAATATTATTCAGGCCAAGGCAAATAGGTCACAAAGGATTAGCCAAAAACTTTATAAACAAAGAGACAATTATGCACACACTTAATAGTCTTTAATCCAGAAGTGGGCCAATGTTTCATTGTGATTCTGATGGACACCGTTTTTGCTGGTGGAATGCAATCAGCTTGCAGCAGAGGAGATGGTCCTGAAACAACAGAGCCCACTGTGAACAACTGAGGATGGAGGAGAAGGCATTTGCTTCACCCAGATGCCTGGCTGCTCTGTTGGGAATGAAGCTGCTTGAAACATGGCCATCTAAGGGCTGCTCTTCTAGATCATGAAATAAAGAGAGGAAAGAGAAAAAAATAGCCACCCGTACAACTGTGCTGAAATAAAACTGTTCTTCGTTAGAATCTGACCATTCCCCGTTGTGCATTCTCGTTCGATGATGTAAAGTCGTTCGGGTGTGGGAAGCCATACCATGAAGCACAGGAATAGCTTAAATCTTTGGAAATGTTTCTAAGGTTAAATAAATGGAGAAATAACTCTAGTTAAAGTTGCCAACCACTTCAGAGTAATTTTTACTGGCAGATATTTGTTAATTGTCAGTGTTCCTCTGAAAGCAGATACAATCAAGGTATACTGAGTATTGCCTTCTCTCTGGGTGCAGGCTATGTGTTTTAAAGAAACTGTCATCACTTCATTGATTTCTCTCAGACTCAATTCAGATTTAGACAGCCTTCTGAGAATAAATCAGTGAATTAGGTCTATCTGATAGATCAGACAGTGTTACTAGGATTTCTAGATGGATGATAATAATGTGGCAAGACTTTAGAGGGTTTTGCTAAACATCAGCCATTGCCTTCGATAAAATCAATAGACACATGTTCGAATTGCTTTGATGGAAATGTTCCGTGTGTTCTATCAGCTATCCTTGTATGATGAATGCAGGGAAGTCATGGGATGTTGATTTTGGTGACAAAATGTGAATTCAAATAAAGTTGGAAAGTGAAGCTTATTGGCTATAAATGCTTAAAAAGCTGTAGTATTTTATAAAGCAGAAGTAGCTAGCCTACTTATCTGATATAAAAACAGCAGTTTCTATGCAGTCCTCATGATCACCAACTATTGATGGTGTAGATCTAGGAAAACCAGCCTTTTTGGCTTCTTTTTGCCTTCTATCTCTTCAGTTTCCTGACATTTGTCTCCTTGATCTCCAGAGAGCAAAGCAGGGAAGGCAAAGAAATTCATTTTAAGATCCTGTTTTGTTACAGGTCAGAATCTGAGCCAGTACTCTGTACATGTCATTATTATGGTTTATGGAACTGATTATATGCTGCTGTGACTATATGATAATGTTTCTATTAGCCCTACTGGTCTATTTATTCCTTAGGGGCATAGGATCATGTTTAATACTCTATTCTTCATACCTAGGAGATTGCCTATAAATAGTACATGCTTAATTAGTGATTATTAAATACTTAAATGAGTAATGAAAGGTCAGTATAATGTTTAAATATGGACAAGTAATTGTGTCAACCCATTACTATGCCTAAGTATACTTAAGAAACAGCTTTATTGAGATATAATTCACATATCATAAGGTTTACATTTTTAAAATGTGATTTTTAATATATTCACAGTGCTATGCAGGGCTTCTCAGGTAGCTCTGGTGGTAAAGAATCTGCCTGCCAATGCAGCACACCTGAGATGAGGGTTGGGAAGAAATCTTGAAGGAAATGGCAACCCACTGCAGTTTTCTTGCCTGGGAAATCCCATGGAGCCTGGCAGGCTACAGTCCATGGGGTTGCAAAGAGTGGTACCTGACTGAAGTGGAAGTGACTAAGCAAGCAGTGTTGTACAACTATAACCACTCTTTCAATTTTAGAACATATTCATCATTGCAAAAAAACCGAAAAACAACCTGCTGCCCATTAGCGTTCACTTTCCATACCTTACTTTTCCTAGATGCTAGCAACTAATAATTTACTTTTTTTCCCCATGGATGTGTTGCTGCTGCTGCTGCTGCTAAGTCGCGTCAGTCGTCTCCGACTCTGTGCGACCCCATAGACAGCAGCCCACCGGCTCCCCTGTCCCTGGGATTCTCCAGGCAAGAACACTGGAGTGGGTTGCCATTTCCTTCTCTAATGCGTGAAAGTGAAAGTGAAGACTCTCAGTCGTGTCCGACTCCTAGTGACCCATGGACTGCAGCCCACCAGGCTCCTTCCTCCACCCATGGGATTTTCCAGGCAAGAGTACTGGAGTGGGGTGCCATTGCCTTCTCCAATGGATGTGTTAAGTCTGGATATTTCATATAATTAGAATTCTAAGATATGTTTTCTTTTGGGTCCAGTTCTTTTCAGTTAGTATAGTGTTTTCAAGGTTTATCCATTTAGTGCCATGAATCAATACTTCATTCTTTTTTTATGGCTGAATAATATACCATTGAATATGCATACTGCAGAGTGTTTCCGCTCATCAGTTCATGGACATTTCATTGGTTTCTACTCTGTGACCACTAAGAATAATGCTTCTATAACATTCATGTGCAAATGTTTCTGTGGACATATGTTTTCAGTTCTCTTGGGTATATAGCAAGGAGTGAAGTTACTGGGTCAAATTATAACTCTGTTTTTAACTTTTTGAGGAACTGCCAAACTGCTTTCTAAAGAAGCTGCACCATTTCATAATCCCAGAATTCATTAAGGTTCACATTTTCCCACATCTTCACCAACACTTGTTATATGTCTTTTTGATTTAGCCATTCTAATCTGTGTGAAGTGGAATCACAGTGTGGTTTTGACTTGCATTTCCCTGGTGGCTAATGATGCTGTGCTTCGTCTCATGTACTTATTGACCATTTGATTATTTTCCTTGGAGAAATATCTATTCGTGTCTCTTGCCAATTGAAATTAAGTGGATTATTTGTTGTTTTATTGTTTAGCTATGAGTTATTTATATATTCTGGATATAAATTCTTTATCAAATGTATAAATTTAAAATACTTTCTCCTAATTTTGGGGTTTCCATTTCACTTTCTTGATGGCATCCTTTGAAGCACAAAAGTTTTTCACTGACAAAGTCCAGTGTATCTAGTTTTTCCTTTGGTTGATTATGCTTTCATTGTCATATCTAAGAAATTATTCACTAAGTCAACATCACAAAGGTTTAGACCAACATTTTGTTTTAACACCCGAGTAGTTTTATCTTGTAGGTTTAGGTCTTTAATTCATTTTGAGTTAATCTTTGTATTTGGTGTGAGGTAGGGGTGGAGAAGGCAATGGCACCCCACTCCAGTACTCTTGCCTGGAAAACCCCATGGAAGGAGGGGCCTGGTAGGCTGCAGTCCATGGGGTCGCTGAGGATCGGACACGACTGAGCGACTTCACTTTCACGCATTGGAGAAGGAAATGGCAACCCACTCCAGTGTTCTTGCCTAGAGAATCCCAGGGACGGGGGAGCCTGGTGGGTTGCCGTCTATGGGGTAGCACAGCGTCGGACATGACTGAAGTGACTTAGTAGCAGCAGCAGCAGCAGGGGTCTAACTTCATCCTTTTTTTGTAGTTATCCAGTTGTCCAGGTGACCTTTTAACATCTAGGGAATGTGTCAGCAGAAGTAGACTGGTATTTGAAAACATAATAAACCATCAATAGTTCGTACTATACCACAGTCAAAATGAATGATAATTTGGCAATTGACTTTTTGTGTTAGTTATAAAGAAAGGCTTTACCAGGAAATCATCAATAAATATGATATCACCAAGGAATGCTGGTATACTTGGAAAATTCTTCTGAAAACCATTAATTACATTCATTCACTCACCAATGTTATTCATAATATTTAAATTCATTCATTGGAAAAATTTTGAACATTGTGGTTTAGTTGGGCTCTTTGAATTGCAAGGGACAAAGATGTTCATCATTAGCTTTAATATAAAAGGCTTTTACTGAAATGAATCTGTGAAACCATTAGAATCTGAGTCAGGTGTCCACATCCTTAAGAGGGCTCTTTGTTACTCAGTTCAAGGTAAAGAAAAAAGGGAAGCCTTTTGGTACAATAATGTAGAAAAGCTACATAGGAAGGAAATTAACTTTCCATGGAGGAATGTCTTCTTTTTCTTTAGATATCTCATTCTGAAACTGGAGCACCTAAATGGTTGTCCTCCTCTCTCCATCTTCAGGAATAAAAGCATTCCAGTTCTAGCGATGGAAGTGGAGCTCAGAGGGTAAGCATGACTCATAACATAGAAGATTATAGGAAAGATAGGTAGTGAAAGATCAAGGGCTGTGGAGAGAGTCCAAGGGAAATCCTCTCTATCCTGCTTAGGGAGTGGCAGTGTGCAACACCCTTAAAGCTGCAACTAGAGTGTAGAAAGGATGGGAGCACCTGACAGGACTTATTCCCACTTTCCAATTCTGGTTCAGTCTTGTCACTTAATGCTAGAGTAAGAAATTTCGAGGGTTTGCATGTGTCCACCTGACATTTTTTTATGTATACAGAGATATGGGAGGGGCCAATAAAGTGAAAGGTGATGTACCTTCTCTTTCTTGATCAGACTGGATGTTTCACCTCCATCAGTGGCTATGCCCACAGGAGAGTTATTAGCCAATCAGTTAGTCAGGCTTCCCCCTCTTTACCCTGCCCCAGACTGTTCCTCTTCCTTTCCATACTCCTTGTCTCTGAGTAAAGAGGCTTCCCATGTGGCGCTAGTGGTAAAGAACCTGCCTGCCAGTGCAGGAGATGTAAGAGACATGGGTTTAATCTCTGGGTTAGGAAGACCCCCTGGAGGAGAGCATGGCGAGTCACTCCAATATTCTTGCCTGGAGAATCCAATGGACAGAGGAGCCGGCTGGCTACAGTCCACAGGGCCGCAAAGAGGCAGACGTGACTGAAGCAACCTTAGCACAGCACACACATGCCCGAGTTGCATCAAGACATCTGGAAAACTGACTACTTTCCTTGTGACTTGTGTGTCTATTTATTACTAAGCTGCTTCATTTTCTTCTTCCATCTGACTTGACCTCCTCACCATCTCCTCAGTGCAGTTTCTCTAATTCAGATTCAGCATGCTTTGTTTTCTTTAAAACAGCTTGGTATGCCACCTATCTTCCTTGACTCTGCTTCCTAGTCCCTAATCCCTTTCTTTCAACTCCAGTTCCCATGGCTAATTTCCAGTTCTTGCAAAAAAGAATCAGGTTGGTCCAGCTCAGCCTTTCACCAGCTAACCTCATGTGTGTCTCACCAGCTTTTAGACTGTTGGTCTTGGGCTCTCAATGTTACACTGCTATGGCTGAGTCTTAGGCTCGTGTGATTTACAGTTGGCTGCCTAAAGGCCAAGGGAAAGGATTAACTGTCTAGGAGAATATATGTATATGGGAAGCCCTATGATTTTCAAATATAAGAATTACCCACTCTGGGATAGAAAACAAGTATGTCTAACTTATGAGAGAGTATATATAAATGAATATAGATGCTTTCTGTTCTTCTACAAAAATAAAACTCAGTAACTTTCTCTTAAATTCACTAATTGAAACATTTCACAACTCTCCAATGAGTACCAATTAGTAATATATTTTTTTAATTTTTATTTTTACTTTATTTTCTTTACAGTACTGTATTGGTTTTGCCATACATTGACATGAATCTGCCACGGGTGTACATGAGTTCCCAATCCTGAGCCCCCTTCCCACCTCCCACCCCATATCATCTCTCTGGATCATCCCCATGCACCAGCCCCAAGCATCCTGTATCCTGTATCTAAGATAGACTGGCGATTTGTTTCTTACATGATAGTATACATTTTTCAATGCCATTCTCCCAAATCATCCCACCCTCTCCCTCTCCCTCAGAGTCCAAAAGTCCGTTCTATTATTTTTTCTAATATTTTTATATCTTTAGGAGCTCAGTTGTTTTCCTGCTGCTGCTAAGTCGCTTCAGTAGTGTCTGACTCTGTGCAACCCCATAGACAGCAGCCCACTAGGTTCTACCGTCTCTGGGATTCTCCAGGCAAGAACACTGGAGTGGGTTGCCATTTCCTTCTCCAATGCATGAAAGTGAAAAGTGAAAGTGAAGTTGCTCAGTCGTGTCCGACTCTTAGCGACCCCATGGACTACAGCCTACCAGGCTCCTCCATCCATGGGATTTTCCAGGCAAGAGCACTGGAGTGGGGTGCCATTGTTTTAACCACTCATATTCTTCAATATAGGACTCCATTTTTTTGCTGCTTTCCTCTAATTTTTCTATGTAAAGGCTCACTTTTTTCTTTTCTTACCTGTGTCAAGTTCTTTTAGGGGGTTGAAAAATGTTATAGGCTAAATCATGTATCCCCTTCTCCAGATTCATATGTTGAAGCCCCAACACCCAATTTGATATTTGGAGATGGGGCCTTTAGGGAGGTGATTAGATTAAATGAGGTCTTATGGAGCTCTAATCTGATAGACTGGTGTCCTTATTAGAATAGGAACAAACACCAGTGCCGTCTTTCTTTCCTCATGCACACACAGAGGAGAAAACCAATGAAGACAGAGCAAGAAGATAGTTATCCACAAGTAAGAGAAGTCTCACCAGAAACCAACCCCGATGGCACCTTGATCATGGACTTCTAGTCTCTGGAACTGTGATAAATAAATATCTGTTGTTGAAGTCAGTGTGTGATTTTCTTGTGACAGCCCTAGCAGACTAATACACAAAGTAAAGCAAATGTTTATGTGTTCGATCCTACTTGCCTCTAACGCTGAGCTCAGTTTTATTTTTGTCCTGGCACTATGAACTGAGCTTATTTAAGCATTTATTTACATACTTATTGGCCATTTCCTTTGCTCCTTTACCATGTAAACTCCATGAGGAGAGCACTTGCCTGTCTTGGTTGCTGCTCTGCTCCTAGGCACACAGCAAACAAATAAGTATTTACTGAGTGAATGCATTAATGATGAAATCATTTTGGTACACTTTTATGAATGAGAACATGGGAGATTTTTTTCTTTTAAACTTTTTGTTTTGTATTGGGGTATAGCTGATTAACTATGTGATAGTTTTAGGTGAACAGCGAAGGGACTCAGCCATATATATACATGTATCTATTCTCCCCCAAACTCCCTTCCCATCTAGGCTGCCACATAACGTTGAGCAGAGTTCCCTGTGCTATAAAGTGAGTAGGTCCTTGTTGGTTATCTGTTTTAAATATAGCAGGTTGTACCTGCCCATCCCAGATTCCCTAACTACCCCTCTCCCCCCCAACAACTGGCAACCATAAATTTAGAGAATGTGGGAGATTTTTTTCTTCAAATATTAATATTTGGCCCAACTGATCATTCTTTTCCTTGTAATGCTGTCTACATTTGGTTCTGAGGAAACCATATGCTCCTGATTTTCTATTTTACCTGAAGCTGTGCTCCATCCCTTTTCCTTTTACTAACTCCTCTTATTTCTGGATGTAAAGATTGGTACTTCAGGTCTCAGTCCTTCTGCTCATCTCTTCTGATGGAAGATGCCATACTGAATAGTGATTAAAGCACAGATTCTTGAACCAGATTGCCTGGGTTCAGATTCTGACTCTACCCCTAAAACAGAAGAGGCATAAGTTTAGGCAAGTAAATTCACTTCTCTGGACTTCACTATCCTTATTTGTGAAATGCCGGTTGTAGGTATTCAAAGTATTGTGGCAAGAGTTAAATGTGTAAGACTTTTAGATGGTGCCTGGCATATTTGTCATTTACAATCTCGAGGTGATTTTATCTAATCCCATGACTGTAATAGCCCTGAACAATGTCTGTGCTATAGGCTCATAAAACCTCGTAATCTAACTGTGGAGGCAGGATTCTAAGGTGGCCCTAGGATTCCAGTACCCTGGTGTCTCCTCCTGTGAACATAGGGTGATATCACTCCTGTTGGGATACTAAGCAGTCAACTTTGAGATCATCAGACGGTGGATCATCTTAAGTGGGCCTGACCTAATCAGGAGAGCTTTTTAAGGAAGGTGAAGCATCATAGAGGTAGGCTTTTGCTGGTCTGGAAGAAAGCAGCCAGTGACGGTGCAGACCGCCCACAGGAGCCAGGCAGTGAGGACTGAGAGCAGCCGCAGGGGGCTGAGAGCCAGCGAGAAAACCGGGCCTCGGTCCTACAGCTGCAAGGAAATGGATTCAGCCAACAACCAGTGAGCTTGGAAGAGGCTCCCGAGTGTCAGATGAGAATCACAGCCCTGGCCGCCACCTTGACTTCATCCTGGTGAGCCCCCGAGCAAATGACCCAGCTCAGTCGGCCCCAGAATTCTGATGTACAGAAACTGAGAGATAATAAGTGGATGTTCTAAGCTGCTAAATATGTGGTACTCTGTTACGCTCAACAGGAAATGCATATACCAACTGCCAAGTTTACTTCTCTACATCAGCGTGGAGGAAGAATCTCACACTTTACACGTCCAAAAGGAGCTCTGGATTTCTTTCCACCCTCCTACACTTTTTCCTCTTTGCCATAAGCTGCTCAGGCCTAAAAACTAGCAGGAATCTTGAAGCCACTCCTTCCCTCAGAACCCACCTACAATTCATTAGCATGTGAGCATATGGATGTGAGAGTTGGACCATAAAGAAGGCTGAGTGCTGAAGAATCGATGCTTTTAAACTGTGGTGCTGAAAAACACTCTTGAGAGTCCCTTGGACAGCAAGGAGATCAACCAGTCAATCTTAAGAGAAATCTACCCTGAATACTTATTGGAAGGACTGATGCTGAAGCGGAAGCTCCAGTATTTTGGTCACCTGATGTAAACAGCTAACTCATTGGAAAAGTCCCTCATGCTGGGAAAGATTGAGGGCAGAAGGAGAATGGGGCATCAGAGGATGAGATAGCTGGATGGCATCACTGATGCAAAGGAGGTGAACTTGGGCAAACTTGGGGAGATGGTGAGGGACGAGGAGGCCTGCTATGCTGTGGTCCATGGGGGTCACAAAGAGTCGGACACGTCTGGGTGGCTGAACGACATCTCCAGGTCAAGAAGTTGTTCAGAAACAGGGCCTACACATATTTAATAAGGGAAAAAATAGTTTTTTTAAATTTTAAAATATTGGAACAAAGAAAGTGAGAAACAGTTAAAAGATAAACTATGTATTAGAAGATATTTTCAACATATATAATAAGCAAAGGACTAGAATCCAGGTTACAAAAGAATTCCCATACATATGGGGCATGACTAAGTGACTGAACAATAAGATCACTCATCAAAATGAACTCTGCATCTGACAGCTTCTCTTCACCTCCGTTACAGTCATCTCAGCCCAAGTCACCTCCACCTCCTGCCTAGAGCCCTGCAACAGCAACTGACTCCTTTCCGCATTCATGCAGTAACTCCATCACTGCAGTTATAGTGAGTGACTGAATGTACATCAGGCTATGTTACTCTGTGCAGGATACGCCAATGACTTTTCACGATGCTCAAAATAAAATCCAGGCTCCTTGTTATGACCTCAAGGCCCTGCAGGATTTGGTCCCTGGCTACTTCTCGGATCTCACTTCCTGGCACTAGTTCCCTCATTGTGCTCCAGCTGCACTGGCCTTTCTGCTTTTCCTTCATGATGCCAAGTGAGGTTGTATTCTACAACCTGTAGAATTGGTTTTCCCATTCCCTGGAACATTCTGCCCCATGTCTTGCATGACTCCTTCCCTTGCTTCATGAAGGTTTCTGACCAAATGTTACCTCTTCAGCAGCCTTCCCTGATTGTCCATCCTAATGAGCTGAGCCCTCCACCTCCCACCACTGCCTGTTTGTCTTTATCTCACTTCACACTCCTGCCGTGGGTGCACAGGCCATGGTCTCTATTTGTTAGTTTACTTATCGCCTGTCTCCACTCTTAGAGTATAATAAGTAGTGGACAAGGACTTTGACTTATCACTCAATCCTTAGGCCTTGTAACAGTGTCTGGCATTTAAATCACCTTTATTGAATTAACAATATAGAGAAATATTTGAAAAGTTTACATTCAAAGCATAATTGAATCTTCTGTCTTTTCTAAGAAAATCCTCATCGTGACACCTGTTAAAAATAGGAATTGAGAAAACATGCATTTTTGTATTAAGAAATATTTGTGCTATCAAATTTTATGGTATTTTAGAGAAGTTTAAAAAATCCTAATGATATTGTCAGTGCCATTTTTGCTGATGTAAGGTTATGGGGCTTGAACTCTAAGGCATAACATTATTCTTATGATATTCTCTTCTTCTCTCTCTCTTTCTCTTTTTTTTTTCTTTTTTGGCAGGCAATAAGTGATTTTGGTTATCCAAATGCTGAAATCTAAATTCTAGCCCAGATCAAGGAAGACATGAAAATGGGGCTGTAATGAGACCATGTCCTAGGTCAAATACAAACCTCCTTAGTAATCAATGGCAAACAGAGCTAGAAAATATCCAAAATATATGTGACATGGAAAATAGGGCTGTTTAGAGCTCATCTCATATTTTAGATATCTAAAGGGAGCAGAAGTTCAAAGTTTCAGCACAACAAATAGATGCCATTACAATGAAGTTTAAGATGTTGGAAAGTTCTTCCCAGTATAAAAAGAGCTTAAGTGATCCAAGATGTATCAGTTTTTAAGGCCAGATTTCCAGGTTTACAATTATCATTTCACATGTAGAGGCGTATTCATCCCCTTTCTTTCTTTTCAAAATGAAACTTATTTTAAAGACATTGGTCAATAGTCTCCACCAGGCTAATAATGAGTTAGCTTCCCACAACGTAGAAAGTGGCATATTGATTGTGAAGGAAGTCAAGACAATGTGGGCACTTTTTTCCAACTGACATTTTAGGTTTCTACTGATTCAAAATGCTCATCTCTCTCAAATAATGCACTCATTTCTTTTCTCCCAGCAGGTCATCTTGTCAACTTGAGGCTTTGTAAACAACATAAATATCTTTGGATTTATAAAAGAAATGTTTACTGTAATTTAACATGGCTTAATCAAGCAAGTCAAATTCAAATGCCTTCCAAATTATCTTCCAAACAAAATAAAATGCAATGTAAAATAGTTTTTAAGCTTTAACATAGATATGAAAATATTTACTGTTTACTAAAAAGGGCCTTTTTCTGAACCCTAGTCAAGTATGGAAGTATGCTGTGAATTAAAAATCTGATCTGATAAAATGACACATAAATATTTTAGCAGGAATTTTGGTCCTAATGCCCAGGAGATGGTTGTAAATCTGCCTGTAATACAAAGCTCTCTCTCTCTTTTGACAACTTCAGAGAGCCAACTATTTGGGTATTAAAAACTCCTGCCCAGATTACTGTTAATGCTAATCCTGGTGGAATTACTGCATAAGTATGATTTTATCCCTTTTATAATATCCTAGCTGTATGACTGTTACATTGCATGTCTTTACTCTGACTGGATTCTGGCTTCTTCCATCGTGCATATGGATAGAAATTATGGTCTGTTTCTCATGAAGGTGAGTTTAGTTCCAGTTGAATGTACGTTATAAAAGAATTATTTCTTTTTATTGAATGTCAATGTTATGCCCATGGCCTAAAAAAAAAAGAGAGAGAGAGAGAGAGAGGAAAAGAAACAAATCTTTAATTTTATTTAGACAGACTGCCTGATATTTTTAAGATTAAGAAAAAAAAATCACATTGACTAGAAATAGACTTGTTTGAAATAGTCAAAGCTTCAGTCAACAGAGAGGTTAAAGGACTAAGGGTGTCTGAGAACTTTCTAAATTGCACTAATCTCATACAATAGCAGTTGCTCCAGGAGGTGAAAGTGATATGGACTTCTAGGAGCTAACAGGTTGGGATGAAATGTTCATAAGTAGATCAATAGAAGATTATCAGTGATTTTCCCCTCATCACCTTCCCACCCTACAAATTTCATGGATGAATAAAGAGCTATTCATTGCTCTTTCTTACTTTTTGTAACAAAATCTGCCCAAATTAGGTTACAGTTTACTCTGCAAGTTTATGGCAATAAAATATGTTCAGATATGAGATACAGCCCCAATAACCCATGGTGTTCAAATGAATCACTGGATTAAAATGGTTCAGAACTCAGTGCTGTTTTCTCATTCATCTTCATACCACTCCTGTGGGTGGAAGCTGTGATCACTATTTGATAAATATAGGCACTGATGCAAGAGGAGAGCCAAGGACTTTCAAAATATCACCAAAGAGATCCAGGTAGGAAAATGGAAGCAGAATTCAGATTCATGGACTCCTTGTATATTGCTAGGCCCACAGTGGCACAAGCCATTGAACTTCACAGTTAAAGGAAAATATCTTTTATAGTACAAACTAGAGGTTACCAGTGGAGAGAGGAAAAAGGGGAAGGGCAAGATAGGGGTAGAGGACTAAAGTACAAACTATGATGTATAGAATAAGTAAGCTACAAGGCTATTCGGGACAGTACAAGTAATATAGCCAATATGGTATATAACTATAAATGAGCTCAACTTTAAAAAATTGTGAATTACCATGTTATATGCCTGAAACATGTAATATGGTACATCAGTTTTACTTCAATTTAAAAAGTTATCATGGATGATTCCTTAGGACCTACTTTTCTCAATTAAACTTTCAATATGAGTTCAACAGCAGAACAAAAGAAAAAGGAAAGTATCTTTATTTACTGGAATAAAGAACAGGCACCTTGGGCTTATGTTGGCCTCTTTTATGAGAAGGATTTTTTTTTCTTTATTTTTTACAGGAGAGGACCTTAAACGTCTTTATGGAATTTGCTCTTTAATTATGTAAAATGTTATTTTTATAATTAAAATTTGCAAGTTGGGCAATTTAGGAAATTTATATTGTTAAAGTGCCACTCTCTGCACTGTGATTACCCAGGCCCTCATCATCACACCTGGTGACCAATTCCACTGAATTCAGCACACACAATATACTCAGAGCTTCTCCAATAATTCATCTTAAATCATTTCTCAGTTCAAGACATTTTGATGATGCTTTATTGCAAAATGCCACATCTTAACTAACAAACTTGGCCATAAGGACACTCCACTAACTCTCCTTCTCCACCCATACCTCTCATTCATTCATTCATTCAATGAATATTCATCGGGTATCTATGCATATGAGGCACTGTTTTACACCCTGGTTATCCACTCGTGTAATCCATGCCTTTCATCCATCTGTAGAGGAACTCACACTTTTGAAAAGGGAAACTAAACAATGATTAATAATGGAACAAATGAAATTAATGAGAGAGCTGTGTCTATATAAATATAATAAATGATGACCTTGAAGAAAATTTATAAAATTAAAGGTAAGAAGGATTTGGAAAAAAAAGATTTAGGCTTGTTTGTTATAGGAAAGTATCACAGTATTGCTGAAGCTGAAGTTCCAATATTTTGGTCACCTGATGCGAAGAGCTGACTCTTTGGAAAAGACTCTGATGCTGGGAAAGATTAAAGGCAGGAAGAGAAGGGGATGACAGAGGATGAGATGGTTGGTTTGTATCACCGATTCAATGGATGTGAGTTTGAGAAAACTCAGGGAGAAGGTGACTGATGGGGGGAAACCAGTGTGCTGCAGTCCATGGGGTCGCAAAGAGTCGCAAAGAGACTAAAGAACAAATGGTAAGCAACTCTACTAGAATGGGAAATGGGTTAAATAATTATAGTCCATTCGTAGATTAGAATACAAGGCAATTTGAAATATGCTACTCCTGACCTCTTTACAGTCTCTCGAGGAGTGAAATGGAATCTTCCTCCACCCCTGCCATCAGTTTCTCCACCACACGCACTACCTGGAGTGTTTGATGGCGGATTTCTATGGGACTTCTTCCTGTGTGGTAAAGCCTTTCACAATGCACCCACTTTGCATTCCTTGCCCATGAGCTTTCTGGGAGTTGTAGTCTTTGGTTGAACTTAAGGGGAACCATTCTCCCTCCCACAAAAAATAATAATCACTTCAAATAAGGATAGTTCCTCAGTTTTGTGTTTGAATTGGCTGAAAAACAGAAAAACGATTCTCCTGTGGACTCCTAGGTAGGCATGATCATTCTTCTATCCAGCCCCATCACTTTTCTCTTAAGTGGAAATTCTTTTCAAATTCTGGCAACAACTAGTAGTACTGTTTTTCACTATAGTTGTTGGTTTTCATCTTTCTTTTCCCTTCCTTCTGAATCATCATAGGTATTTTAGAGGGAAGTTTAGAAAAGCTTTTTCAGGGACCTATGCCAGCAATATTTAAAGACCATTGTTTTATTTGGCTTGTACGATTTTTTAAAATTCCTTCAGGCTGGACATCAATTCTCCATTTTGTCATAGTTTTTACCACTTCCTATGATCTAAATTTGACTTACTCACTTATTTAAATTACTTTCCTGGCCACTGAAGCTGTCAGTGTTTGCTCTGTTTCATAGGCATAACAAAGATGGGGGGAAAATCACCTGGGCAGGTGTTAAATTGGTAGAAGGGATTTCTAACATTTCCAACTTAGAAATCAGTAGGAACCAACAACAGTAAATTCATACAGGGGAATTCTTAATGGACCCTAGTATTTTTCATTCATTCCTAGATACAGGGAGAGAACTTCTTTAGTACTTATAAAGATTGTCTTTAGTCTTTCAGTGGAAGAAAGGAATGTGAGGCCTAACAAAATCGATGTATGAAAGAACTAGGAAATGCAAGCTATAAGGAGTGACATGTAGTGGGAATCTTGCCAAGTAATAAAACATTTGCCTTTCAAGCCAGGCACTGCGCCCAAATCAACTAGCTGAATCCTTCATGGTTCAGATCCTCTTCATTTTCTCTCTAGCTCTCCATCTTGCTAGTCAACTCTGATGTTTTCCAAACATTTAGAAACTGAATGTAATCCCAGAAAGTG
Organism: Aepyceros melampus; assembly: GCA_006408695.1. NCBI lineage: Eukaryota > Metazoa > Chordata > Mammalia > Artiodactyla > Bovidae > Aepyceros > Aepyceros melampus. The sequence continues at coordinate 405,855 of SJXQ01004350.1, read as the reverse complement.
AGGGATTTCCTCTGGGCAGCCACCCTGATCTTGGAAAGAAACAAGATTTCAGATTCCACACCCTCTTCCTGGAAAGCCCATTTCAGATTCCTTTCTGATAGCCTAGGGGAATGCGGATGACATTAGAAAAGACCTCAACCTTTAGTGGAATCCCAAACAGTGAACCCTTCTGGTCTCATTTGGGAGAACTCATTAGATTGGAATATTTGGGGAGATATCAAAAAATCTATTATCTATGTTGATTAGATAATCCATTTTTATCCAAATCATGCATGCCCTTTGTTTCAAAAATATTAAAACAGAGAAGGGAGATTATGAGACATTGCTAAAAAACACAAAAATTGGGATTTGTAGGTGTTAAAGTAGGACCTGGGAATATGAACTTTTAACAAGCAGAAAGTTCATAAACCACACACCTTGAGAAAAACTCGCTCAGATGTGTCCGATTCTTTACTACCCTGTGGAGTCCACCTCTTTGCAACGCCATGGACTGTAGGCTGCCACACTCCTCTGTCCATGAGATTTTTCCAGGCAAGAATACTGGAGTGGGTTGCCATTTCCTTCTCCAGGGGATCTTCCCAACCCAGGGATCAAACCCAGCTCTCCCACATTGCAGGCAGATGCTTTAACCTCTGAGCTACCACTAAGACTTCACTCAATCTGAAATAGATCTTTAAATTTCTACTGTGAACATTTTTTGCCATCTTTTTTTTTTAATTGAAGTACAGTTGACTTACAATATTGTATTAGTTTTTTTGATTTTTTTTCTTTTTCTTTTTAATTTATTTTTTTACTTTACAATACTGTATTGGTTTTGTCATACATTGACATTAATCTGCCACAGGTGTACATGATTTCCCAACCCTGAACCCCCCTCCCACCACCCTCCCCATATCATCTCTCTGAGTCATCCCAGTGCACCAGCCCCAAGCATCCTGTGTCCTATATCGAACCTAGACTAGCGATTCATTTTTTACATGATAGTATACATGTTTCAATGCCATCTTTCAGATCATCCCATCTTCTCCCTCTCCCTCTTCCACAGGATCCAAAAGTCTGTTATTTACATCTGTGTCTCTTTTGCTGTCTCACATACAGGGTTATCATTACCATCTTTCTAAATTCCATATATATGTGTTAGTATACTGTATTGGTGTTTTTCTTTCTGGCTTATTTCACTCTGTATAATTGGCTCCAGTTTTATCTCCCTAATTAGAACTGATTCAAATGTATTATTTTTAATGGCTGAGTAATACTCCATTGTGTATATGTACCACAGCTTTCTTATCTATTCGTCTGCTAATGGACATCTAGGTTGCTTCCATGTCCTGGCTATTATAAACAATGCTGTGATGAACATTGGGGTACACGTGTCTCTTTCAATTCTGGTTTCCTCAGTGTATATGCCCAGCAGTGGGATTGCTGGGTTGTATGGCAGTTCTATTTCCAGTTTTTTAAGGAATCTCCACACTGTTCTCCATAGTGGCTATACTAGTTTGCATTCCCACCAACAGTTAAGAGGGTTCCCTTTTCTCCATACCCTCTCCAGCATTTATTGCTTGTAGACTTTTGGATCGCAGCCATTCTGACTGGTGTGAAATGGTACCTCTGTGTTAGTTTTGGTTGTACAGCAAAGTGATTCTGTTATGCATATGTTGTTGTTATTCAGTCTTCAGTCACTTAGTCCTGTGCCACTCTTTCGACCTCATGTACCGTAGCATGCCAGTCTCCTCTGTCCTCCACTATCTCCCAGACTTTGCTCAGATTTACGCCCATTGAGTTGGTGATGCTATCTAACCATCTCATCCTCTCATACCCCCTTCTCCTTTTGCCTTCAATCTTTCCCGGCATCAAGGTCTTTTCCAGTGAGTTGGCTCTTTGCATCATGTGGCCAAAGTATTAGAGCTTCAGCTTCAGTAACAGTTCTTCCAATGAATATTCAGGGTTGATTTCCTTTAGGATTGACTATATATATTCTTTTCCAGATACTTTTCTCATATAGGTTACTGTAAAATATTGAGTATATTCCTTGTGCTATACAATAGGTCCTTGATGGTTATTTATTTTATATATAAAATCATCTTTATTCATTCATCTAAGGACATTTAGGTTGCTTCCATCCACTGTGAACTTTCAATTATTCTTGACTATGATGAAACTGGGTAACATAAATCTTCTAATAATTCATAACTCCAATTTTAGCTATTGCTTCCAACGTGTTTCCAAATCTCCATACCCTAACAGAGTTCTTCACTTGAACAAAGAAGAGAAGCAAATGTCGATCATCTGTTCAACTGGCTACTCAATTCATGTTCACTATGGAGATCATTAGAGTTCTTTGGATGTTAAAGTTTCAAGAGCACACAGTATCACAGAGGGGAAAAATCAGTTCACTGAAATGTGACTTAACTACAGATCTCATGAATGGAAAAAGAACACAAAGTAAACTGAGAATGTGAGTTTATCTGTTACAAAATTAGAAAAATAACAGCAAGAAATATATGACCGCTAATGAAATTAAAGGGATACAGTGGATATATAAAATCATTTATAGAAATATAAACATACAGTTGCCAAATTGACAATTGTACTTTAGGATCACATACTTACATTTTTGTGAAACTTGTATACTAGTCTATGCTAAATAAAACTGCATCCTAAATGTATTATTAAGATAATATAAACATTATCTTTATCAGAGTCAATAAGGGCTAGAGTTTTGAATATATGTGATGTTAATATGGAGTGGGTTATAACTAACAGGAATTTCTTTGGAGGTTTTGTTCAGTTTGTGTATTAATTTTGTTCTAGGTCTTAAGAACTGAGTTCAAGAAGAAAATAAACTCCTGTTAAAATATATGTGGATATATTTAGGAAAGTGCCAATGTTACATAAATGAACAAATTCCTGAAATAATTCGCAACTTTTACTCTTTTGTAAGTATCCCTATAAGCCTCATTTTCTCAAATAAGTCTAGAATTCACTTAAGATGACTTGCTAGTAAGGAGCTTTATAATCTCTGATAAGACTGTTGCAGACTTTGAAAAATTCCAAACATGGCTCCATCAATGACTAAAGTAAAGTGCCCTTGTTTGCACAGCCAACACCATAATTTGCACATGTACCTGGATGAATACATTCAGGTACTCTAAGGAATAGTATCCAAGGCACAGGAATTTCAGAAGGTGCTGTTTGCTCTGTATATTTGCTCACAAATTTCTTTTTTTTTTTTTCTAATGCTTTTGAAAGGATGGAATCAAGTACAAATAGCACTTACTCTCAAAGTAAAGTTTTACATATTATAGTTAAATAAATTAAGATTGGCAATTTACTGCTAATGTGTTCCTTCCCTAGATGTTAATGTCATTTTCACCTAATAGCACGAAGAGAAAGGCTCAAAAGCAAAAATGAAATCTAGTCTGTCCTCTACCCCCTTCTCCCCAGCATAAAGGCACTTAAAAATTTAGAGTCCTCACATTTCTGTGATTTACTTTCTAGTTCATTTACTTTCTTACACAACTAAAGGATTGCAGCTCGACTTTATCTTCTAAAGTTTAGCAACTTCTGAGTTCGTGTGCTTCTCTCTCCACTTCTGCTTCCCTCCATCCCTTTCTTCAGTGAGGACAGATAGGCACTACTACATGCCAGGTCCTCTTCTGGGCACTGGCTGGGGATGCAAGGAGAGAGGACACAGTTCTTACTCTCGGAGGCTAACAGCCTAGTTAGGGGTCAGAGAAGTATACAACCACTGCAATAATGTGTGGGATCCACACAAGACAGGGGCCGCGTAGGAGGAGGAGAGCTGGTTGAGTGGAAACACCTGGCTAAATGCCTAACCTAGTCCTGGGAGAAGGAAGGCCAATTAAAGTTTCTTGGAGACTCTTCTTAGGTCATTGTCAATTTTGGACCACTTCTGACTTTCAGCTCCAAATGGAATCAGTATTCCTTGCTTTTTATGACAATATGTATTTTTTTTTTTAATATTCCCTTGACTTTCTGAAGGGGTTTTTCATATATTCCAGCCACCATTCAATTGGCCAATTTTAACCTATTCATCTTTAACAGCTGTGTGTTGTACCATTGAGATGTGAGGATTTCTCTGTTACAACAGTTACTATTACCCATCCCTTGATCCTGATTCATGACAGCTGTGGGATTCCCATGTATACCTCTGAGGCTGAATGTCGTGGAAAGCCCAGATGAGGCCTGGGAAGAGGCCTATTCCTTCCCTCCATTACCTGCCATGGATCAAGGTAACAACTTGCATTTCTTACTTACCTTTCCTTCTCCAAACTTCGTTCTAAATTTCTTCCTGGGTCCCATCTTTACGTCTTGTTTTTGAAAAGTTTAAATATGCAATTTAAAGAGGAAAAAACATGGTCAAGAAATTTTGCTACAGGAAGTAGACACTCTGAATCCCAACAATAATTTCCTCTATCAAGTATATTAGTGTATCATGTTCTACTAAGAACTGTGCTGAAAAACCCAAGGGCATATGTGATAAAATTAGATGAGGCAGGATAAAAAAGAACGCTGGATCTTTTCTGAATTTTGTCAAGGCCTGTAGTACTTTGTCTATGTAGCTAGTTTGATTTCTGTCCTTTTTTCCCCATATGGGCACTGTAATTTATCAGGTTTCATGACTGCCTGCAAGTTGAGAGCCAAAACTGTGGCTATAGCTCTTTACGGAATGTGCATTTGTATTAACTTCATCCTTGGTTCCATTTTAAGGCCATATCCTTGTTTTTCTTTCTCATCTATTTCTTTTCCAAGTGGAAATATCTTTATTATTTTATTTAATTATGAAGTTAATTCATGCTCTAAGTAACAGTACTCAAACAGTGTTGAAAAACAGAGTAGAACCTGAACTATGCCAATAATCCCACCCTGACCCTCATCCCCTGAGAATGTGAATGTTCTCACCTACCTTTAATTAGATATCTTGACATATTTTTTAAACATGTATCTTTACAAGCTGGCTTAAATTCTCCTGGAACATAGCAGTGTACCACTAAATAATGATTTAAAGTGTTTTTAATAGTGCTTCACAATTTACAAAGCACTTTCACAAGCTTTAGCTCATTTAATCTTTAAGCAAAGATCAGTATCTTCTAAAACATGTTCATTTTATCGTTGCCAAAAATCTCTTTGATTTGGCTGAATTTCATTTTCCTGCCAATACTTTTCTTTTGCCAGTGTATTCAGTTCAGATAAAACTATAAGCCATACTTCAAATTTTATGTTCACATTCTTCCCAGTGGATACTGAGATCCTTGTTAGTTGAATCTTAGAATAGGAAGAGCAACAGGTAAGGCTGCTGGAGCAGTTAGAACAGGGAGAAATGTCTGTCAGTAATTATGGGGTCACAGAGAGAGTTAGACACGACTAAGTGAATACACACACACGACTGAGAGTGAAAAGGCACAGTTGCTTTCAAATTCATATTGCCTTTTGTTTTATTCCAATTCTAAGAAAATTATTTTGCTAGAAATTATTTTGCTAATTCGTTAGTGAGAAGCAAACACAATTCTTTGTTTTTGTGTATTCTCATTAAACGGAGGTATAACTTACACGCTGCCTGCTATACATGCGTCTAGTTAAACTGAGGATAACTTACTTCAAAAGAAAGAGGTCCATTTTCCTTTAGTTTAGACACTGATTTCAAGTTAAAAGCAAAAGATGATTATAATAAGCAGAAACTCTTAATACCAAGTCATAGGCAATGGCTGAAAAGTGGAATGTTGCTTAGTACATCAGTGACATTGCTTTGCTTTTGTTGTGTTTGCTAAGGTGCTCTTGTAAGACAAAAAAAAAAAAAAAACAAACCCCAGCACCTGGGACTTATTTTGGAGGTCTTGTGACACCATCAACGCACGTCAGATGCTGGGTTTGAAAGGAGTACTGTATTTTATTTACCATCTTTCTCACATGTCCGGTGTGCATGGAAGTAGAACATGGACGGCTGCTGGGCTAGATGATGTTGCAATGAAGCAAAATACACCAAAACACACAGACGGCTTGAATTTTTCAAAAGGCAACTTTTATATGTCGGGCAAACTGCTATAACAAAATGCTGAGTTGGTTGACTTGACAGTTCAGTTCAGTCGCTCAGTGTGTTCGACTGCGACCCCATGAATCGCAGCACGCCAGGCCTCCCTGTCCATCACCAACTCCCGGAGTTCACTCAGACTCGCGCCCATCGAGTCCGTGATGCCGTCCAGCCATCTCATCCTCTGTTGTCCCCTTCTCCTCCTGCCCCCAATCCCTCCCAGCATCAGGGTCTATCCTTTCATTCTTTCTGAAGTTATTTCTCCACTGATCTCCAGTAGCATATTGGACACCTACTGACCTGGGGAGTTCCTCTTTCAGTATCCTATCATTTTGCCTTTTCATACTGTTCATGGGGTTCTCAAGGCAAGAATACTGAAGTGGTTTGCCATTCCCTTCTCCAGTGGACCACATTCTGTCAGACCTCTCCACCATGACCTGCCCTTCTTGGGTTGCCCTGAAGGCATGGCTTGGTTTCATTGAGTTAAACAACTACCTACTAAACCACTGGGGGTTTCCCTGGTGTCTCAAATAGCAAAGAATCTGCCTGCAGTATGGGAGACCCAGGTTCTATCTCTGGGTCAGGAAGATCCCCTGGAGAAGGGAATGGTAACTCAGTAATCTTGCCTGGAGAATTCTTGCCTGGACAGACGAACCTGGCAGGTTACAGTCCATGGGGTTGCAAAGAGTGGGACACAACTGAGCGAGTAACGCAACACTTACTAACCACTGGTGCTTTCTATATGATAGCGGAAGTTGCATCTCAAAGTGTGCTGTGTCAGGACTTCAGAGAAATAAGATTCTGCTCATTGACATACTCTGACAGGGGCTTCGGGAAGCTAGTCATAAATGCAGAATCAGTGTATGTCCTTGCAGTTCCCACTCTGGGGTTTGCATTAAAATAAGTGTTTAATGCAATAAGTTGCATTAAAAGAAGTTCATCAAACATTTATTGAGTGCCTGCTGTGTGGTAGGAATTAAGGATACAAAAATGACTGTGATAGGATATGCTTTCAAAGGGCTTAAGAAAAAAATGGAGAATAGATATTTGGGGGATGGAAATTTCTTTCATCAATGTATTTTGCAACTTTAATTATGAATTTTGACAGAACAAAGGTCACATATTTTACTTCTTTTACATATTTTCATAATGGCTTGTACAAAACAGAAACTGAATATCGTTGTTGACAGACTAGCGGATTTACGGAAAAACTGTTGCCAAGTTCAGGTAAACAGTATCTGAATTCTCCAGAGAAGATGAATGGAATGAAAATGTGTGTTTCTATATGCAACTTCTTGATTTCTTTATAATCTCTGTTGTCCTTTGCTGTGTTATTTTGGACAAATCCTTCAACATGGAGAAAGAATGACAATTTTGTGAAAAGGCTATTATTATATAAGATTTTCTGTGTGATAAAACCACACCCAATGGGCCTCACCCAGAGGAGCTTATATATGTTATTAGACGCAGGAATGTTAAGTGTGTTAGATTTGGTCCCTGTTGGGCAGTCATATGACGCAAACGGTGACTCTGAAATGAAGCCATAATATATGGTTTAACCTCTTAACAGTTTGTGATGTCATTTTTTATGTGGTAAGAAAAACAAATGCTGTCACATTTTATATTTGAGACTCCTGCAAGCCAACATCAAGAGATTAAGTATGAGCATTACCAACACAGTATCATGAATGCAGTCATATGGATGCCAGAAAATCGTTGGGACCACAAACACTCCCCAGTAACTCAGTGTTATAGAACGGAAAGATAAGTCTGCTGATAAGTTATAACCCTCATGAGACACTGCGTTTTTCCCTTAGAAGGAAGCAGAAATAATCTTAAATATGTCGATTTGAATGTTAATTCATCTAACTCTAGTTCCAGCTAATCTTTATGCCTATAATTTAAAAACACAGAAATAGAGTAGCCAAAATTAAAAAAAAAAATCTGTGTGTTCATATAAAAGACAAAATGAGAACAGAGATGAAATTGGGGCAGAGTCAGTAAAACCGCTGCTTTCCAGTGTTTACTTTCTTGAAATATAGTTTTGAGTCATTTCTGTGAGATATAAACATACTACTTTATGTTTCCTATCATTTTTTTATTATGCAATAATTTAACAGTTTGTAATAGTTGAAGCCACATGTCTCTATGGACTGGAATATTGTTGAAACAGCTTCACTCAAGTGAGGAGACTTCTAGTATAATTCAGGTATGTATATTTTCCTTGAACCAAGTGTGTGACATTCAACTTGTCAAAAATGAACATTTTGCTTGACTGAACAGCTTTGCTCTGTGTTTTGCTTGTCTACCGAGGCAAATAAAGCCTGACAAGAAGAGCATTTCCAGCTAGTTAAAGACCAAGAGGGGAATGAATCAGGATTTGAGCCAGTTATCAGAAAATTCCTTTCTTGGTGAATATTTTATAATGTACATGATATACTAACAAGAAATAATTTAGATAAATCTTAACTGCAGGTGACAGAATGGGTGCCTCTTGATTCCTCCTGCTTCTAAGTATTTACTGAATTTCTTTTTATCATATACTTTTTATTATAAGAAGGTATATAATTTTTGTATTGTGGACTTTCTATATATACTGTTTGTTATTTTATTTCTGTTTCCTCCTAATTGGGGAAACTTCAAGGTGATGATGAGGAACTCAACTGGCTTGGTACCAAACTTCATTTTATTTTTTAAAAGCAGGAAGGGTTGTTGGAATGTTGTTGGAATGTTCAAGAATTATATGGCTTGTGGATCTTTATTTGGAGTTTGCCTAAAAATTTATATAAAGAGGCATTCTATTCCATTAGTGAATTTTGCCCATTCACTTAGTCAACCTGTCTTTTTCTTTTCTGAGTACCTGCTATGTTTTTAGGGCTTACATTGGTTCTGGGATAAAGGCAAATAGCGTATAAAGTTTTTCCTCAAGGACTTTCAGTTTGTGTCTCACTTGATGGCTAAGTTTCCAGGACAGCTGAAACTTAAATAATGAATAAACTAAAACTTAAATGATAAATAAACTGAAAGAGTTTATTCATTTATTAATTAAGTCAACAGATTTCAATTTTTGTCAGACATGATGTATTAGGAGCATTTGAACTGGATAAGCATTGGAATCACAGAGATGAACGCTTAGAATTTACCACCTAATAGAAGGAAAGACACATTTTGGTCAACTGATCACATTAGTAAAAGTACAGTTATAAATCAGAATAAATTTTATATGAAGAAAAATAATGCAGATACACGAGTGCATATAATTAAGGAATCCAACCCAGATACGGGAGGGACTTGCAATGAGTTATACTGGAGAAGGAGATTGGGAGGGAAGGGTACAGAACAAATGAAAGATGTATTCCTAGGAGCAGCACACCAATGTCTGAGGAACAGCCAAGAATGAAGGAATGATCCACCATTCCTTTGGTTTTACAAGGACAAGTAGGATAGAGGACCAATCAATGTTCCTTGGACACGACAGCATGACAGTAACTGGTGTCTGGAGCAGGTTCCATTTTTCTAGAGTGATTGGTGGTGAGTTCTGACTGGAATGGACCGATGATCAAAGAGGGAGAAAACTAGAAAGGGCATAAATGAAACCCACAAGAAGTACGGTTATAAAGCAAAGATCTGAGGTAGTTGAAGGAGAGCAATTCATTTCTTTGTTTATTTATGTATGGTACAGGCTGGACCAGGTTTGAGTATTGAAAAGTTGGAGACAGTGTACAGGGGGTTGCTGAACATACAGTAGAAAAGAGGAAACATCTGTAGTGAGTTTCCTCACTAGTTGAAGGTAAGGAGTGACTAGACCAGAGCCCTGTGGAGGGACTGACTAAGAGAAGAAATGAAAGGGTCTTGTGGGTGTAAGTACATTTGGTGGGAAAAGGTAAAAGTAGAAGTTGTTCCCATTCAACTCATGCAGTTTTCTCTGTTGGAGAAAGTTGGAGCTCTGCATTATCTTTAGAAAGGGAGGAGATAAAGGAGGAACTGAAGGTTTGGGGAATATTTGAAATAGTCATTGTAGGCAATGAAACAGAAAAAGAGTGAATGGACCAGGAGGATTGATGGGCAATGTTGAGGGCCCATTTGAGGTGGGTGAAGATGGTGCTCTGGTAACTAACATTTATCTGCTCTATTCTGTGGCTTTCCCCTGCATGCTGGGCTCCTGGAGGGCAGGACCAAGAAGCAAGGGTGTGTAGGGTGTTGAAAGAGTGTTATTGAAATGATGGGCCCCAGGAGTGGGGTTAGGAGGAAGTATGCTCGATACAAAGGTACAGAAGAAAAGACAGGGATGAAGAAAGGATTGGGACATAGTGAGGAGTCAGTGGAGTAGAAGTGCCCTGACATCAACAGGCAGACTCAGAGTCAAGCTTAGAATCAGGTATTCTAATATTCCAATAATGTTCCAATAAAATGATTCTTTAAGAGCTCTGACTTGTGATGCCAAAACACACCTGCTGCCAGCCTCCGATGAAAGGGCTTGTGGTCCAGAGCAGAGGCTCTGGAAAGACTAGGGCTGGAGTGAGATGAGGAACTATTGATGGTGGCTGGGGTCTTCTAATACTCCATGTGTATTCTAGTACCTGAAGAATGTGACATTTTTAGTTCCTGTGTTCCACTGAGGTCATTAAGTTGTTAAGGAAAAACATCTGTTTTAAAGCATCCTCCCTATATTTTATGCAGTATCAAGGAAACTTGATCTTCAATGAATACTGAGAATACTTTGTTCCATTCCATTCAGTTATTTCTTAAACTATCAATGTTTATTGATTGGAAAATAATCTAAGGACCTACAGATTTTTAAAAAACTTTTTGTTTCGGGGTATAGCCAACTAACAGACACTTGTGAGTTTCAGGTGAACAGGGAAAGGATTTAGCCATATATGTACATATATCCATTTTCTTCCAACTCCCCTCCCATCTAGGCGGCCACATAACACTGAGCAGAATTCCATGTGCCATACAGTAGGTCCCTGTTGGTTATCCATTTTAAATATAGCAATGTGTACATGTCCATCCCAAACTCCCTATCCCTTCCCCTGGTAAGATTTTTTGAGCAGGAATCAGTCAACAGAATCAGCCTGTTAACATTTGAATCTGGTCTCAAGGATCTGGACTTGGACCTCTGGTATGGTGGTGCTCTGAGTGTATATATCATCTACTCAGGTTATATAGAAAAATAATGCTTTCCTTCTCTATCTGGCTTTCTGAACATACTTTGTTCTCCAGGAGCTGGAATGCATCTCCAGTAATGGAAGCCTTTACTATCTCATGGCTGGTTTAAGGCAGCATCTTCTTATCTGGTCTCCCTCATTTTGGACTTTCTACCACCTTTCTACCCTATACTTTACTACCTTGTTATTTAATTTTAAATCTCTGATCCTTCTGTTACCTCCTTGTTCAAGGAATAGAAGCTCACCCCTCCCTCACCACATTAAGATAGGAATAAATTCAGCTGCCTCTTAAGTGACTTGCGCAAAGCCTCACTCTTTCTAACAGGGGAGAAAGACAATAACCAAGCAAACTAACAGAGGATGTGCTACATGTAACCACTTTAGTCTCTTTACCCATTTAAAAATAAAAATCTGGCTATGGAACTAGATGGCCAAGCTCGTTGGGGTTTAGGTATGTAGTTGGTTAGTTCAGTTCAGTCGCTCAGTCATGTCCGACTCTGTGACCCCATGGACTGTAGCACACCAGGCCTCCCTGTCCGTCACCAACTCCCGGAGTTCACTCAGACTCATGTCCATTGAGTCGGTGATGCCCTCTCATCCTCTGTTGTCCCATTCTCCTCCCACCTTCAATCTTTCCCAGCAACAGGGTCTTTTCAAATGAGTCAGTTCTTTGCATGAGGTGGCCAAAGTATTGGAGGTTCAGCTTCAGCATCAGTCCTTCCAACAAACATCCAGGACTGATCTCCTTTAGGATGGACTGGTTGGATCTCCTTGCTGTCCAAGGGATTCTCAAGAGTCTTCTCCAACAGCATAGTTCAAAAGCATCAATTATTCGGTGCTCAGTTTTTTTATAGTCCAATTCTCACATCCACACATGACTACTGGAAAAACCTAGCTTTGACTAGATGGACCTTTGTTGGCAAAGTAATGTCTCTGCTTTTTAATATGCTATTTAGGTTGGTCATAACTTTTCTTCTAAGGAGTAAGCATCTTTTAATTTCTATTTGGTTAGAAATTAATTTTAATCTAGTTGGCTAGAATTCCCTTCTAATCCTGAAGTTCAACAGAACTATATTACCTTCCAGGATCTGCTTCCAATCCTGGTAGCATAGCCACTGAGTTTCAGATTGTCAATGTCAAGTTGGGATAATCTGCACCTATCTGATGGCTATTTGAAGATTTAATTCAGTTACTGTTGCCTACTGCTGCCATTTGGCACACCAGTGTGAGTTCCTTTTATTTTCTAGCCTGTTACCTTAGATCCACTACCTCTACATTTTACGACGACCACCCCACCAAGCACAGCATTGATTTTTACTGTTCAGCCTTGTGACTCAAAAAGCCTAGCAAAGCCAGTTATTTGCAATACCCCATGGGAACACTTTCCTATTTCCAGTCTCTCTGGTCTTTGTTCTTTATATATATATATATACACACACACACACACATAATCTTACTCTTCCCTCTTTATCAATTCAAGTTGAAACCTTGGCCCCAAATTCCTTTTAAAAATTTTCTAAAGATTTGGGCCTTCTAGCTCTGACTTTCTGGGATTCTAAACTCAAATGAGAATATTTTTTTTCTACTTCTGATTATTTTGCACCTTGGGAACTCAAATATACACATAACTAGCTCCTTTACCATATACAAGAACAAAATCCCATTATTCTGGGCACAAAAGGTCCTGCTGGCACATGTAACATTCACTTCCTATGGGCACTTCTGCCTGGAGGACTGTGCCTCTCATTGTCTGCAGTCTGTGTCTGGTCTGTTTAGGCAACTAACATGAGCGAGATCCGAATCTTCCAGATGACTGATGAGCTACAATGTTTAAGCATAGTGCTTGGCTTTTGGAATATGTGGACTGATGAATAGTTGCTGAGGAGTATGGCCCCATTGTCATCTTATGCAGGGTTCATCCCAATGGGCACACGTGGGAACTTCAGAAAAGTTATTTCACCAGCACTGGGCTGAATCCTCTTATCATACAGAGTTCACTGAAGTGGGGCCAGCCCTCCGCCTCTGCTAGCTCACTGCCAAGGTTTGAAGGGGTGGAGTGGCCTGGAAGATGGTTAGAAGAAGGGTGGGGGACTTGATTTCTTATAAAGATGCTTTGGAAGGCTGGCCCTGGAGCGTCAGGTTTTCAGGAATAGATGAGCCTGGGTCTCAGTGGCAAAGAACTTCAAAAGGGCAAGATGTTTGTTTTTTGCTGGAAGAAAGCTTGGAAGCCTCGAGTCTAATTAAGAGTGCTGCCCACACTGGAGAAGGGGACGTCCTGGCTTGCCCCCCCAGAAATCCATCCATACTAGAAGATAGCAAGCAAATACATTCTCACTCAACCTGTTTCTTGGGCTCCCTATGTGTAATGCCGGCTCCTGAGTCTCTGTGTCCCTACCTAGGTGTCAGGGACTCCAGACCCAGGATGCCAAACAAATTAACTCCACAGGAGAATCTCTCTGCGTGCCCAGAGTTTGAGTCCCCAAATCATTGTGTGGGGTCTTGAGATTTAGAAACTCACCCGAGCCACCCCACACACAAACTCTTCCCCACTCCCTGAAGGTCTTGCGTGGTTCCCAGGGTGGTTGAAGCGCGCCGAGCTCCAGGGAAGGCGTACTGCCTCTCCGGACTCGTTCCCAGGAAAGTGCCAGCATCCGGGGAAAGCCTTCACTTCTCATCCCGCACGCTCCCAGGACAGGCAGGGAGGCATTCCCAACAGGAGCAAGGTGTGCCATGCAAGACTCCCCCCGCCTTTAAAAAAGAATAAATAAATAGAACCAGCGCCTAGCTCCGCTCGGGTTTCCCGAAACGCGCACAGCGGTCGCTGCCGGGGCGGCTGAGTGT